>JAUPFT010000021.1:29319941-29692441 GCA_036936625.1 Parnassius smintheus behrii
TAAATAACAATAACGTCATAAGTGGGTATTTCAAGTTTGTAACAAAATAAAAGTGTCGTGTTATTATTGAAAATCAAAAGTTATCGCGTGCTTCATTTTTGAACAAATACACTATAATTATCTACATATTGCTTTTACTACATATCAAAAATAATTTACATTAAACAATTAGTAGTTGGCTAGTTTCTTTTGTTTGATATGTTACTTTGTAATTTAAATAGCGTTAGTTTGATGACGAGTAATTTTGTGTAGAAATTTCAGTTATGGAATTGCTCCAAAAATATTCATCAAAATGTGTTTAAGGTTCCAAAACATACTCGTAAACGGAACCCAGGTTGTTCGTACGCGGTCCATCTGTTAATTTATCAAGACCTTTTTTCTCAGGAACGGGTAAAGGTGTCAAGTTGAAATTAATATCAAATACCTTATTTTTGTTATTATAAGCCAGTACGTGTCTACTATCCTATCCGTTGGTATGTGATGATGCAGCCAAATATGATAAAGCGCACGGACTTAGCTTAATAAAGGTCGATTCACTTTTGTCTTAAAGACTGTGGGTTATAATCACAATATACAGGTATTGTATATACTCTAATAAAATACTAAGGTGCTCTCATAAGCTTACTTAGTATTATAAAAGTATAAGCTATTAAATCAATGCAATTATAAGAATTAATTTATATTTATTAAAAAATATTTTCTTGTGATTACAAACTTATATATGCCGTTGTAACATCGACCATGATAGCGACTAATGACCGATGAGAACATTTTACCAACAAGAATTTAAGTTTATTCTTTCAATCAGACTTACTTTTTCGTTAAAGCAATGTTTGATGGTTATCTTACTATAGTTCCCAAGATGAGTAAACTATATTTATACAAAATTTAGTTTATACGGAATGCTCGTAGTATGAGCCCTTCTGTATGTGTAGTCTAATAGTATCCCTGTGATGTAATACTTTATTCTATATTTGCATATATGCAGTTCCAGAAAACAAATTTTTAGTCTCATGGAAAATTCCATCAATAATAAACTTTGCGCAAGGTTGTAAAGCTTGCTAGGCCATAAGTTTTACAATATAATGGCAGTAATAGCCATTCTAATGTAAGTCAGCCCTCTAATTAAAAGTTATATTTTAATTTTATATTCAATGTCGAGTTTTTGTATAATATAAAAGATTAAAAAGTAACACGTAATATTTTTATTGTGCTGTGTAGTGCCGTCGTATGAAGCTCCATCATTCCATCCAAAAATCCATTAATCTTTTTGCGTAATAGAGCTATGCTTCAGCTTATATAAGGTTGTGACATGGTTGGTTAGGCTCAACTATGGAAGAACAACGCTGTCCTAGAATATCAGCGTAAAATAGCGGCTTTAATCCGCTGTGTTTCGTATCGTGAATGTAGAAAACCGGGGAATCTATTTACTGGAATTGAGGCTTTCTATCTTGGTCTTCTGGGATGGCAAAGCATATGCATTTTGATTTTTAATCAAAGGCGTGTATAGATATATATGGGTCGTAGCAACCACTATCCATCAGGTGGACTTGTTTATCATCATATTTCTACAAAAATATAAAAGAACTCCATTTCATTCAATCCGTACTTTATGAGGTGAAATTTCATACTGTCTGATTCTAAGACACAACTATTAATTGTTCGTAATCATTTCGTATATTATACAATTTTCCGGTTCCCGGCTCCCCTTTAATGGGACAGGGCTTTGAAGAATCTCTGGAAGAAAAACCGGCGACGAAGTTTGCCACCCGTCACGTTCTGTCTCCCGGAGGGGTAAAAAGTGGATTGCAGAAGCCCGTCTGGCTACGCTGAATGTATGTGGAGCATCGAATGATAAGATGGATGAAGTATGCAAGATAAAATACAATAGAAGAATAGATGTATTATGTGTAAATGATACGATGGCATGTATACCGCATACTGGTCTCGTGTAGACGAGATCGGGTGTGCATGCCAGGGTATACGTATAATTTGTCAGAAAAAATGGGCCAATGGGTGAAAGAGTATGAATGTGTAAGCCCAAGACTGCTATTGATTCGAATGAAAGTAGGCTTAAAGAAGTTGTTTGTGCTAGGGGTCTACGTCCCAGACATGTCTAAGCCCACTTATATCCGAGAGCAGTTTCGGGAAATGGTAAGGATGGTGTTAATGAAATGTAAGGGAAATAAAATTATTATTATGCTAGGAGTTTTTAATGGAAGGGTTAGGGTTGGGGTGGGGGTGTCCTCAGGTGATGTAGACTCTACGGCGGCTGACCGCTAAACTTGACTCGCCGCTCACTTAGAGGTCAGTCGCCGTAGAGTCTACATCACCTGAGGATGCCTCGTGTAGAGGCGAAACACATGTCGTATTTTCGTCGATGGTGTGTCTTTCCTGGTTAAGTGGTGTTGGAAGTAGTGGTGCCGGGAGTAGTGATGCCGGGAGTAGTGGTGCTGGGACTAGTGGTGACGGAATTAGTGCACGCAATTGACGGAGGGCGGGAGGTGCTCTTCAATCCAGGTAAGACACATCATTGTATTTAGTTAGCGGAAAGTTGCAAATTAATCAATATCTTTATTAATATACTTAAGTAAGTAGATTTATTTTTCTACAGACTTTGTTTTTCTCTCATTTTATGTAAATAAAATATATTAGGTCTATACACCTCTCCATACTTTTTATTGCCCTGTCACGTAGTAAACCATAAAGTTTTATAATATCATAAAAATATATTTTGTGTAAGGAGAAAGAATAATAGCCGTCCAGAGCACTAAGCTCACAAGTTCAAGTGCTCTCTGATACACATGACAGCAAATAAAATTGACTTTAACAAAAATATTTTTTTAAATTATTATGTAAATTAGTGTC
Source organism: Parnassius smintheus behrii (assembly GCA_036936625.1). NCBI lineage: Eukaryota > Metazoa > Arthropoda > Insecta > Lepidoptera > Papilionidae > Parnassius > Parnassius smintheus. The sequence goes on from JAUPFT010000021.1 coordinate 29,322,810, forward strand.
CAATAAATATAAGATGCTACGCGAGTACAAATTATTTCGGTCCGTTTTCCAAAGATGGCTCTGCCTGTTACGAATATCTCATAGTGGTAGCTGATTGTGAGTGGTTCCAAAGAGGTTAAACATTTGTTAATAATATACAGTTCATATTGTTTTGAATTATATACAAAACACCTATTTTTATTGTGTTAAAAATGTCAACGCTTGTGGTAACTAAGCAGCATTTGCGGGATGTTTTACTTTTCTGTTTAAATTGAAAGAGAAGTGCAGCTGAAGCGAATAGAATGCTTGTGAAGGTTTACGGTGACAACACTTCAACGTATATATCATGTTAGCCATGGTGTTGACTTTCAAGCATGGTGATTTTAGAGTTAAAGATAAGTCTCGCCTTGGCAGCCAAAAAACTCGGAGACAAAAAATTGGATTACTCAATGAAGATCCGACTTAAACACTGACGTTGAAAGGTGATTTTTTTACATGCGAGATGTGATGCAGCTGCATCAACGCTCACTCTTTACATTAAGATAGCAGTAAAGACTTTAAATCAACCTCACCGTAGCGGATAAAATGGGATAATTTGTTGCTAATTCATTGTTGAAAATAATGCAAAAATAATACAAAAATTATTTTTTTTAATAAATATTACTAGAAATCAAGTTATATTTTAATAATAGTTCTGAAGTTCTGGTCAATAAATAGATTGGTAACTCATAGAGAAAATACAACAAAATAAAATCGGTCGATTAGCTATATCAAATCAAATCATCTTACAGAGTTCATCATAGACGAAGTCCACAGTTTTACAATTCACGGGGGACCAGGATTAACAGCATCATTTATTCGTCAGTAGTACTGAATCGTAGGGGGACTGGTAGTAAAAATAATGAATTAGGTATACCGAATCTACCTTTTAAATACATACTGTATATTTTAAAATAATTTGTCCCCCACGTTTCCATACATTTTATTATACCACGGATAGGTACTTCGAATTCATCAAAATGATTATTTTACTAAAAAATAATTGAATTAAAAAAAACATGCAATAGCAGTCATACTATTTATTACTAACTTATCTTCCAAAGCATATAACGCTAAATACTACAATAATAAAAAACTATTTCATGGCCGTGATGTTGATTGTTAAGTGATTTTTTTGTTCAAACCTTACGCTAGTAAGTAGTAAATCAATGAACCTACTATAGTAATTGAAATTTTCTTGAATTTTTTTTCCGGATTGTAATAAATTCTCTCATCTATTAGCAACTATTAAATAAAAACTGTAGCTGCCAAATCGTTTTATTTTTTTTTAAACTAACGGTCCTTCTAATTACTTAACAGAATCAATAACATATGATTTTAACAGATGCAAAATTAAATTTAATTTTAAATTATTTTACTGGGCTTGAAATACAATGTTATGTATAAAATAAGGTTATTATTTTCGGATACGTTGTATTAAATTATCTGTTTCGAAAATATAAAAATGTAAATAAATAAAGAACTAACTAATAATATTTTTTCTTTCTAAACTTAATAAAATCTTGGTTTAAAACTACTAACCTTTAATGAAAATGATATTTTAGCTATTATTCAAATCCGCAACGAAATACTAATATTGGGTAAAGTTTTATAAAGGACAAATCTCCTGAGTGTTATTATACTAACCCAATTTCAAGTAAATCGCTTGAAAAGTCGTTAATAAATAAAGCTAATAGTAAAAACGGTCATAAAACTAAAGAGTCTTGCATAATGACATGATGTTAAAAGTATTGGAAAAGATATGAACCTAAAGTGGGTTTAGAAAGTATGCGAATTTTACGTGTGCGAGTATATAATAATATTATATAATATTATATACTCGCACATAATTTATTTATTTCAGACTGATTATCCATATTTGTTAAACATTATAATCTAAACACATATAACATTAAATAAAATTAAAATCAAAATACGATTCTAAGTCATGGCGTCTAATTTGCAATATGCAGATTTATCCCACGCCTCAACATTGGTGAATCCCATCTGTCCGCTTGTACACTGAGAAATATGTTGGTGTTAGTCTGCATTCGATTCAGCATGAAAGCACATCTTTTGCTCATCTTGGCTTCAAACTCATCAACATGCACCTCTGCAAACATGCCAGAGGCACTATAATACCAAGGCTATAAATATTTCTATCTTCTTTTTTCCCGCTACATTTTCAAAGTCGCCTCGCTTGGCATATAGGTTGATCATCACTCAGCCACCGACGACGCAAATATGACTTAATCATCGGCGTACAAAAGGCATTTGATGGTTAACTCACCCATTCTTAACCAGCATTCTTCAACTTTCAAATTTTTCAAACAACTGTCCATAAATTGGTTAAACAGCCATGGGGAAGCCACAAAGCTCTGTCTGACACCTTTATGGATGCCAAACCAGTCCGATTCATTTCTTTAAGATTACATACTTAAACAATATAATTGACGGGTCCTCCTAATGTGTTTAAAAGAAAACCTGTGTCAAAATTCCCCGCTCTTCCTTATCCATAACAGTTTTATGTAGAAAAGCGTTTAATTCCCTATGGATTATAAATTAAAAGATTTACATTTACATTTCAGCACATTTGTTTTTTTTTCGTGACTTGTTTTGCGATTTGTAGTGCAACAGTGGTGTGCAGTGGACTTTTCTGAGCAATTTTTGTATACTTTGCCTTAACTCCGTATTTAAACTTTTAATCTCTTGATAAGCACTGTTTAACTGTATCTCGAAATCTTCTAATTTCTTTTTTAATTAGATAATCAGAGTGGTATGTAATGGTACATTTTTATTAGGAACATTTTCTATGGTTGAATAAAAAAATAAGATATTTTTTTATAGTATTTTGCGTAATGTAACGTTTTCCACATATTATTCTCGTGAAGAACCTGGTCTGACAATGAACTCTCCATTTTAATATTTGATTTTTATCGTGTTGCGAGGTTTCCTGAAGATAATAATAATAATAAGTATAAGAGTTCGGTACATCATGCGCTCGAAAATATTCGATGATGCCGAGCTCGAACGACTACGACGTGAGGCCATTCCCTCATCGAATGAATTGGCTACGGCTGGGGATGAGGCCCCTCAGGCGACAGACCAGCTGCCACGCGTAGAAGCCGCCATGGATCTTCCAGTTGTGGTTAATTCAGACAATGATGAAATGGTCTCCCACGAGCTAGAGCAAATGAGGAGTATATTGGAAGAGGCGATTTTGGAAATGCGCAGCATGCCTCTCGAAAATCGACCGCGACTTCCACGCATACCCCTAAGCAAGCGAAATCGGGCTGTCGTGAGGGCTCTTAACTCAATGCTGGTAACCAATTTGGAAGCCAGCCGGGACCTTTGCGAGACGGACTCAGTTCTTTTTGGCGCCGCAGTGGCAGCTTGCCGTATTATTGGCGCCAAACTTCCCATGGCTGGACGCACTACTAAACAAAGTAGCGCCATCCCAGCCTGGTGAAAAAGAATTGAGGACCGTATCGCAAAGGCAAGGGCCCTTATCGGCAGACTAATAAGCTTCAGGTCGGGTAATAATAGACCGAGGGTTATGCGCACCGTTAGAATGGCGTTTGCTGGGACAAATATCAGTTTGTCCCAGCCGGATATCACGCAGAAACTAACGGAGCGCATAGACGACCTAAAGCAAAAGATTGCTGCTTGTGGGAAGCGGATTTGCCGATTTACCGAGGGGTCAAGGCGGTTCAACCAGAATCGTCTCTTCCAGAGTGATCAGAAGAGGCTCTACAAATCATTGGAGCGGGCCCAGGACCGGATCAGGCTAACACTATCGCATTTTGGCGTGGCCTGTGGTCAGAGCCCCTAAACCACAGCGAGGGCCCTTGGATGGAAGTTGTGGCGAGTCAGTGTGCGAGTATTACGCCCATGGACCCCATCATCATAACGCCGGATGACGTAGCTGAAGCGGTCCGTAGAGCCCCGAACTAGAAAAGTCCGGGACTCGACGGATTGCATCACTACTGGCTGAAGGGGTTCATGGTGTGTCACGCTGTGCTCGCCCGTCAGTTTCAAGAGGTTCTCAACCAGAAGTCGCTCCCTAGCCTCTTCACTACTGGGATCACTCATTTGGTTCCTAAAGACCAGGTTACCACAGACCCGAGCAAATACCGCCCCATTACGTGTCTACCCACCATATATAAGACAGTGACATCCATTTTGAGCGCGAGAATCACTCGTCACCTGGAGCTAAATCAGGTGATGTCACGCACTCAAAATGGATGTCGGGGCGGTGGTCGTGGAACTAAGGAACCACTCCTCATTGACGCGGTCATTGGCAAAGTGGTGAAACGCAACCGTCGGAACTTCTCCGCCGCCTGGATAGACTACAGAAAGGCATTCGACTCGTTGCCCCATACATGGCTAAAGAGAGTCCTCGAGCTGTACAAGATAGACTGTACAGTGAGAGACTTCCTCGAGCAGTGTATGGGGCAGTGGAGTACGATCCTTTGTCATCTGGGTGAGCGGATGATGGCTGCGGAGAACCACATAAGGATAAGAAGGGGTATCTTCCAGGGCAATTGTCTGAGTCCAATCTGGTTCTGCCTCTCCCTGAACCCTCTCAGTACCTTACTGGAGGGATCCGGGAGAGGATTTCAGCTACGGAAAGGAGGAACAAAAGTGACCCACCTTTTCTATATGGAAGACCTAAAGTTATTCGCCTCCAGTCGCTCCCATCTTATGGAATTGCTAAAAATCACTTGTGAGTTTAGCAGTTCCATTGGAATGGAGCTGGGGACGGATAAGTGTGCGGTTGAGAGGGGAAGGGTTGCTAACTCTGAGGGCATAGATTTGTCTATGCCCGTCAACTTAAAGACCCTTTCCGAGGCTGAAACATACCGATACCTGGGTATGTCACAGAACATCGGTGTCGATGACGCTGGTATGAAACAGTCAGTTTGCGACGTGTTTTATGCACGCCTGACCAAAGTGCTTAATAGCCTTTTGTCCGGTGTGAATAAGACACACGCATATAACGGTTGGGTCATACCTGTCCTTATGTATACCTTTGGCATACTCAGGTGGACTCAGACTGAACTTAACGCCCTGGATAGAAAATCCGCACTACCATGACGTCCTATAGGATGCATCATCTGAGATCGTCGGTAATGAGGCTGTACTTGCCGCGAAAGCATGGTGGGCGTGGCTTTCTGAGCGCGCTCGCTATGCATAATCGTGAAGTGTGTAGCCTTCGTCATTACTTCCCGGCGAGATCGGATGATCCATTCTATAATGATGTCATTTCTAGTGCTAAAGGGCTTACCACTCTATCCTTGGCCAACGAGCAATGGCAGGACCCAGCAGTGCTTAGCATTTCCGACCAGGAGACCGTATGGAAGGAGAAGGAGCTCCACGGGAGGTACTACAGGGCTCTACATGAGCCCTTCGTAGATACAGTCGCCTCCCTCAACTGGCTACGTTTCGGTGACCTCTTCGGGGAAACCGAGGGTTTTGTCTGTGCAATACAGGATCAGGTTATTAAGACCAACAACTATCGGAGATACATCCTAAAGGATGGCACCGTCGACGTCTGTCGAGCTTGTCGCCATTCCGGGGAGTCACTTAGGCATGTCATCTCCGGTTGTTCGGCGCTTTCTAACTCTGAGTACTTGCACAGGCACAACCTAGTAGCCAGAACTCTACACCAGGAGCTCGCTCTGAAATACGGTCTCGTGGACCGGAAATTGCCGTATTACAAGTACTTGCCGGAAGCCGTGCTCGAAAATGACCACGCCAGGCTCTACTGGGACCGGGCCATCATCACAGACAGGACTATTCTTGCAAATAAGCCTGATATTGTGCTGATGGACCGGGCACAGTCAAGGATATGATAATGATTTTTGGTCGACATTACCATTCCGTATGACGAGAACCTCGTGAAAGTCGAAACAGATGAGTGAACAAAATATCTGGACCTGGCTCACGAGGTGACCGATATGTGGGGTGGTTGGCCGACCGAAATTATTCCTGTAGTCGTCTCTGCGAATGGGCTAATCCCAGCCAGCCTCTCGGGTCATCTGAGGCGACTGGGACTCCGTGACGGACCGCTCCGGGCTCAAATGCAGAAGGCAGTGGTCCTCGATACCGTCCGCATCGTCCGTCGGTTTCTTTCCCTTTCCCCCTAATTTCGGCCGTTTGGTCTCCCCTGCCGAGGGCTTCAATCTGGTTGGATCTTTATTTATTTGTGTATTTTTTGTATTTATTTTATTTTATTGATATTTATGTATATTTATCTTTTCATTTTAATTTATAATTATATATTTATAGAAACCAACCCGATGAGAAAACTATACAGATACCCCAATAATAATAATAAAAAGAGCTAGCCAATGGGAACTACGAGGCCTTTCTGGCTTCGTACTTCCCAATCGGTAGCAATTACGACAGGAATACCCAGACCTGCGACGAGAAGCAGTGCCAAAGGTGCCAGACGTCTTACGATTGTATTTTTATTGACTTCATGTGGTTGTTCGAAACATACATGGTTCAGCTTTAGGCACGTACATACGTTCTACATACATGCGGATTGCCGCTTTATTTTTGTAAGATCTTAAAAGGAGTCAATACTCCGTTTATGTTTTGTCTCAAAATCCATGGATCTACATCGTTTGTCGAGGTTGTGAAGTGAAGACAGTGGTGAAGGTAGTGTTAGTGGTAGTGGTGCTGGTGTTGGTGGTAGTAGTGCTGGTATTGGTGGTAGTGCTTGTAGTATAGTTGGTAGTGGTGGGTAGTAGACCACCACCAACACCACCGCTACTAATACCACCACCACGACCAGCTTCACTACCGCAGTCATTACCACTACCACCATCAACACTATAACTACCGACACTGTCCACTACTAGGATCACAGCCATTACTAACACCACCAGACTTTTTGTACTCATGAATACGTTACATTTTCTTAAATTTTTCATATTCGTCAGGTGGTAACCCTATCAAAATAAGTATACATTTTCGAAGTTGTTAGGAAGCTTCCCCTCTAGTCCTTTCTCTTTTCTCTGTGCTATAAATGTAAATATGTAATTTTTATGTGGCACTTGAAACCTATGACTATCCGCGTGTGTGCGCGTCCTGAGTTGTAGTAAAATAGTATAATAAACTAATAATTTCTTAAATTTACTCGAACACTACACATTGAATAAAATTAAATTTACGAATTTTATCGCGTTTAATTAACTACTTTTACTTATTTTAACTCCCCTGGTCACGTGGGGGACTGAGATGTTTGACGTCCCATTGTCATAGTTGGCGCGGCTACCTTCAGTTTTTTCAATATTAATTTTTCGGTCCGATCTATGCAAAACGAGCTTACAGTATCTCGAAGTCGTGCAGTGGTATGCTAGGGTTTGGGCATGCCATTACAACCGATATTTAAATGGTGAATCACACCATCATCCTTCACAGTTAGCTACCGTGGGTAAATCTTTGTTTCAGAGAGCACGAGGGATCTGTGACAGACAACATCTGGCCGCCGAGCTTCAGCACGCCAAGCAAGTATTGCAAGACAACAAGCGTTGGGTCCCGCGCCTACATCACAGTGACCGAGTGAAGCTGGCCACAGTCGAGCGTGTGCTTGCTGTACTACCATATGTCGGAGGAGTCACAGGCAAGGTTGGCTATATCTTGAAGCGAGCTTCCATTAAAACATACTACAAGCCGCCGAAGAAGATTAGTCAATTTTTACCGTCCGTCAAGTGTAATATCTCTCCACAAGATACAGGAATGTACAAGTTAGATTGTGAATGTGGTCTCCCTTACATAGGTCAAACAAAAATATCCATAAAACCCAGCGTGAAGGAACATATAGCTGACGTGAAGCACCAACGCTCCGGGAAGTCTGCAGTCTGTGAACATGCTCAAGATCGTCCCGTATATGTTGCAAGGTCGAGTCGTCGTAGGTGGCAACCGAACCTCCACCGGAGATTCTTAGCACCCCCTGCCCCGCCGTTACCATGGTCGCCACCGTAGCCAGGAATAGCGGGGCCGCCAGGGACTGGGGCCGTCTATTTGTGTAATTGTTCATGAGGGGTAATTGTTGTTGTACAGTTGCTGTTATCAGGAAGATGCTGCTGCCCATATCGTTTCACCTGTTTCTCTCTGTCGCCTTTTACTTTAAAAAGTAGTAATCTTTTTGCAAAACTACTTTTATTTTTATGTAAGTACATTACATTTTCATTAATGTATTGAGGGGCCAGAGTTTATATATTAATTTCCTTGAATTTTTGTCTAAGCAACTCTTTTAGTTTTAAATCATATATTGCTCTAATGGGCCTCTTCTATAAAACAAATATAATTTCAGTGTCAGTCGCGTGTCCCCATAGCAAAATATCATACGACATAATGCTATGGAAATAGCTAAAGTAAACTATTCTAGCTGTTTGAACTATTCTAGCTGGTAAGAGTTCTAATATTTTTTACAGAATATGCTGCAGAACTAAGTTTGCTAGCTAGTTTTAATATATGGGGGAGCCACTGAAGATTTGCGTTTAGTGTGATTCCAAGAAAAATGTCGGTATATTACTTATTTTCAACCTTCTCTGCAAATTCGACCGGATTTTGCAAAATGACACTGTGTAGTATACATCAAACAATGAATATGGTAAAGGATAAAACATAATTTTAAGCTATACAACATTCATCATTATCATCATCATTACAGCCCTTACAAGCCCACTGCTGAATATAGCCCCCCCCCCCAAGGAATGCCGCAAAGCACTGTCCTGATCCACTTGCATCCATCGGCTTCCTGCATATCTTACTAGGTCGTGACTCTTTCTAGTAGTGGGTTATTGTCCTACACTACGCCTACCGGTACGAGGCTGCCACTAGAGAACCTTGCCTTACCAGGTCATCACTCCGTCTATTTGGGGGTTGATTAGTTTTTTCACGTCTTAATTTACCACTAAGCATGTGTTTCAACAATATTTAATTTCTGTTAGTTTACCAAAGATAATGAAATGACTTTTAGAGATTGATAATAACTAGTTAGAATTTGAAAAAACTTTGGTCGGTCGTAATTTTCATAATTTCCTTTTTTATCGTGTCAACTATACAATACAATCAAAACACGTAACGAATTGTTCTAACTACATTTAGAGATTTATTTTTCGAGTTATATATAAATTGTATTCTGGAACTGTGCTTTCGTACATATATACAAACATAAACACTCACGCCTGTTACCCAGAGGGGTACGCAAAGACTAAAAACTTCCATTTAGCATAATTCTGACATACCTCTCTCGCATTCTTCGCATCCATATACCTACCTACCTACCGCATACATGCTCGTAGGTACTCTTAATTTGGCCCATTTCTATATATCGCCAATTTGGTCGAAAAACTTTTGCCTAGGGCGTCCCTTTCCGATTCTTCACGCATTCACTTCTGCAACATATATTTGCTTTGTCAGTATTTCCTCATTCGTTATTTCTACATGACCAAACCCCCGAAGCATTCCTTACTTAATCCTGGTCACAGCATCATCTTGCAAACCAAACTCTTCTTTAATCACATAGTTTCTCGCCCTGTCACAGAGATTCAACCCAAAGAGTATTTTATTCTTAGCGACCGCATTTCTACTGCATTTATTCTACTCTCGTGCTTCTTCTGCCACACCCAACTTTCACTACCGTACGTTAAAGTTGCGATTAATACAGCATTGTGAATTGCCATACGTGCCTTTGTTGACACATTCTGACTATTCACAATAGAGTGTAGAGCCCCCTTTACTTTATTTCCTTCGTTCACTCGTCGTTCTATATCTTTATCATATCTCCATCCCTGCTGAATACATAGCCCAAATATACAATTATATCCACTTGTTCGTCCATCTTCCCTTCTACTCTTATTTCACATATCGTTTTACTTTCGTCTCTTTCAAAAACCATAACTTTCGTCTTACTTGCATTCATTCACTTTCATTCCCCTTTCTTTTAATGACCTGTTCATTAATGTAACCATCATTTGCAACTCGGCCGCCGACGACGCAAGTATGACTTGATCATCGGCGTACAAAAGGCATTTGATGGTTAGTTCACCCATTCTTAATCCGCATTCTTCGAATTTCAAATTTTTCAATCAACTGTCCATAAATAGGTTCAACAGCCACGGGGAAGCCACACAACCCTGTCTGATGCCGTTATGGATACCAAACCACCGCAATTAGACCACGGGGTCTGATCCTAACACAAGTACTGGAGTCCCCATTAATATAATTTAACGCCTGTATCAACCCAGCGCTCAACCCAAATGAATTTAGTATTTGGCACAAAAAATACTATAATACACACAAGGGAGTGTACGGCCCCGCGTCGCCACGAAAATGCTACTAACACGTTAATTCAACGTATAAAAATGTCAACACGAGATGTGTTTTGACTTTACAATCTTTTTCAAATTTCACATGCAAATTATTTAAAAAATGCAAATTGCACGCTATTTACAAATAAATATGTATTAAGATCCGTCTGTCAACACAGCGAATCGGGTTTGTAGTAGTGACTAATTGATAATACGACGTAATTGCTTGTATGTGTGCTCCCGGCAACGCCTATTCTCGTAAAAAATAAGATTGACAGCCATTCTATTGTATATTATAGTATTCTATGGTTTGGCATAACACATCCCTGTCCACTCATTCATAAGCCTTTTCCAAGTACGCACAAAAAACTTTTTGGGTTTTTGGCCAAAAACTTCTCGGCGATCATGCGCATAGAAAAGACTTGACCTGTCCCTTTCCAATTCCCGCTTGCACATCCCAAATTTTTCTATCAGTTTCTTTCATAACTGTTTTAATTAGTTCCCTAGTATACATTTTTTCCACAATGCTAAGAATTTATTACTGATATGAACTAATGGTCAGAGTTACAGGCTATATCGCCCCAGATTCTAGGTTGATTCGTATTCTGAGCAAAAGATGGGCCTATCCGTCCTTTAGAAATCTTTTCAAAAGGAAGGATAGGCCCCTCTAAATATTTTACTCATAACATTTTCATACAGGAAAAAGTAGCGCAACTGTCATAATATAAACGTCATATCAAAATACGACGTAACCTGGGTCGGATTTCGTAGTATCGTAATAATACTAAGCGAAAACACCATAATTTTACCTAAAGGTCGAATTGTATTATTATTGGGTCCTTTTACATTTTAATATTAACCGAGTACCGCGTTTTTTAATAAAATAAATAAATCACGGCACATGGAAAAAAAGAAACATGAAACGTCAAACGTGATATTATTTTTTTTAAAAATAGTAGAATTTTATTTTCCATGTACAATACTTTTTAAGGGTCTGAATCCAACCCTGGCCTAATCTTAGTAACGTAACTAAACTATCTGTAAAATAAAACTAAAAATGCGTTTATATAATAATTTAATTGTAACAAAATTAATATAAGGTATTCACCGATGATACGATATCCCACGTTTTTTTTATCTTTGTATCGTAATTTTTGCATTCTTTTACCACGCAACTAGACATATTTGTGACAGGCAAATTTGTCCTGCGCGCGCACCACGATTCGCGATTCGCGTTGTATTTGCGTCGCAATGCATTGGTCCGTTTTAGTTGTTCGGTCGGCCCGGTCCTTACGCTAGCAATATGTCATGTGTACGTCAATGGCAAAAGCATGCTCCAAAGAACAAAATTTATTTATACGACTTGTTACTTACAATTTCAAATTTTAGACAATGTTTTTGATATTTTATATGCCAGTGTTATACTAATATCTGATCTGAGTGAGATAAGAGTTGATATAGTCGAAGAAGTTAAAGCGTACTAACTTAGATTAACAAAAAATATAAAGCTTAGTTCTTGCTTCGAAGACACCAAAATCGTATACAAATAATATTTTCCATTGAATGAAAATTATGATAAGAAATACAAGTAGAATGTAATTTATTCCAACTCTCCTTGGCTGGCCGAAATTTAATTACGAAATACTCATTTGCATAGAATAAGATGAGGTTTTAAAGATTAAGTAATAGCCTTGCATTTTTATATGACGTATTACTTAATAAGAACGTTTCACTGGATGGTAGGACTCTTTTCCAGCCAACGAGTCCGTCTGGACAGGCACTATCCTTTTACCTATTGTCGCTGCCAAATATCAGGGCTTGCACTAACTGTGTGTGTATCTAAATTTATTAAATTTAAAGCAATTATAGCTGCAAGCTTTAACACATTTTACCTTAGTCCTCAGAGGTGTCAAGCACCTCTCTCTGGTTGTCAAGATGCGTTAGCCCCTCTCTCTAGGCAGCAGTAGTCACTTACCTTCAAGTGGGCAGTCCAAGTTCATATGAAATTTCAGTTTAATATAAAAATGTATTCTTATTACACAAATAATGGAAATTTTTAAATTAAAATATAACATAATATATAAAATACTACTTGGTTGCGCGGAAAACCATTCGTATTATTATATTTGACGGTAGGGGTGCCAAGCCGCTTGTTCCTTTCCGAAAAAACGATATCATTCGTACCCTCCTATCGAAACATCGGGGTGTTGGGGTGGGAGGGGCAAGAAGATGATTCTAGAATGTCACGTAATCATCGGGGCCGAGGACATATAAGGCACGCGCGACCGTTGCGAGCTCTCTTCCCACCGCGCCAGTCATTGGAACAACAGCTCTTTCCACCGCAGTCGTCGTTGAAACTACAACGCTTCTCTCCCGACGCACCCCTGGGGCCCCAGAGTGTCTGTCTAGAAGAAGTTCCAGAAGTTGCAGCTATAGTGCTCTACACAAATAGAAGAAACCCCGGTGAGTCAATATTCCTTTAATTAGTTCCTGCCTTATATAGTTAAACCCGCTCCAATTTTGTTGTTCTCCTAATCAGGCAGGATTCCTTTTCAGCGATTTGGCACAATAATAGTTGTAGTTTTAGGGAAGAGCGAGTGCATTATACCGCATGCTATAGTAGTCGCCTTTACGTAAGCGTAGAAGTAATCGCATATACAGTCCACTTTAGTTAATATCTCGCGTAATAGGTTTAAGGTTCGACCGGGGAATTAGACTTCTGCAGCCTTAGACACGTGGCTCCACCATTTTATGGTCACTTCGGCAGGATTTGGTCGAATTGTTGAATTAATTAATTAGATAAGGCACTCTAATTTATGGAATAGACTTAAATAGTGTTCGTTTAAATTTAAAATTTGATTAGGTACTCGCAAACAGAATTATTCGTTTTATAGCGCTCGTATTTGATTAAATTTAAAGCCTATTAAATAATTGAAACAGTGTAATAGGAACCGTTTGATACGCTTACCCACAATCTTGATAAAATTATTGAGTGAAAATGACGCGTCACCTCGACTCGCTGCGCAGGTGTTCGATTTAATTACGTAATACGGCATACCGAGTGTCCATCCTTCATTGTTTGTGCGTTGTGAGATTAATTGTGATTGATATAACTTTATTATAATAATTTAAAATGGCAGTTAGTGGAAGTGAAATCAAAATTAAAACGCTTTATGCCAAGAGGGACATACTCTTTTCGCGTATGCAGAATATAAGTGATTATATAAAGAACATTCATATAGAAGCAGTGCGGGAAACCTTTTTGACTGAAATCGAAACGATAGAATATTTGCGGATAGATTACGAAAAAATATTAGACCAAATTAATCATTTGGAATTACAAATCGACCCGAAATACATAGTGAACTACCAACCGCTGCTGGCATTCGAAGATATGTTGTGTCGCGTGAAAAGAACTGCGAGGTCCCTACAATCTCAAAACGAAGCAAAGCTGGAAACACAGGTACGTCCAAGTGACTCGATTTGGTTGCCGCCAATAGATATTCTGGTATTCAATGGTGATATTAAGACGTGGCCCTTCTTCTTCAGTAGTTTTCAAAACAATATACACAATAACCCATCGTTATCGGACGCTGAAAAATTATATTACTTAATTAGTAAACTTAGTGGCAGGGCACAGTCGATCTGCTCTGGTTTTACACCTACAGCAAACAATTACTTATTAATATTCGAAACGCTTAAAACTAAATATGAAGATAGGAGAATGTTAGCTTCCGAATATTTGAACCAGATATTCGATCTTAAACCTATATCATCCGCGAACATCAACGGCTTAGAGCAGTTTCTAGATAAATTTGTGGCATGTGGCTGCACTTAAGAATTTGAAATTTAATGATCTTATGGACGTGATGTTTCTCCATGTTGCATTAAAGAAATTAGACCCCGACACCGTGCGTGCGTTTGAAATGGAGCATCGTAGCTCGGAGATGCCTTCCTTTCATTCATTAGCATCGTTCGTGCGAGATCAAATAAAGATGATGCAGCGCTCTCCGAACGTTAAACAGGAGATTAAAAGGTGCGTCGACCGTAGACAGACTCAACCATCTAAAATAGCAGGGTCGTTAACTTACGTAACCGCTACGCCAACATCACTCCAGCATGGTTTGGTCGCTCCTGTAAAATAGCATCATGCTATAAGCAGGAGTGCTACCAAGCCTGGGTTGATGCATCAGCGTCCCGGGATGTAAACACCAGCGCTCTAAAAAAGAAGTATAATTCCGCCTCTAGGTCCTTCAAAAGAGTCATTGCCAAGGCAAAGTCAGAGCACATAGGCAGAATTGGCGAGAAACTAGTTCGCCTTCCTTCTGAAACCCGTGCATTCTGGTCTCTCGCCAAGGCTGTCCAGGGGAATTTCTGTCAGCCATCTCTTCCATCTCTGCACAGGGAGGACGACTCACTGGCCCATACTGCAAAGGAGAAAGCCGATCTTCTAGGCTCTTTCTTTGCGTCTAACTCGACTCTCGATGACGGGGGGAGTACGCCGCCGACCATCCCGCGGTGTGAGTGCTCCATGCCGGAAGTGCAGTTCACACAGCGCTCGGTTCGCAAAGCACTCCTCTCCCTGGACATCCACAAGTCGAGTGGGCCTGACGGAATCCCCCCAATTGTGCTGAGGACGTGTGCTCCAGAGTTGGCACCGGTTTTAACGCGTCTTTTCCGGTACTTCTACTCCCTAGGCGTAGTCCCAAAATCATGGAAGACGGCTTTCGTCCACCCGATCCCTAAAAAAAGCGACCGCTCAGACCCGTCCAACTACCGGCCAATCGCCATCACCTCCTTGTTCTCCAAAACAATGGAGTCCATTGTAAACTGCCAGCTCATGAGGTATCTTGAGGATCACCAGCTGATTAGTGACCGCCAATACGGTTTTCGCCGTGGTCGGTCAGCTGGTGATCTTCTGGTTTACCTTACTCACAGATGGGCGGAGGCAGTAGAGTTCAAGGGGGAGGCATTGGCCGTTAGTTTGAACATTGCGAAGGCCTTCGATCGGGTTTGGCACAAAGCGCTTCTTTCGAAGCTCCCTTCCTATGGGCTTCCCGAGAAATTATGCGATTGGATCACCAGCTTTCTTGCAGATCGGAGCATCAAGGTCGTTGTAGACGGTGCAAGCTCCGATTGCAAGCCTATTAATGCTGGTGTTCCACAGGGCTGCATGCTATCGCCAACGCTGTTTCTTCTGCATATCAATGATATGTTGCATACCCGTAACATTCATTGCTATGCGGATGACAGCACTGGTGATGCTCTTTACACCGGCCGAGCCAATATTTCTCGGGAAAACGTCTCCGAGTGCCGGGACAAACTTGTGTCTGAAGTCGAGTCTTTGCTGAACAGAGTCTCGGATTGGGGCGACTAAATCTAGTCCAGTTTAACCCCCAGAAGACACAAGTTTGCGCGTTAACCGCTAAAAAGAACCCCTTTGTCGTATCCCCTCAGTTTCAAGGCACTCCCCTTGTTGCCTCAGCCAGTATCGGAATCCTCGGCGTCGACATATCGAGTGACGTGCAGTTTCGTGGTCACTTGGAAGGGAAGGCCAAATTGGCCTCTAAAAAGCTTGGCGTGCTCAGCAGAGCGGGACAGTATTTCATGCCAGCACACCGCCTGCAACTTTACAAGGCGCAGGTTCGGCCGCACATGGAATACTGTTCCCATCTCTGGGCTGGGGCTCCCCAGTACCAGCTCCTTCCACTTGAGCGCATCCAGCGCAGAGCGGCTCGAATCGTCGACGACCGAGTGCTTTCCGATCGGCTCGATTCACTGGCGCTGCGAAGAGATGTTGCATCTCTTTGCGTATTTTATCGCATCTATCACGGGGAGTGCTCTGAGGAATTGTTCGGATTAATCCCAGCCGCCAAATTTCGTGGACGCACTACACGGCAAACGTCCCGATACCATCCACACGATCTGGATGCTTGGCGGTCCAACACTGTACGTTTCACAAGGAGTTTTCTTCCACGTACAACCTCTCTGTGGAATAGTTTACCACCGGCGATTTTTCCGGACCGATACGACCTGGGGACCTTCAAGAAAAGAGCTTACTCCTTTCTAAAGGGCCGGCAACGCACCCGCAATTCTCCTGGTATTGCGGTTGATCATGGGCGGCGGTAGTCACTTAACATCAGGTGAGCCGCATGCTCGTTTGCCCCCTCTTCTATAAAAAAAAAAAGAAAAAAAAGCATACTTGTATAGTATGTAAAGATAAACACGGTAATTTATATAATTGTGCGACTTTTCGTAAATATTCACCAAGCGAGCGTTATAAATTAGTAAAGACAAACAACCTATGTTTGAACTGCTTAAGCGATAAGCATTTAGTTGCAAAATGCAATTCGAGTTCCGTATGTAGCAAGTGCGCCAGGAAACATCACACGCTATTACATTTTGAAAATAGCAACATAGCGGCGTCAAGTAAAGCGGACAAGGAATTCGCCCCTACTAAGGTCATCGATTCTAGCGGTCGACCTGGTGATGTCGCTCTGTGCTCATTGGCAAATATGGGAGCACAACCTCCTTCAACCGTGTTACTGGGTACGGCACGTATTTTGGTTAGGGATTCGCGTGGAAACGAACAAAGCGTCCGTGCACTGCTGGACAGCGGAGCCCAAAATAGCTTTATAACGCGACAATGTTGTCAGCGCTTAGGCTTAGTTATAAATAGGTTACTTTCATGTCCTGTAATTAAGGGCATCAGAGGTACCAGTAAGGCGACACAGGGATATATAAATTTAAAATTTTATTCTCGGATAGATCGTAATGTTAACTTTGATATAAATGCACTAGTAGTAGATAGGGTCACTGAACGGTTGCCAACCGTTTCGGTTGACACCTCGGCAATGTTTGAATTTAAGAATTTGACTCTGGCGGACGACACTTACGCCGTTCCTGGAAACATAGACATGTTCATTGGAGCATCGCTTTTCCCTCATCTTTTGTTAAACAATAAGGTCAGGGGCAACTCCTCGCATACCGCGCCTTACGCACTGGAAACCGTATTGGGATATGTTATCCTTGGCTCCGCCCCCATCATAGATAGCATTTCGGCAACATCCTGTTGTTGCACCGTCGCTGTCAAACCTCCCGAATTATTGACTCGCAATTTTCGGGAAATAGGGGAGGGGAACATCCCGCGCTCGGGTAATAAGTTATGCGAAGGGTCGAGAAGCAAGACGTTAGAGTCTGTTGTTAGTAAACCTGTTGTAGTTTCGTCGCAGCCGAAGGGAACGCCGAGTAGGGATAGCCCTGGAGCTAGGTTTACCGACACCGCGAACAAGGCCCATATTAGCAAGATTAGATCGCCCCGCAACCCGTCAGGTGACATATTCAGTGCTCGAATCGATCTAGTTAGCGGAAGCGCGCGCGGCGCGGATCGAGGTCACGGTCGCGGCGCATGGAGACACCGAGCCGCTTCGACAGAAAGCGTGCCTCACTGGAGGCTACGGAATAGACCTGCTGAGGCCAATCTTGATTGGCGGGAAGAAGTGAGACTTCGCGAGCAACAAGCCATATGCAGTGTTGTTCCGAAGCGTTCATCGCATTGTTTTACCGCTTATTAATAATTATAGCTTAGTCGCTTATAAATTGCATACTTGTGATTGGATAGTTTTATTATTTAAATATTAGTTTGTCGTTGATAGAATTCTATATATTGGTATTTCCTTAGTGTTTGTTTAGCTTGTTGGTGTTCCGTAAAATTAAAAATAAAATAGTATAGTTTAGCCGCGTCACAGCAATACGCTGTGTTATATTTAAATCATTTTTTGTCGTTACAGTGTAGCCTTTGTAGTTTAAAAGTCGATAAGTAGTGTTTGTTCGTATATCGTTACGTCCGATTACAACTATGCTGAGTCGCTAGTATTACGTGAACTTCAACGTGCGCACTTCTCTGAAGAAATTAGAAGATTACAATCGAATAGAGCTTGTAGTCGCGCTTTTCAACGCCTTAAGCCATTTTTACAGGATGGGATTGTGAGGGTAGGTGGACGCTTGTCCAACTCGCGATTGAGTTTCGACCAACGGCACCCTATTGTTTTACCGCGTAAAGACCATATCATGAACTTATTAGTCGATTACCATCATAAATTGAGCTCGCACGCTGGCCCCGACTTGTTGATGTCGATTTTGCGTCAGAATTATTGGATTCTTTCTGCACGTAGTTTAATACGCAATCGGGTGCACAGATGTATAGCTTGCTTTCGGGCACGCCCCAAGCCGTCATTTCCGGAAATGGCGGAACTGAGATCTTGTAGAGTAATACAATCAGTAAAGCACACGCACACCGGGTCTGATTTCGCTGGTCCGTTTAAGGTCACGCTCACTCGCGGGCGTGGTATAAGATCCACAAAGGCTTACGTCTGCATTTTCGTATGTCGAACTACTCGAGCGGTGCATATAGAACTCGTTGGTGATCTAAGCACAGCAGGCTTTATGGGTGCATTTAAAAAATTTCTTTCCCGCCGTGGCCCTGTAAGTAGATTGTATTCGGATAACGGTACGAACTACGTCGGTGCAAAACGTATTCTATCGGAACTACATGAGCTCTTAGCTAGCAAGTATTATAATTCGGAGTTCGCTCACATTCTAGCCGAGAACCGCATTGAGTGGTCTCTGAACATCCCAGCCGCGAGTCATTTTGGGGGCAATTGGGAGACTAATATCAAGAGTCTAAAGAGTCATTTATACCGAGTAATAGGAGATCAAATTTTGTCCTTCGAAGAGCTAAGTACGGTGCTCGCTCAAACTGAATGCGTAATGAATAGTCGCCCACTTTGCCGTATGTTGTCTAGTGACCCCTCGGAACCGCTGGCTCTAACTCCAGCACATTTTTTGAATTTAACGCCTTTAAAGTATTTGCCAGCCGCAGATATGGATGAGAACAGACTTAGCATTTCCGCACGCCACAAATTATTAGATCGGTTAGTGCAATCGTTTTGAAAACGATGGAGGATGGAATACTTGCATACTTTGCAGTCTCGGCAAAAATGGAACACAGCAACTGAGCCTTTAGCTGTAGGGACTGTAGCTGTGCTCACCAAAGAGAATACGCCGCCTCTCCACTGGCCGTTAGGAATTATCGAAGAGGTCTTTCCCGGTTCCGACGGAGTAATTAGGATAGCTCGCGTTAAGACCACGGTTGGGTCTTACCTGCGTCCTGTTGTCCGTTTGTGCCCCCTGCCTCTTCCATAATTTAAATTAGCTTTCTAGATTAAAATTGTAGTTGAATTTAGGTAATCTTAGCGTTAGTTAGTTATTTTGTTAGTTGATCTTAGCTCTAGTTGTTTTAGTTAATTTTGAAGGAAATCCTTCAAGGGCGGGGGAGATGGTTGCGCGGAAAACCATTCGTATTATTTATATTTTGACGGTAGGTGCCAAGTCGTTTATTCCTCTCCAAAAACGATATCACTCATACCCTCCTATCGACACATCGGGGTGGTGGGGTGAGAGGGGAAAGAAGATGATTCTAGAATGTCACGTAATCATCGGAACCGAAGATATATAAGGCACGCGTGACCGACGCGCAGGTCTCTTCCCGCCGCGCTCGTTGTTGGAACCACATGAGCTCTTAGCTAGCAAGTATTATAATTCGGGGTTCGCTCACATTCTAGCCGAGAACCGCATTGAGTGGTCTCTGAACGTCCCAGCCGCGAGTCATTTTGGGGGCAATTGGGAGACTAATATCAAGAGTCTAAAGAGTCATTTATACCGAGTAATAGGAGATCAAATTTTGTCCTTCGAAGAGCTAAGTACGGTGCTCGCTCAAATTGAATGCGTAATGTATAGTCGCCCACTTTGTCGTACGTTGTCTAGTGACCCCTCGGAACCGCTGGCTCTAACTCCAGCACATTTTTTGAATTTAACGCCTTTAAAGTATTTGCCAGCCGCAGATATGGATGAGAACAGACTTAGCATTTCCGCACGCCACAAATTATTAGATCGGTTAGTGCAATCGTTTTGGAAACGATGGAGGATGGAATACTTGCATACTTTGCATTCTCGACAAAAATGGAACACAGCAACTGAGCCTTTAGCTGTAGGAACTGTAGTTGTGCTCACCAAAGAGAATACGCCGCCTCTCCACTGGCCGTTAGGAATTGTCGAAGAGGTCTTTCCCGGTTCCGACGGAGTAGTTAGGATAGCTCGCGTTAAGACCACGGTTGGGTCTTACTTGCGTCCGGTTGTCCGTTTGTGCCCCCTGCCTCTTCCATAATTTAAATTAGCTTTCTAGATTAAATTGTAGTTGAATTTAGGTAATCTTAGCGTTAGTTAGTTATTTTGTTAGTTGATCTTAGCTCTAGTTGTATTAGTTAATTTTGAAGGAAATCCTTCAAGGGCGGGGGAGATGGTTGCGTGGAAAACCATTCGTATTATTATATTTGACGGTAGGGGTGCCAAGCCGCTTGTTCCTTTCCGAAAAAACGATATCATTCGTACCCTCCTATCGAAACATCGGGGTGGTGGGGTGGGAGGGGAAAGAAGATGATTCTAGAATGTCACGTAATCATCGCGGCCGAGGACATATAAGGCACGCGCGACCGTTGCGAGCTTTCTTCCCACCGCGCCAGTCATTGGAACAACAGCTCTTTCCACCGCAGTCGTCGTTGAAACTACAACGCTTCTCTCCCGACGCACCCCTGGGGCCACAGAGTGTCTGTCTAGAAGAAGTTCCAGAAGTTGCAGCTATAGTGCTCTACACAAATAGAAGAAACCCCGGTGAGTCAATATTCCTTTAATTAGTTCCTGCTTTATATAGTTTAACCCGCTCCAATTTTGTTGTTCTCCTAATCAGGCAGGATTCCTTTTCAGCGATTTGGCACAATAATAGTTGTAGTTTTAGGGAAGAGCGAGTGCATTATACCGCATGCTATAGTAGTCGCCTTTACGTAAGCGTAGAAGCAATCGCATATACAGTCCACTTTAGTTAATATCTCGCGTAATAGGTTTAAGGTTCGACCGGGGAATTAGACTTCGGCAGCCTTAGACACGTGGCTCCACCACTACTAACTGGCTCGGCAGACATTGTTTTCTCCTTACATTGGGAGGCGCGGTGAATTCGTACCGGAATTTTAACATTAACACTAATACAAAAATTACTTATTTGTCGTTTCAAGCTAAGCCAGGCGCTACAAATCATTAACAATATATATAGCGCCACCTAATAGATCCTAGCATAGCAATAAAACATCGTTTCGACAAAACATTATTAATTATAATATTGTGTATAAACTATTTATGAAAAACACAGCAATGATTAAAAAAATAACACACCCATAAATATTGTAAAATATTCTCAACCTGAAAATTCAGAGGACAGCTTGATATCTTACCTTAAATGAGCTTAAGTATAAAAATATACAGAAATTTTAGGATCCTACAAGATTAATAAAAAAAAAAGTAAAATAAGTAGCTATCTCAATTCTTATCATCCTTATTCTCCTCATCAACATCTTTCAGTTAAAGTCCATAGGTGGGCACGGGACTCTCCTATTGCAGGGAGGAATTACTTTGCCACAATCAGCACGTAGCCTGACGCTGCTTCTCGTCCCCGGTCTGGGTATTTTACGCCTGGCGTAAGCAAGATATTTATATTTTTTTATGGAAGAGGGGCAAGCGAGCATGCGGCTCACCTGATGTTAAGTGACTACCGCCGCCCATGATCAACAGCAACACCAGGGAAATTGCAGGTTCGTTGCCGGCCCTTTAGAAAGGAGTGAGATACTACTGTCATGTATCATAAAACCATAAAATTTATTGACATTTATTTCTTAAAATTAAGTATCAAAGGAATTCACAGTCCACCTGATGTTGTGTGACTACCGCGACACATGTACACGTGCAATCAACTTCAAACGAAAAGGGGTAAAAGTGCGTTGTTACTTCTGCAGACTAATATGAAATGCCTCACAGCCTGTAATTATATTGGCTCTTTATGCACTTCAGACCAGAACACAATAGTGCAAGCACTTTTGGTGGCAGTAATGAGTAATAGGGTGGTACTTTGACTGACTTCTAGACAGGAAAGGAGTTCTACCACCCAGAATTATCACGCAATATAATTGCCTCTTATGACACCTACGTAATGGGGTTATGGATTTCCACAAATTCTACTAATTTTAAGGTTATATACCTATATTACACTCTTGACGCGTATACTGGAACTATTATAGGAAATAAATAAATTTGGCTTCGTTCCAATATTAAAAGTTATATCTATGCCTGGTTAATAGTTTTAGATCATTTTTGTACATTGTACCTTTATTTGCACATGAAAATTGTGCGAGACTGAAATGTGTCCCAAAATAAGTGTTAAATACTTTTACCCGAATATTTTCTTTAAAAAAATCTAAAACATTTTGGATGTAGAATAAGGAATGTAATGTAATGACACACTTTTAAGATCTCCGACGCTTGATAAAATAAACGAGGTCACAGTAATGTTCCTGAAAAGGCAACAAGGGCTAAATGTATGTAAAATAATAGTAGCTTTACATGCGATTTATAATGAAATCATTTCTATTTTCAAATACCTTTCAAACGGTATATTGAGTATTTACACTGCAAAACGAACGTGAAAATTATTTTGCAAGAACATGTTGAAAAATAAAATTTTACTTGTATTTATATTTTAAGTGTAGGTATTATGGTTTAAGTAAAAACTAAAAACTTCAACTATTACACATTATACAGCTACTGTTTTCTTGGCAAGGTTTCCTCATTGAATAGGGAAGACAAGTCGCGCATACAGATCCTGAAGGAATAACGCCGCACGTGGATTCCACGGAACGATTTTCTCTTTAACAAACGGCACAAATATATAGTCATGGCTCCGAGACTCATAGTTGCGCTACTCAGTTCAGCTAACTTTGATGCCGCCTTGGCTCTAAACGTGGTGTTCCTGATAATATTATGAAGACGATATGAAAGTCATCTTTATTGAATTGGGTTCTAGGTCGGCTACAATTTTATTAAATTTCTTCGTTTCCTGATAATAAGCAAAAACGATACAAATAAAATAACATTTTGTCCACCGAATATCGCAAGTTTACTTTGTGCTGGACAAATATGCATGCAGTGAAGAAGGGCGCTCCCTTCTCCGGTGCATGCATATAAAGAAGGTAGGGCAGTACGGGTAGTATAAGCTTCTTAACGCGGAAAATTCTCGCCTTTAGTAGTTGTCTACCAGTGTGTACGAAAACTGTATTTAAGTGTGATAAAATTTATAAAATAAGAAAGTAAAAATCACTAGAAGAAATTCGGTATGCTTAATATTCAAAATTAATAAAGTATAAGATATGATTTCAATATTTTTAAATCTAAATTGTATATGACTGATCAAGCTTATCACATACTGTACATATATATCACATACTGGTCGGGAGTCCCCCAAACCAGCCGAGGCTGTCAGGGAGTTGGTGTGATTCTTTCATCTCGAACGGTTGAATGTGTGATGGAGCATGAATGTGTAAGCCCAAGACTCCTCTGGATTAGGTTAAAAGTCGGACTCACCCGCTTGTTTATCCTTGGAGTCTATGCACCGACGGATTTGAGTGGAGGTGGGTCACTAAAATCACAAGAGAGAGAGGAATTTTGGGATAGCATGAGAGAGGTCTTGAATAAATGCGGAGAAAATGAACGGATCGTGATGTTAGGGGACTTTAATGGATGGGTTGGAGTAAAGCGTGATGGGTATGAAGGAGTTCTGGGTATGTTTGGGGACGAGAGAGTGAATGACAATGGGAGAAGCCTGCTTGAAGTATGCTTGGAATGGAATCTGTGCGTGGCCAACACAATGTTTGACCACAAAAAGATCCATTTGTATACAAGAGATGAGGGTGAGTCTAGAAGTATGATTGATTTTGTAATTGTGGATGAAAGACTGAAGAAGAAAGTGCTAGACACTCGGGCATACCGCGGTGTAGGCCTCGACACAGACCACTTCCTGGTCATAGCCCGAATGCGTGGCCTCTTTAAACGGTGGCGACACCGAGGGGCCGAGCCTACGAGTGTTTTGGACAGAGTAAAAGTGGAAAATCTACAAGAAAAAGAAAAGAAAGACGAGT
Organism: Parnassius smintheus behrii; assembly: GCA_036936625.1. NCBI lineage: Eukaryota > Metazoa > Arthropoda > Insecta > Lepidoptera > Papilionidae > Parnassius > Parnassius smintheus. The sequence goes on from JAUPFT010000021.1 coordinate 29,347,231, forward strand.
TTGTAGAGAAACTGAAAGAAAGTTTTAAAGGGATAGAAGAGACAGGAATGATTGAAGATTTGTGGGAGACATTTAAGAAAGGGGTTGTAAATGTTGCGATTGAGGTATGCGGGGTAGCTAAAAGAAGGAAAGGGAGAAAGAATGATAACGTGTGGATGGATAAAGATGTACAAAGGGTTGTGCAAGAAAAGAAGAAAGCGTGGTTGGATTGGTTAGCAACAAAAGCTAACCAAAAAGTTCAAAAGGCGACGGATGACGAGATAAAGGAAGCAAGAACGAAGTATAAAAGATTGAAAACAGCAGCGAAAGAAACTGTGTCTAGAAAGAAAGAAGAACGAAAAGATGATTTCGATAGGAGGCTCACTGAGGATTTCCAGTCAAACATTAAGTTTTTCTGGAAAACTATCAAAACAGTCAGAGGAAAAACTTCTACCTCGGAGCTGAGTACAATCAGGAGTCAAGATGGGAGCATTATAAAAGGAGAAGAATGTGTGTTAAAGAGATGGAAAGAGTATTTTGAAAGTTTGTTTGAAAGAGAGGAAGTGCAGGTACAGCATCTGCTACCTTCCACGGAAACGAATATAAATGTTGATGAAAATGAGATAAGCATGGATGAAATAGTGAAAGCGTTGAAAAGTATGAGATTAGGTAAGGCTGCAGGGTATGACAGGATTACCGTCGAGATGCTGAGGGCTGGACAGGGCCTGGTGGCTAGTCAGCTGTACCGCCTTTTCAATCTGTGCTGGCGAAATGGGCAAGTGCCGGGAGACTGGTGCAAAGCCGTAATCGTGCCATTGTATAAGGGAAAAGGGTCACGGCAGGACTGCATAAATTACCGTGGTATAAGCCTCCTTAGCGTCGTCGGTAAATTGTATGCGAAAGTGTTGATTGAAAGGGTTGTGAATGAAACAGACGAGAAAATATGGGATGTACAAACGGGATTTAGAAAGGGAATGGGATGTACGGATCAGGTCTTTTCTTTGCGGTGCATAGCCGAAAAGTGTTTGGCTAAAAACAAGAAAGTCTACTGCGCCTTCATAGATCTAGAAAAGGCCTATGATAGAGTGGTGAGGAATGAATTGTGGTCAGCACTGTCCGTGTACGGTGTGAGCAGTGTCCTCATACGAGCATTGCAATCTCTTTATAGGGATTCTAGTGCTTGTGTAAGGATAAACGGGGCATACACTGAATGGTTTAATATCGAAAAAGGTGTTAGACAGGGATGTGTAGCGTCACCGTGGCTGTTTAATCTGTTCATGGACAATTGTTTGACAGATTTAAAAGAGAATGAAAGTGGGTTGAGAATGAATGAGTTACTCATCAAATGTCTTCTCTATGCTGATGACCAAGTATTACTTGCGTCTTCGGCCGAGGAGTTGCAGGAGATGGTAACTGCTATGAGTGGAGCTTTTGTTAGAAAGGGAATGAAGATGAATGTAAGGAAAACGAAAGTGATGGTGTTTGAAAAAGATGAGGCAGTGACAGACTGCAATATCGTGATTGAAGATGAACAAATTGAACAGGTGAAAGAGTTTGTGTATCTGGGTTCAAAGTTTACAAGAGATGGAAAGTGTGAGAGTGATATCGAAAGAAGAGTGAATGCAGGAAACATGGTGAATGGAGCTTTGCACTCCTTTATGAACAGTCGGATGGTGTCTAACAAGGCTCGTTTGGCTGTGCATGAGGGGGTATTGGTTCCGACACTCATGTACGGAAGTGAAAGTTGGGTATGGCAGAAGAAACATGAAAGTAGAATAAATGCAGTTGAGATGAGAGCATTAAGAAGTATGATAGGAGTTAATCTGAGTGACAGGGTAAGAAATAGTGAGATAAGGAAACGTTGTGGCTTGAAAGAAGATGTAGTGACAAAAATTGAGAAAGGTATGCTGAGATGGTTTGGCCACATCGAGAGAATGAATGAAGAACGATTGACGAAAAAAAGTGTATAAGACGAGTGTGAATGGAAGTGCTGGAAGGGGTAGACCTAGGCGGACTTTTCTAGACCAAATTAGGGACGTCTTGAAAAAAGGCCAGGTTAAGAGTACCCTAAACCGTAGAGCATGTATGAAGGGAATAATGAAAGTGGACGAAGCGAAACAAGTATGTAAGGATCGTAGCAAGTGGAAAGAAGTGGTCTCTGCCTGCCCCTACGGGAAAGAGGCGTGATTATATGTATGTATGTATGTAAGCTTATCACTTTATTACGCTAGAGATATTTCTGTACTGCGCTTGCTTTTTATTAAAGGTACCTAATAAACTTGACAAATCAGAAATAAAATTTATATTATGGTTAGGGTATGTGATTTATAGCTAAATTACTTTGAAACTAATTATCTAAGCGCTAACACGTATGTGGATTTTTTTACAATGCCAAACCCTTTTTAACTTGAAAATTACATTGTAACTTTTATGGAATGAAACAGAAAATAAGATCTGTATACTATGGTAATCCGCTTTTTAATTTTAATGACAATGGTTTGATCTTTGTTTTATATTTTGAATTATTGCCATTATATATATATATATATATATATATATATATATATATATATATATATATATATATATACTAAATTAAGCACTGCACTTTTACTTCACTTTTGACTCATTTATTCGAAACCACTCAACACCTGTAAGGTATAGCAATAGCGCAGTTATAGCGATGTCTTAATTTTAGACAATATATATAAATTAATCATCGCTCTTTCTATGTGACATAGCCATGCTGCAGCTATATTATACTCGTATTTGTAACACTAATGGGTCGGCTCGACCGGGGGAGGACCACACTCTCACAGAATACTGGCGTAAAATAGCAGCGTAATGCTGCTGTGTCTCTTATGGTGAGTGTAGAGAATCGGAGTCCCCTTGTACTGGAATCGAGGCATTCCATCTCAGTCCTTAGGGTGACAAAACATTTGCATTTTGATCCTTAATTGAGGATAAATGTGGATGTGTATTGATCACAGCATCCACTTACCATCAGATGGTCTGTGTGCTTGTTTGTCACCAAATGCTATAAAAATATGGCCACTGGTAGAATTGAAGGGAGTGGCCCTGTCAAAGTATAAATCCACGTGGTCCTATGCGTATAATAAAACTAGTTGCAGCCTGACTGCTATCTATACTAAATATAGTTGCGCGGTTGATTCGACGACGTTCTGCCACGTGACATTTCCAAAATTTAAAAAAAATGGCGTTTGAAAAAAACTTTTCATAAATAAGTAATGTTGTAAGTAATATATATATATATATATATATATATATATATATATATATATATATATATATATATATATATATATATATATATATATATATATTACTATATAATCTCAGTATAATTAAATTTTTTGTTCCTCAGGCATCCGTTCTCTCTTCAACTCTCTTCCTGCTGTATATTAATGATTTTCCGAAGTTTCCGTAGTTTCCGAACAGAAAGATGAAGAAAAGGGCAAGAGCAAGGGATGAAGATTTCACTCTATTTCTCCCATGAAAATAGCGAACGACAATCTTTGGTGTGCTCTCATAACTAAACTCTAACTCTACTAACTCTCATAAACATAAAAAAAAACTAGCTGTTACCCGCGGCTTCGCCCGCATGGTCACTGGGAAATGAACTATCCATTGCTTTTTTAATTGAAAGAAAACTGAGTTTTGTAGATTTGTCAGAGATGAAGCCATTAACAGGAAACTGACCAAAATTGATTCGTCAGACTATTTAAATGTTTTGAAAGGCAGCGTATAAGAAATCATGAAAATAGCCTGTTTATTCTAAATGGAAATGGGATATTTTTTTAATTAAAGGAAACTGAGCATAATTATCCGTCAAGGATGCAGACTTTTGAAAAGAAACTGATCTAAATTGATTTGTCAGAGATGCAGTTTTCTGAATTAAGGAAACTGGGCTAAATAGTAAATTTTGAATTGAAAGGGAGGGTCTATGGGAATTATGATTAAATGATTGTGGTAATTTTGAAAAAAAAAAACTAACTGAACACTATTTTAAGATGCTACTGTACACATCAATGCTATATGTTTTTCTATTCGGGGAAAGAATGTGGACATTCTGGGCATTTGATACACGCAAACATGCTACATACAGCTGACCACGCGAGAAGCACGGTTTTTCTAAGTTGACCCCCGCTACCTGTAACGTTTGCCCTTGCGCTTTATTAATTAACATTGCAAAACTGAGCTTAATAGGGAACTGCAACTTTTTGAATTGAAAAGGAAGATCTGTGTTAATTATAGGGATTCGTGGTATAATAACATGTTCACCTTTTCCTACGCCTGTCAAAATTGTAGCACCGATTATGTTCCATCCAAGATGTGTCACACGCAGCCTTGTCCCGTTACATAACCGAGGAGCATCTAAATTTCGCATTAGCATGACTGAGACGCCTAATTTTAATTGAAGCTTATGTGAGGGCACACCTGACAAATATAGAGAATTTAGAAACTCTGCGGGATATGAAGTGCTCTGTTCTGTGTCCATAACTGTGTCTACTGACAAATACTCTGTTATTTCTCCTGCTACTTCACTTAATATATCTGCATTTATTTTGTTAACGCTCTTATTTTCGGTGCAAAAATCGCCCTTTCACATAACCGTTTGTCTTCATGCATGTTGTTCGTTAAATCGGAATAAACGCTCGCAATTATTTCGGAATGACTCTGTACTAAATTACAAAAATCTCTCGTCAATTTAACGCAGCCTCAGCATCCGTTTCCAACCGCCCATCGCCAATTTTTAATAGTGTGTCAGCATAGTTTCCAGCATTGATATCATTATACAAATGCACTCTCATATTCGTAGTTAAACTGAATTTTGTCACCTTGTTCCATAAAATAGGCGACTTGAGGCATGCTTTGATTTCATCTGCAGGTGTGCCCTTTTGAATGACAGGTAAAGTTTGGCGAAAGTCACCAGCCAGTAAAACCACCATTCCTCCCTTTTTTTGGATTTGGCGTTTGGCCTTCAACCACCAAACTGCTGGTTCAAATGTATTAAATAAAGTTATGCGGTGCGGCTATTAATTTAAATAGAATAGTGGACTGTATATGAGCGCGGTGCGAGCGGTGAATGGAATTTAATTTATTCCTGATACTGCAAATCCCCTAAATTCGGGATATAGGAAGGACGTGAAGGAATGCATGTGCACCCACCTGAACTTCCGCTGATCTGCCTCGTGTCTCGATGGCTGCCGGCTGTCTTCACACTTATCAACTTCACAGATAATCACGAAATATAGCGTTATTGCAAATGTCTATACTTTTTACTATATGCTTGTATAATTCAATATCCAAATTACACAAGGGCGGGAGCGATGATGCGAGATATAAGCGGTGCGGTTGATTGCATGTCTTCTCAACTTGTGTGAGCCCGTTAACACACGAATGCACATGCTGGGCATAAAGCGGTAGATAGGAAACCGGAAATGGGCTTTGCAGTAATTTTATTGGATAATAATTAACGAATCCCTTATAAGCGTTAAGCGATAGTGCAAAGTGGCGCGAACACCCCCCCCCCCCCCGGCCTTGAGGTATCCTCAACTAGCAATTAAAGTATAAAAATATAGATATATATAGATAAATACTCATATAGTAGCGAAATGAAGCGACGTTATGACCTAAGAATTAAACTAAATATATAAACGATAATGTAAAATTAACTATATTAATCACTGTGGTGGTAAAGGACACAGTTTGATAAGAGGGCGTTTTAAAGTGGAATTCTTAAGTTTAACTTGCGCAACGCGTACCACACCATTCTTACCGGGAAACAATTCGGTGACAACGCCTAGAGGCCACTGAAGCGGTGGAGTATTATCCACGTCTATTAGAACAATCGTCCCTACAGAAATGGCAGTAGAGTTCTTATTCCACTTCACTCTACTCAGTAATGTATGTAAGTATTCGAATCTGAAGCGTTTCCAAAAGGACTGAACTAAAGAATCTATTAAAGAAAAGCGTGATAACAGATTAATACGTTCCTTGCTTAATCACGAAATATAGCGTTATTGCAAATGTCTATACTTTTTACTATATGCTTGTATAATTCAATATCCAAATTACACAAGGGCGGGAGCGATGATGCGAGATATAAGCGGTGCGGTTGATTGCATGTCTTCTCAACTTGTGTGAGCCCGTTAACACACGAATGCACATGCTGGGCATAAAGCGGTAGATAGGAAACTGGAAATGGGCTTTGCAGTAATCTTATTGGATAATAATTAACGAATCCATTATAAGCGTTAAGCGATAGTGCAAAGTGGCGCGAACACTCCCATTACCCCCTAAGGTACCGTAGACATGTTGACAGGTCCAAGTTTTGTGACCGCTAAGTACCGAGGACATGTATACATGTCCGCATTACGTGCTACTATTTTCGTCATTAATTGATATAAAAATACAGTATATTTTCGATTGAACACCATTTCATTCGATTCTGAACGAACTAAAGAATATTCTATAGCATTATATTCACTCGGTTACATAGAAATCATCAAATATAACAGCCATTCGCTTTTGCGTGCCGGTGCGGTTGGTTGCGTAATCGTTGAAGTTTTGTGATTGTGATTTTAGTTGGATTTTCTTTCAAAAAACTGTAAGTAATGTTATTTATCTTTACTACGTAATGTTTTTGAATGATCTAAGTTACAACAACAGTAACTTTTTATGTTTCAATTGATAAAAAAGTAGAAACAAAAAACCTCTACGCGAACAATTCATAACGGTCAAGATTTCTAATAAGATAATAATAGTATATTTCTTATTCGAATACCAGTAAATACTTTTACTAGGAATTGCTAAATGTTATATCTATATGATTGTATAAGAAAAATAGAGGAAGACGCTATAATATATACACAAAAAGGTTTTGAAAATGAGGTTACAAAGCGCGCGCAAACTGTCTATTGTCGAATTTTTAGCAAATGTTTGCAAGTGAAAAAGTAGAATTATTATAATTATTACATGCATAATTTTGATTCATTTAGGAATAATATATTGTATTGACTGTAAGAACATAAAAATAAAATAAAAACTTACGATATTTCATGGATAAAACAAAATTTATTGTCAGTAAGTACACTTTATCAAGATCCGTTAGAAACAAAGAGCTGTACATAATAAAATAAACTTTTAAATGTTATGGTTATTGTTTCTACTTATCGAAAATCTTATTGGCTTTAAATAACTGTAACTAAAACCTCTTTAAACATAAATGAAAGGTCGTGAGAAACATAAATATTTAAAACAAGTGCCGCCAGCTGAGGTGATGACAGAGGCCGCCGTACAAAGCTGTTTTTTGTTATGGCGATCGCAGTAAGGGAAAGGGTAAATCGGTATTGCTGCGCAAATCCTGGAACGTTCGATTTAATGCTTCTACAGCTTTTTTATGCGACGTTGTACTTTCGTCTCACACGAAAAGTTTGCATTGTCGTAGCATTATACCTCGTGCACTATTTTTGCTAAAGTTGCAGATCGGCGATTCTTCCTGGGCTAGATTTAGAGGGAGTTTTAAAACAGAATGTGCAGTGCGGCCCCCGTTTAGCAGCGTGGCGGCTATACCGGAGGAAGCTACGGCCACAGCAATATTTTTATCTTTCCGTACTTGCGATAATAATAAATTTAACAAAAATGCCTTCCCAGTTCCTCCAGGGGCATCTAAAAAGAAAAGTGCACCATTTCCATATTCAGTTTGCCCTAATACTTTGTAAAAAACTCGTTTTTGTTTGGGAAGCGAGCGGGGCACAAATTGAGCTACTCACTGCTGCGAAGCCGGTATATCGTAGTTTGTTTCACGTATAATTTCAACACTTAGTTCATTTTCGGTTGTTCGCTGAGGGCTTATCATTCCAAAGTCGCTTAATTTTTTGCCTACCATTGCCATTACTTTATCGTCAATTTTTCCAAGTGCTTCATTATAAATGTGTACATTGTACGTCATGTTCGCGTGTGTCTGCTGTAACCTTCGCAAAATATCTTCCGCCATGTACTCTTTATATTTGTCCCACAATTCATGTGCATTAGATAGCCCGCAAGATGATATGAGAGTTGCACAAAGATCCCTAATTTTGGCTGGTGACTGGCACTGCACAGCTTCCTCCATGGTTTCATCCCAGTGATTATAATGTTTTCCAAAAGATGCAGAGATTTACATGCTTCTCTGTAAGCTGCGCATTCCTGACCGTTGATATTTTTAAGGTCTTTATATACTGTAGGACCCCGAATATGGTGCAGCAGCAATCGTAAACAGAAACATTCAAAATTAGTTACATGACGGTATACACACGACCAAGGTCATCTGATGACTTTACATCGGGCCAATTTGCTAGAGGCGCACCTTGAATACGGCGTTTCCACTCCTTCCTAGATGTGTTCCAGGTATAATAGCGGGGACATCAGAATATAACAACGTTTTTGCAAAGGGGTCGGTTTGACAAAGTTGAAAGAAGGCTGTTAGTGTAGTTTTGGCGGTGATGCAATTCTTTCTTGGAAATTTCTTTCAGTGAAATATACACACTCTCCATTTTCTAAGTGCACAGCAAGGTGAGCAACTGATGGGTACCATTCGTGTAAAGGTAAGCCAAGGTGACGCCACGCTGCCTCGTTACTGCTGACATAACGTCCTGCTTGAAAGATCTGTACTTACTGAACGGGATTTGCCTCACCTTCACTCCTGAGATTAAATATTGCTTAGTCGCTTCCTTTATTTATGTACTTACAGATATACTTGATGGCACGGACAGAGCTATATGCTTCTACATTAATGTGGGCCTTAAACAGTTTACATATAATGGGCGAATACGGGACAATCCAGCTATTATCTAAGGTTTTGAACGCTCCAGAGCGAGATTTGATTACAACTTTCCTGCCACCATCTTCGGGAGCTCTGCATCTGTATAAAGGGTAGCCATTGTCATTGTGCACTGTTTCTTCTGTTTAGGGAATTTCTTTGTACACTTTCCTTCTTTCATACATGGCGATATTGAATTTCGTGCTCCACGTGGATGGTGAAACATATTTTAGACGAGGGTATCATATAATTCTTTATCTTGCTCAGGATCCGGAATCTTGGCGCTTATTATGTCGTCTATTTGGCTGGGCCACAACTTCTCTTTAAGCCATATTAGAATGTGCGCATGCGGTGATCCTCTTTTTTGCCATTCAATTGAATACATGTAGCACTGCACCTCTCCGAAAATTTTCCCTTTGTTATTTACATACATTAATTTTTGTACTTTTAATCTAAATACTCTAGCAACTAAATCGTGTCTGTCAGTACTTTTTTGGCCGGGCATTAGCTCCTCAGTTATTTCTTTCCATGTTGGACAAAATATCTATTTATAAAAAACGTTAAAATACCTAAAAGGAATTAAATTTCCTTTTAAATATTTTTTAAAAGCAAATACAAAATAACTGAAAGGAATAAATATTCCTTTTAAATATTTTTTTAAAATCGAAACAACAAAACCAATGCAAGACACAAAACGAATCCGAAAACGATAGCCAAAAAAATCGTATCAACTTAAACCAAATCACATAACAAAACGCAGAAAACCGAAATCGAAAGCAGTAGTCAATATAAATATAACCAACGAAAAAAGAAGTAAGTGTATAGGTACCGTATACACTATCTATACTATTGATATCCCTTTGAAATATTGTTAAACAACCTAAAACAATGAAAATTAATTCACAATTCTAAATAAATAAAATCCAAAATCAAAGCCAGAGTCTAAATATGTACAAAGGAATAACAACCAAATCAACAAAACCGATCCAAGAAAATTGAGAAATCCGAAAATGAAAGCCAATATAAATCCATTCAACCTTAACCAAATCACAAAGCAAATAACAAACAACCAACAAGCTACGAAATAGAAACAATGTAAGTGTATAGGTACCGTATGCACTATAAGTTTTTTTTTTGCGCCCGAAGCAAATATGGGCAACCCTCCGGAAAGCGGGGGAGGGAGGTTGAGAATGCTCATAGCATACCACGCAGCCGGCTGCGTGGTTATGTGGTGACTTTTACCCACTAAACTCAACCTTTTAGGAATTGGCTTAACGATCTGACTAGAGATCTCTAAGCCGTATACGAACGCGACCCTCCTTGGCAGAGAGGAGGGCGCAGGCACTATAAGTTGACGACGGGAGCTAAGTACACGTCAGGAAACATTTCGTTACCGCGCTTTAAAAACCTAGTAACGACATCTAGCGGAATCAATTTAAACTATGTATATGTTAGTTAATAAGAACTCTCAAAAATATTTTTCTTATAATTTTTCACAATTTTTCTCATTGTAATACCGATTCATTCATAATCACATATAAGAACTATATTCATTTCCGTTCAATAAATATTACTAATGCTTATTAATAAGGCTTACTAAGAACTGTTTCTACTATAGTTAAATAATAATTAAGGGTGAAAGCGTGACAGGTGGTGATAGTATTTCTGATTCGTACTTACAATCACGCCTGTAACCCTTGCGGGATAGGCAGAGCATCAACGGATTACTTAATATCGTCTGCGAGGTTATCGCCTATTCTGTGAATTACAATGCACCAAAACGTTTGAAGAAAATCAGCTGGTGAATTTTATGTTTGTTATCGCTCTCTTCCCGGTGCTGCCTGGAAAAATACAGATCCATACATTTTTATCTTAATTTTGGTAACAAGATAATTTCCAGATATTCTGACCTTCTGTGTTCGTCCATCGTACCGTCGTCCGTCTTGTAGAATCACGGTGGCGCCACCTAGTTGAATTTAATTTTGCAACATATTCGATTTTCCGAGGAATCGAATATGTTGCAAAATGATATGTTTTCCCGCTGCAAAAATGTGGCCTATGTCACTCTACAGCCACCGAACTATCCCCATACAAAAAAAATCATGCCATGCCAACGCTCTGTTGCGACGTGAAAGGAGGACAAACTTACGCAACATATTCGTATTTCCCACGGGAATAAGATGTTTTCCGCGAGAAAAAGTAGCCTATGCCACTCTACAGCTACCGAACTATCCCCATACAAAAAATCATGCCAAACAAACAAACAAACACACTTTCGCATTTATAATATTAATATGTAGTATGGATTAAGAGTTTTTCCAAATAATTAAATCTTTCATTTAGACTCCACCCAATAATTTTCTTCTGGGGTCATTCGGATTTTACGTGATAACGACATATACAAAGATTACCGCGTGGTCACATGCGCTGGCCACCGTAACCCTACAAAGCTTACGACACAAATTATACCGACGAGACGACGATTTGTTCAAGAAAATCACGATGACGGAGAGCAAAGATGATGATGGCAGAGGCTATTAAATTTGATGGATGACATTCCGAAGATCAATAGAGATGATATGACGCATTTTTCTACGAGGTGGACGCAATATCTAGAAGATAATTTAAATATTTTCGGGTGGAGCGATCAACAAAGACTTATAATCGCAAGACGTTATTTAGCTGGCACTGCGTGAAAGTGGCTTCGAATAGAAAAAGCTTTTAAGATGCATCACGAGCTTATAGTCGTTTTATTAAAAGAATTTCTGGATGCAGTCAATTCCAAACAAATACAGGCGTACAAAAGAACAAGACGTATCACCAATACATACTGGTGATGAAGTAACTCGGAAAGAGGGCGAAGTTCCCAGACTATGTCGCCATTCACTATTTAGTAGATAGTATATCCGATTACGCATCTAACAAGTTGTTATTTTACGGCGTGACAACTTTTTCAGTATTCAAGGAGAATTATTAGAATTATATAAAAGCTATGAAAAGAAATCAAAGAAGGCGGATACGTAGGTCACTCAATAAATATAGAGATGCTCGAAATTTAAAAATGGAACGCACCCGTGTTATATGTTTATCAATAGCAAATTAATTTAAAAATAGAAATCCATAAGCCAATTGCACAATATTAAAAAAAAAAAACAAAGTTCTATTAATTTTCCTGCAACGCTTCTTGCGCTTTTCATTTAAAACTATGGATATTAACCATAAACGCGCGCTATGATCTATTATGATTTCAAATTTAGTTTAACCGAACCATTAAGTTCACAACGGTTACAATCAGCATTCAGTTTATATTATATTTTATTTTATTATTCTTTAGGGGACTCAGCTCCATGACGCACAGCAATTTTAATGTGATTTACTGAATTAAAAAGGGGTAAAATTATCCTTAAACATGACCAAAGAACCGGCGCCCTGCAAACAGCAGTAACGGCAGAAAATGTATGGACTACCGAAATGTTGGTGCGAGAAGACCCACGAATCACATGTAAGGACATCGTAAAGATTGTAGGCATTAGTTCGGGGGGCACTCATACCATCCTGTATCAATATCTTGGAGTGAGGAAGCTTTGTTTTCGTTTGCTCTCCGAAAGCGAAAAACAGACTCGTGTGGATTGGTGCCATGAAATGCGTCAACGTTTTGATAACGGGACTTCTAGGCGTATTTCAGAAATCGTTACTGGTGACGAGATATTGATCTATCAATAAGATATGATATAAAGGTAATTATCGGTATGGGTCTACTCAGAAGGACAGTTACAGACAAAACAGCAACGTCGGCAAAAAAATGGTGGCTAGTTTTTTTCGGAGCGGACATTTGTCGACGTAAATGCAAAAAAATTGTAGGTCAGTCAACTCTGAATGGCCAAATACTGAGCTTCAGGTAACCATGCTGTCTCACGATAACGTCTCTTCACATACCTCCTTTAGAACAAGAGAATTTATTGAGGAATCTGGTGTTGAAACTCTAAGTCACTTACACTACAGCCCTGACTTAGTTCCTTGTGGTTTCTTTTTGTTTCTAAGTATCAATGAAAAAATAAAAGACAAATTTCTAGCGCCGAAGAAGCCGTGGCTGCCTACAAAGAAGCTATTTCCGACCTGTCAGATCAAGACTGGCAAATGTATTTTCAGAGTTGGTTTAAGCGAATGGAGCTTTGTATAGAGCATGATGGAGAATATTTTGAAAAGATCTAAAATAAATATTTGTAGCATCTAGAATACTGAAATAATACTAGTTTTTACGGAATTTATCGCGTATATTTAACTTTTTAAATACCCGACGTTTCGAACGCTTTACAGCACTCATGGTCACGGGCGGGACTGAGATGTTCAACGTCCATATGTCATAGTTAACCGTGGTTACCATAGATTAAAATTTAACTTTTGTTCCGATCTATGCAGTATGAACTTATGGTATCTTGAAGTCTTGCAGTTGTATGCTTGGGTTGGGATTTAATCTTATTTATTATAGGATCCCAAGCAGATGGTAGCCATCCATCTACTCTATTGAAATTAGGATGTTTTTTGATTTCAATAGCCTCGCGAATCATCCTTGGAAGGAATCTGTGTTCTTTAGCGAAGATCTGCGGTCTATCAAATCTGATGTAGTGACGGGGGCGATCCTGTACGTGTTCACAGACTGCAGACTTCCCGGAGCGTCGATTCTTAAACGGTGATCTAGATATTTAAACGGTGATTCTCACCACCATCCTTCACAGCTAGCTACATTGGGTAAATCTTTCTTTCAGAGAGCACGAGGGATCTGTGACAGTAAACACCTGGCTGCCGAGCTCCAACATGTCAAGCAAGTTTTGCATGACAACAAGCATCGGGTCCCGCGCCTACGTCACAGAGAACGAGTGAAGCCGGCCACAGTCGAGCGTGTACCTGCTGTACTGCCATATGTTAGAGGAGTCACTGACAAGATTGGCTACATCTTGAAGCGCGCTTCCATCAAAACATACTTCAAGCCGCTGAAGAAGATTGGTCAGTTTTTATCATCGGTCAAGTGTAATGTCCCTCTGCAAGATGCAGGAGTGTACAAGCTTGATTGTGAATGTGGTCTCTCCTACATAGGACAAACTAAAAGATCAATAAAAACCCGCGTTAAAGAACATATAGCTGATGTGAAGAATCGATGCTCCGGGAAGTCTGCAGTCTGTGAACACGTACAGGATCGCCCCCGTCACTACATCAGATTTGATAGACCGCAGATCCTCGCTAAAGAACACCGATTCCTTCCAAGGATGATTCGCGAGGCTATTGAAATCAAAAAACATCCTAATTTCAATAGAGAAGATGGCTGGGTGCTACCATCTGCTTGGGATCCTATAATAAATAAGATTAAATCCCAACCCAAGCATACAACTGCAAGACTTCAAGATACCATAAGTTCATACTGCATAGATCGGAACAAAAGTTAAATTTTAATCTATGGTAACCGCCGTTAACTATGACATATGGACGTTGAACATCTCAGTCCCGCCCGTGACCATGAGTGCTGTAAAGCGTTCGAAACGTCGGGTATTTAAAAAGTTAAATATACGCGATAAATTCCGTAAAAACTAGTATTATTTCAATGTGTAGTGTTCGCGTAAATATAAGAAATCATTATCTAGAATACTTTTTGTGTATCTCAAAACTTATTGAGTGTCCTTCATACATCAACCAGAAACCGCGACAAAGACATTCCAACGTTGTTAAAATTGTGGAGATAAAAGACATTTATTGATTTCCTATAAAAAAAAGTCAAGTGTTTCAGATGTTATCAGTTCGGGCACATAGGTGTGGATTGCAAAAAAGTGAAATCATCGATCGAACGGGATCTAAAAAAATATCATACGATAAATATGGCGGAGTAGCTAAACAAGATCGACGGACTTTTTGTGTCAGATGGCGCTGCGAACGTGAACGCCGTGAACGCCCATAAAAAATTAAAAAAAAAACGATTTCGAGTGCAGTTATTTTAAATAATCTAAATTACAAATGTTATATATTTTGATAGAAAAGCACTGCCGTGCGAGATATTCTACAGTTATGTCATGAAATAGGTAAATAAATCTAGACTTATTAAAAACCACTTCTGTAAGGAAATTTGCTAATAAGTAATTCTAGTAAGTACTTATTCCTTGTATAATAATAATAATATAATATTCCACAACTATCACACAACGCCATCTAGTCCCAAACTAAGCAGAGCTTGTGTTATGGGTACTAGACAACTGATAAACATACTTATATATTTCTAAATACATAAATATTATAGATAAATTACACCCAATAACAGAACAAATGATCGTTCTCATCACACAAACATTTGTCATGGGTGGGAATCGAACCCACGACCTCCGGTATAGCAGTCAGGGTCACTAACCACTAGACCAACAGGCCTATTTGTACGTTATTGATTTTACTTATTAGAAAAACCTAACAAGACTAGACAGACAGTTTCAAAAAACAGAAGTTCACGTAAAATACTTAAGGGATGACGTTCACAACAATAGTAAATTACTAAGTTGTGAGGCAATAAATAAGAGGGAGTTATATTTACTGCAATAAAAGTCAGTTTATGTCCGGTTAAATTTATTGAACGAAATAACTAGCGTTACGTGGTAGAGCCTTGCTGCAGTTATATTAGTAGTATAGTTGTAGCACGAATGAGTCGGCTCGACCGGTGAAGTACCACGCTCTCACAGAATACCAGCGTAAAATAGTACCTTAATGCTGCTGTGTTTCGTATGGTGAGTGTAGAGAACCGGAGTCCCTTTTTTACGGGAAACGAGGCATTACATCTTAGTCCTCACGGGTGACAACGCATCTGAATTTTGATTCTTGGTCAAGGATAGATGTAGATGTCTATGGGCCACAGCAACCACTTACCATCAGGTGGACTGTGTGCTCGTTTGTCACCCCATAGTATAAAAAAAAGATTTTTCACCGTGTATCAGCTGCTATGAATAATACATTTAGTGACCAAGCTATAAAATACGTTATATAATGCAGGAAAAATATTGAAAATATTTAATTGCAAGAGAAGAATTAAAAGATTACTATTTTTATTTCTTGCCGTAAGTATTTGTAAAAGTAGAGCAGAGTTAGTATTCTTTTTATTATAAAAATGGAGCGAATTATCTTAATTTTTATAATCATGTATTAATATATGAAAAATTGCACTATATAATCGTAGATAGCATATTCTATCTACAAAACCAATACAAAATTTAAATATTTGTAGCATTGTTTTTGAATAACGTAAGATCTTTTACAATTATAAGAAGGCCTGTGCACACATTTTTAGTACAAATACACTTTTATTAGTACACATAGTTTATTTGAAAAATACACATTTTCTGCTAATAATTACGTTCAACGATTACACGTCCGGTTGCTCACACTTACGTACGTTTAATTCGTACCGTTATATCGCTTTTTACGATTCAGTTCGATCGTACTAAGCATTTATTTAATCTACAGTACTTTTCCTTCATATAACCTTAGTCAGTAAATGCATTGTTTTTATTTTTTATTTTTATTTAATTCCAGTTTAGTTATCAGTTAGGCATAGCCCTGGGTAGATTGGATATAAATTTCGAGAAGTATTAAAGTTCGAAATTCAAGCACTTTATCAATTTTATGTATGAATTTTTTTAATAAACCTTTAGGGTTACTTAGTGTTTTTTAGGGCAATCGGGATCGACCTCCTAAAAAATTGGTGTCAGAAGTGGGATATCATAAAAGACATTGTCATCAGAATCCGAAGTCCCGGAAATGATTGCGTAGCGTAATTTACGTTTGCCAATTTGTAAAGCTTTCATCACTACGTCATTACATCACTGCAGCTGATTATGACCATGCAAAATTATTAACGTTTCGTGAACTTCAACGTTTATACTTTGCCGATGTGATTGAAAAGTTGTAATGAGGTAAGGTTTGTAGTTGCACTTTTCAACGCCTAAAACCATTTTTACGCAATGGGATTTATAAAGTGAGTGGTCGTTTATCGAACTCGCATTTAAGTTTCGCTCAACAACACCCTATTGTTTTACAGCGTAGGGATCATATTTTAAATTTAGTAGTTGATTATCACCAAAAATTGAATTGTCATTCTGGCCCCAAAACTATTTATGTCTATTTTTCGTCAAAACTAAAGGATTCTTTCCCCACGCAACTCAATTCGCAATCGGATGCATAAATGTATTTCTTGTTTTCGAGTTCATACTAGGCCGTCATTGCAGGTCTTGTCGTGTAACACAATCCGCTAAACCCTTTATGCACACGGTTTTGCTGGCCCGTTTAAGGTTACGCTTGCTCATGGACCGGATGTAAGATCTACGACGGTGTATGTTTGTATTTTCGTACGTTTAGCTACTCGTGCTGTACACATAGAGCTTGCGAGTGGTCTAAGCACGGCCAGCTTAATAGGTGTATTTAAAAGAATTTATTATCGTCATGGCCCAATAGGTAGAGTGTACTCAGATAATGGTGCGAACTATGTCAGAGCAAAACGTATTTTATCCGAGTTACACGTGTTTTTCATTAACAATTCGGAATTGCGACATGTTTAGCTGAAAACCGCATCGAGTGGTTGCTTAACGTCTCCACCATTCTAGTCAATTTTGGGGAAATCGTGAGACCAATATTAAAAAGTCTAGCGTCATTTATATCGCGTGAACGGAGATCAAATTTTATCTTTTGAAGAAATAAGAACAGCTGACCCTTATGCGGCATGCTTTCCAGTGACCTCTCAAGCTTTAATTCTAGCACATTTTTAAATCTTACGCGTTTGAAGTACTGACCCGCTATATATATAAACGATGCTAAACTTCATGTTCTTTCACGTCATTGTGATCCTCAGCGATTGTAACATGCACCACGTCGAGTGGCTTGGTTCACGTTTAGCCGATCATGTGGGGAGATCTGTTCATGATTTTGCCTTGGCATATGGTCTGACACATCTCACGTAAACTTAAGCAAACTCACTAAGGACATCAATAATTTTGCAGTCCTAATTTAAATTTATTCCCTTGATATAATAAATTGGACATATTTATACATATTTAACAAATTTACGTCATGTCAAACACACAACCTTCATCAGGCGACTGTGACGGCCGTTGATTTTGGGGGAAAATGAAAAGAGAAAAAAAAAACATTCGAAATAATCTAACACTTATATTTATTGATACCGTTGCTACCAGAAAATATTACGGTCTTATAAAACTATCGTCTGTGAAACTTTTAGAACAAAGATAATCATTTTGTTTCGGATACAATTTTTCAAAATTCACAATTATTGTACCTTTAAGCCATAATTTTAGTCTAGATTCAGTTGGAAATCGGTTATATAATAAACATTTGATAATTTTCTGTTGTTGGTGACTTTGGTTACTAAAAGATATGGGTAGGAAAGAACATCGATAAGTATTATAGACAAGAAACGCGACAATCCTATTGAATTTTTCGTTTATCAAAACTTGGTAATACAAAGACAAACATTTTGCTTATTACAATATCAAGATTGGTAACAAATTTTTAAGTACCAATATTATGAAATAGTTTTAATTTTAGAAAAGATCGGGAGAAACGACCTCGCAGTAGGATCCTCCTTCATCACGACACCTCGTCGCACACTGCCAAGCAAATAATCAACTAATTGGCGACGTCATACGTAGAATTACTTGGTCTTCCACCCTGTAGCCCAGACCTTGTAATTTTTATTTATTTCCAAAAATAAAAGAAAAACTTGGATGAAAACGTCTTATTGACGCCGAGAAATCTGTAGTTGCGTTTCAAAATGCCCTCGTAGGCACCCCTAAGGACGAGTGGGCAAAGTTCTTTTTTCAGTGGATCCATCGGATGCAGCGCTGTTTTGATGTAAACGGACACTTTTTTGAAAAAAAAATTAACTAATAACTCGCTAGTTTGTTCAGTTTTAGATTTTATAAGAACTTTCAGTGTCACTCTTGTACCGGTTCAGGAACAAGCTCTCCCAAGGCTATTAAAAATTCTGGGTCTATGAAAGGCAACGCCTATCCGAAGATAATAAATAGTAAAATTAATTGATGTTTGAATCGTATGGTATAAGGGACTCATGTATCCTCCCACCTACGCAAAGAAAATAGTTTAAGTCAATAAAGGGATTTAAACGTCTTATTTGATTTGATGGGACTTTTCTCTTAGAAAGGTTATAAATGTCATCACGAAATACGGAATGTTAAAAAAAAGAAATATAAGTCGATTTAAAGTAAAATTGAACTCGGTTACGGAAATGTGTTTAGAAAGAGGAGTTTGAACCTTCTTTCATTTATTATAGAAACGGAATTACGTAGCATTGATACGAATCAGTTTACCCAGGGATGAATAACCTGATATAATTTCTATGTCTTCATATATTCATATGTAGCATAGTGTGTAGAGGATAGTATCTCGGAAGTCTAGGAAGACAGAAACAGAGCCCGTCCACCTGGTAAATTTAATAGCCTAGTATAAATTAAATTCAAATGAAATCGATTAGGGTTTTAATAATAAGCAATTGTCATGATGGACGTAAATGTGGGCAGACTATTACGGAGGTGACACTCTATAATTTCTGTCACGTTTACTAATTAATGCATCCGTTTTATTCAGGGTTCAAACATGACTAGTGATTATATACTCATTACAGTTTGACGTGACAGGCATACCTGTACTACGTATAATCAATACGTGATGGTACAGCGTACCAATAATCTTAAACATATTATTTTGTGTTAAGTTACTAACGACCCAAATTTCTTTATTGTATTTCACTCCACTTTTCAAATTTAAATTGTTAAAGTCTAATAGCTCGCCTTAAAATCAGTAGTACTACATAATTAGAAAAGGAGTGCATCGCTGAAAGTTTAAGTGAATAAAAGTACATGTTGGTGCACATTCAAATCCGTTTTTATTTATCGGGAGATAACAAATCATCTCGTGACGTTCCCTCAAGAAAAATTAAACATTATAAAAATAAATTTGCTAAGATCTGCGTAATAAAATAAAATTATGTGTTACCTAAGTTGAAGAGCACCTTCCGTACTCCCTCAATTGCGTGGACTATCCCCATCACCACTAATACCAGCACGAGAAGCACGATAACATCAACGTATAACCTTGATGCTGAAATCAACAGTCGGATCAGTGTCGCTGCTACGGTGTTCGCTAAACTGGATCGCAAGATCTTTGGTTTACATGACCTAAAGCTGGCTACCAAAATTGACATTTATAAGGCGGTAGTGCTTCCTAACATATTGTACTCTTCAGAGCCATGGAGACTTTACCGCTGTCATATACGGACGCTGGATCGCTTCCACTTGCAATGTCTGTGCAAAATTCTACACATCCGTTGGTCTGATCGCATTCAGAATACAAAAGTGCTGCGTAAACCCCATAGTATGGAGATTGAGGTCTACCTTATGGGGCGACAACTCCGTTAGTGTGGACACTTATTTCGAATTTCTGACCAGCGTAGTGCAAAGTGTATATTTTACTCTGAACATGAGAAGGGCAAGCGTAAGCATGGCGGCAACTCCTCAGGTGCAAAGATATACTTAAGCGCCAGGTGAAGAAGTATGACATTGAGCCTTCAGAGTGGGAGCAAGCACCCGCTCGGCGATTGAAGTGGAGGACTTTGGTGAAAGCCAAGGTCAAAATGTTTGAGGAGAATCGCTACTGTGAATTTGATTCCCGACGTGATGAACTCAAAGCACGCCCATCTTGTGCGATTAACTATAATTTATGTAATGGTGTGCTCGAAAGTGGCTATGTTAGCCATGCACGAGCACACCAACGACAGGATCGGAGTTGAAGAGGTCACCGTGACCAAAATTGGTCGAGGATTTTAATAATAATCCCAGCAGCACTACTCCCAACACCACTAAACTAGGAAAGACACATCACCATCGAAAATACGACACGTGTTTTGCCTTAACACTCTCAAGTAGACTATAGTGGCTGACCGCCAAGCTTGACTTGGCGGTGTTCTTCACACTAGGTAAAACACATTATTTTATTTTATTTGGCGGATCTTATCAAATTGATTTTTAAGACCTTTAATGTTATGGATTTTCGTTAAGTAACGCTAGCTTCTATTAATTAGTGTATTATATAGTGTATGAACAGTGCGTATTTTCAGGGATGACATAACACGTATTTGAGATGTGATCTTTCAAAACATACATAATATAGGCCTTATGGGGATTATTAAGCTCATCCCACTACATGTAGCGACGACTTAGTAAGACATGCAAGAAGACTATATGTCCTATGTAGGCTTAAGTCCATGTTTTGGGACTTTGTTAGGGTTAGGCCTATATACAATAGTGGACTTGTAAAGAGCTGTAATGATGAAAATTACATATTTTCTTGGGCCTGAGTTGTCAAATAGAAAATAGGGTATCCTAGAATATAATTACTAAATAGAATTTTATAAATAGAATTTTACCATAGATGCTACAATTGGCAGGTGGATTGACAACCGCAGTTTTCATTTATTTGTGTTGTCACAAAGAAGATTCTGTTTCAGTTTCCCTATGACGCCTTTTACGACACCCACGGAAATAAGCATTTTATATAAAATTTATCAGTTTATTGTCCTCGTAACGGACAAACAACAATTCTTTAATGTTTGCCTCGCTTTTAGTTTCTTTTTACCATTAGAAATGAACCAAATCAAGTTCTGACTATGTTATGTGATATTACAGCTCGTGAACTGGTTTAGTATTCATAAATCAAACTTAAAACATAGGTAGGCACAGCATCTCCCTTAGCAAACAAATTATCTTCACTGGGTTGTCATGAGGAATGTAATTGTTTTTCATCATAGCTCAGGTTGTTTAGTTAGTTGATAATGTTTGTGTGGAACTATGGATACTCGTATTTAGCTTATTTTTTTCTCTACTACTGCTCTTCTATCTCTACGTCTCTTTTTCAAATAATTATAGGATATTAATCGGGGAAATAAAATAAATTCATACATACATACGTAAACACTCGCACCTAATAACCAAAAGGATTGGTCAGAGACTACAGACTTCCATTTAACACGATCATGACATACCTCGCTTCCTCCACATCCATATACCTACGATGTATGCGTATGCTTGTCAGTTAAGGATACACTTAATTTGGCCCATTTTTAATATATCGCCAATTCAGACAACAAACTTTCGCCTAGGATGCCCCTTTTAGACTCTTCCATTCACTTCTGCAATATGTCGCAGAAGTAAATGAATATTTGCTTCGTCAGTCTTTCCTCATTCATTCATCTTCATGAACAAAACACTAAAGCATTCCTTTCTTAATCCTGGTAATAGCATCATCATGAACACCACATTATTCTATTATCACACAGTTTCTAACCTTGTCACTCAGATTCAGCCCTAACATACTCCTTACCGACCGCATTTCTACTGCATTCATTCTACCCTCGTGCTTCTTCTGCCACACCCAACTTTCACGACCATATGTTAAAAAAGTAAGGACCAATACAGCATTGCGAAGCATTGGAGATATACAGCAAATATCGAGTGTCAGCCTCGTATCGATAAAAGAAATGAAAAATGGCCCTCCACTTGATAATGTGGCAACCCAGTAAGATTTACGGGAAATTGATAGATGGAGGCTAGGTTTGTTGTATTCATTAGAGGAGGCCTATATGGAATGCAACAAACCTAGGAATGTTCAGCAGTAGAATTGTGATAGACTATTATGATGACCATAATGATAATAGTAATTTTATTGTCATTATTGTCATCATAACAGAATTGTGAGAAATATATATGTTGAAACTTGTAAGACATATAATTCCCTTTCTTTACTTACCCTTAATAAGTTCTGGATCATGTGTTCAGAATTGAAAAGGCTTACTAAATATACATAGCGAGTAAAAGCATAGTGCACATTCAACAATATTCTATTGCTGTAGTGGTAGACTTACTCATCTTTAAAGATAATATTCTTGGTTCTTTCCAATTAATATAATTTTACAAAAAAATGTATTTGGCGCTACGCTGCTGTGCACAGGCCTCCTTTTAATTCTAATTGGTATTATTTAGGTATAATAATAGCCTAAAATTCGTGTCTATGGAGTTCGCGTGTCCTAGAATTTGTTTTTTAATATCTTAGACATAATAGTTGTTTCACGTTTGATTTCACCACTGAGTATGTGTTTCATCAAAATAAATTAAGTTCTTCTATAAGTTATCCAAAATATATGAAAAAGATTTGTGGACTATTTCAGGCTGATGCATAAGAATATGAATAACATTTTCCTTTCTGATAGACTAGCTTATTTTCTGGAAATTAATCACTAAATATCTCGCTTTCTTTCCCAGTTCTACTTCAACGTAAAGGGTGCCGTTACCTACTTAATATTAAAGAACCGGTCTAACAACAGGTTAGAACTCAATTTTTTTTATCAACATTTGTCTTTTCTATTTTTATTGTTTCTTCTAAAATTAATAATACACATTTTTAAGTATACTATATACTAATAATACATTTGATAAGTTAAGTAATAAAATTAAAATTTATTCCAACCCCCCTTGGCTCGCCGAAAACAGGGTTTGTTCCACGGTTATGTTCCAATCTAAAGATTATTGAAAGCATATAATTGCTTTCAATAATCCTCTCCAGCTTTGAGACAATTTATCTTATTCCTCAGAGGTGACAATTATCTCTCTCTGGGCGTCGAAATGCGTTATCACCTCTCTCTAGGTTGCAGTAGCTATTTACCATCAGGTGGCCTGTAAGTTCGTATGAAAATTCAGTTTATATATAAAAGAAAGTCCTTCTTAAATAACAAAAATAGAATTAGAAAAGGGATTTTGGGCAATTAGTCCGCCTCGCTGTTCTATACGTGTTACGAAACTTCACATTTCTTCGAAATAATATTTTAATTTGTCAAAATGCAGGCTTATTTACGATGTTTATCAATACAAACAAGGTCATTGTAAATGAGCGCCTTAAAGGAGACGGTCCATTTAATGCCCAGTTTATGTACACTATACCGCAAAAAAGGGAAAAAATCAGGGATTTTAATTAATATAAAATCAGTAAATAAATCAAAATAAAAGACTTGCTAAAAATAAAAATACAATCCCAATTTTTGATGAATTTACAAGATGGCGCCCTTCCAGTCATAAAATTATATGTCATATATCACGTCTGAAAAGTGACTAGAGTCGTGAAATAATGTGGGTAGTGTGATATTTTTTTATTCTGAGCTTGTTCGTGCAGTTGTAATCTATTGTATACGTGTATTTCTTATGGATTTCTTTGGCAACTTTTTTTTTTATTTGGACTTTGGATCTGTTATTACTTATTTGACTCGGTTTTTGTTTTATGAACTTCGTGATTTACGTGAGATTTTGATTTTATTGATTTTGAACATCTGTAGAATCACGTTTTGAATCATCAATAACTCCATGACGGTTGACAGCTAATGTCAAAATGACATCAGTTCGCTATTATTGTTGCAGTTTTTGGTAAGAGTAAAATATTAATACCAATAAAATAAAGGCAAAGTCGTGGATTAGAATGACGAAATGTGGTGTAATATAATATTTTAATTTATTTCCCTGCTTGTACAAAACCAGGCCCACGCTTCATACAAATTTGGAATGTCTCATCAATTAACAATTTTATAGATGCTACGATAATAGAACCTGGTTGCTCGCGTACTGTGTACGCCTAGCGCTTCTTTAACTACCACGTCTTACGGCCCAGTACGTATTGACAGCTCTACGTAGATGAATAGGTTTTGCACTCTGGTTCTGTAATTGGATAGCCTTGGTAGCCCTACTGTACAAAAACTTCAGCACTTCGATATACCGACATTCACCTTAGAAACGCTGAAGGGACTGTAGCACCGCCTAAATTTTGACGGAAGCTTTTTCATAGAGCACATACGCCAGGCAAAGTGGCAAATTGTACTCTTTGGACTTCTGTTAAATTTTCCAAATACCTTTCGCTGATGTGTGTGATCTATGGTACTAAAGTCTTTTTGGAAACCAGCTTGTTTGAGAGGCTGGAAGTCTTTTCATTAAGACTCTGGAAAACAGCACTTAGACGCGGCTCAGTAGGGAAATCAGTCTTTATTTCTTCAAGAGAGCATTGTGGCCTTTTTTGAAGAACAATACCAACGCACTTCTGCTCCACACTTCCGGAGTAGTGCCACTATGGAGGACGGAATACTAGAGCTTCTGAAGGACTTCAAGTACCGGTTTTCCACAAACTGTACAAGCTCCGCTGTAATTCCATACTCCCCCGGGCACTTGCCGCTTTTGAGGTGCTGTAAAGACATTCTAATCTCGCTCAGACTGAAATCTGGGATATCATCAAAATAGTGTCTGATAAGACTTGCTCGTGGATCGTTACTCACATTTGCATGCGGCTAGAACGACGACATGTACAGCTGCCCGTAGAACCTCTCAATAAACATAACATAAACACTCACGCCTGTCACCCAGAGGGGTAGGCAGAGACTACAGACTTCCATTTGGCACGATCCTGACACACCTCTCTCGCCTCCTTCACATCCATACATCACAACCTCTCAATCTCACTCAAAATCGCAACTCGGTCTTCAGCTTCAAAAGTTAGCACTTTGTGGCAGACAAATCTCTGGCAAAGAGTTTGGAGTCCTGGTTCCACTCAATCGCTTCTTCAATACGAGCTGTATTGAAGATGCGTAAGTCATTTAGCGTCAGCATGTATTTGAAGTATATCTGTCTGTTCAGTTGCCTGTATGCTGTCAACTCTGCTTAAAACTGCAGCTTCATTTCTCTTCTAACAGCCATGAGCTTAAGAGCGCGATCGGCGCGTTTTTGTGTTCTTCTGTAGCGGGTCTTGAGATCTTAGCTCCGATCACATGGACAGTTTCCACGACCTTATCATTCACATCATCCACTGTATTGAAGTCTTCTAGTCACTGTAAACGGTTTTGTAATTTGAGCTGAAAGTTTTTGGGATCATGAATTAGCGCACGAGGGAGAAGGAACGTTAACTTCATTAGACGAGACCTCTATGACTAAACGTCAAGGTTCAGTGAGCCTAACGATTCAATGATCGCTGCCAGTATTCACTCTCGCGATCACTGAGACATCACGAAACAGTTGGCGTCTTATCGTCATAATGCAGTCAATCTTATTTTTGTCGAACCGTCGGGGCTCAACCAGGTCTACTTCCCGTGGGGCCGCTTCTAGAAGATGGAGTTAATCATAAAGAGGACCTCTTTCTCCATGAAATATGCAAGTTGCTGGTATCTTGCATTCCGTTTAATGTCCGTTATAATTACTCTCAAGGGTGCTTATATTCAAACTTATACTGACTTTGATATTCACACTCTTTCAAAGTGAATCTTGAAGATGTGGACACCGTCGTGATAAAAACGGTCTACGTACTTATTCATAATGATTGTAAATCGTTTACGTACACTCAATACAAATATAACTATATGCTTCAGTAAAACCAATGTTAATTCATACAAGTCTTTCTGTTAACAAATCCACACTTATCCTTGTACTCGACAAGCTAATACTTAGAATAAATCATGTACTTACCCATTAATTAAAATAATTATTGTAATAAAATATCTAGAATAATGCAACTAAAAACAGCACAAGACATCAGTTGATAATAAGCTTAGAAAATTAATTTACGTGTTACGGGAAATGCGCATGTTTCAAAACTGACATTCCTAATAAAAATTTTCGACAGCTACAATACTTTTAAAAGAACTTGAACGGATACAAAGATCTATCATTAAAGTAATTGTATAATTGTAGCACGAATGGGTCGGCTCGACCGGGGAAGGACCACGCTCTCACAGAATACCAGCGTCAAATAGCAGCTTAATGCTGCTGTGTTTCGTATGGTGAGTGTAGAGAACCGGAGACCCTTTTTACTGGAAAAGAGGCATTCCATCTTAGTCCTCAAGGCTGACAATGCATCTGCATTTTGATTCGCAAATGAGGATATATGATCTATGGGCCACAGCAACTACTTATCATCAGGTGGACTGGGTGCTCACGTGTCACCCCTATCCTACAAAAAAATAATAATATTGTTATACCTTCTATTTTGGCATCCAAGTATTAGATCATTTTCGTGTGCCAATGAAATATCCATGATTATCTTTAAAATTTTCTTCGCTTTACTGACAAAAAAGTGTAGTTGAGCAAGCGAAATGTAAGTTTGCTCGACAACGGTATCAATTTTAGACACCAAGACTACAATTACTTCAATCTAAATAAAACAGCGAGAAACCTATCTATGTCCTAACTAAAATCTAAGCTTTACTTTGGTTGCGTACACAAAGCCAACGCTAATTCAAAAATTAGGGCTTCAACTTTGTTTTTTCAATATGGATTGACTCAATTAAAAAAAAATAAAGTTGTTGTTTGCAACTTATATATGAACAATTTAGTTCCTATGTAAAAATTTAACTCAATTCCTAAAACATGTAAAAACTTCCAAATCCGAACATGTTGCAAAAACTTTACGATCATAACTGTAATATCATAGAGAATCTAAGTACATCCCAAAGGCATTGCTTTATTAGCAGCTCAGCATGCGAAGCTTTTTTTTATTATAAAAGATATCAATTCCCCTGGTATTGCAGTTGTCCATGGGCGGCGGTAATCACTTACCATCAGGTGAGCCGTATGCTCGTTTTTCCCCTCTCCTATTATATATATATATATATATATATATATATTATAACACGTAAAATAGGTCCTTTTGTTTGCGGTACCATTCAAGAGGTCAAACGATATTGAAATAGTTGGGAAATAGGCTCATATGAAGCATTATAATGGCATAAATCCTAACGAAGATAGTGCAAATAAAACAAATTGAAAAGTAAGTTTTAGTGGTGTTTTTCACGTTAGGGATAATCGAGACGGTTACATTGCCATTGAAACATTTATCACATTATAAAGCAAAACTTATCGATCCACGTTATAACAAAAATAAGTGCCGCAAAGGTGATACCTTTGTGGGATACAACTTTTTGTAGTTAATGCTTGTGGTTGATGCAGTTGGGCTCCATTAAAACTTTACATGTTTTAAAATAGGTTTACTAAACATACTCTATTGTTATGACATTCACAAAGTATCATATATTGTAGGGGTAAATAGATAAACTTAACTAAATTTAAACTAGGTATTTCTACTTTTGTATTATGCTTTTTCTAAAGACTCTTACAAATTATGCTGCAGGAGCTAATAATTCTCACTAGGCAAGCTTTATACAGTATTATAACGTATAAAAATGTGAATATATATGTACCTATTCGTATCTATATATTTTAAGAAATTGATAAATTATTTTTTTTGTTTATTGTGATTCAATTTTAATAATCCTTTTTTATTAATTATACTACTTCCAGG
This sequence comes from Parnassius smintheus behrii, assembly GCA_036936625.1. Lineage (NCBI taxonomy): Eukaryota > Metazoa > Arthropoda > Insecta > Lepidoptera > Papilionidae > Parnassius > Parnassius smintheus. Next base: position 29,375,465 of record JAUPFT010000021.1, read on the forward strand.
TACATTTACTTATATATTTGCCATGTATACATTAAAAGTTCTGGCTCCTGGTTGCTGCTATAGGTGTGAACTTCGAGGTATGTATTTTTTAAGCACAAGGAACTGATGAAATGATTAAAGTATTTTCAACGGAAGTCGCTTGTCAATTATTTTTATGACAAGTTGAAATTCGTCGAATTCGAAAATTTGATACACATTATATAAATGTTGTAGCCCAAATGGGTCAGTTCAACGCCGGTGGACCATCCTTTCGCAGAATACCGGCGTAAAATTGCAGATTAATGCTGCTTTGTTTCGTGCGGTGAATTTAGCGAACATGACATACTTTTTACTAGAAGCAAGGCATTTATCTTACACTTCTTGGTGACAAACAAGCACACAGTCCACCTGTTGGTAAATGGATATTCTATGTCTATAGACATTTATATCTATCAATCATTTTGAATCAAAATGCAAATATGTTGTTATCCCTGAGGACTGATATATATTATGGGCTGGTACAGAAACATAATATGATAAATTTATAGATTTTTAATGTGAATAGGAGTCCTTATTTGTATTAGTCATGCTTAAGTTGGAAAAAATATTAAATATAATAATTGTACTAGTTAGTTGGAATGTTTTTCTGCCTAGGAGTTCATTTTGGTAGGTATCACCCTATTAGCTGTTTTTGCCACCGAATATTAGTGTAGTAGTGATGTATTTCAGTCTGAAAGGAATAGAGAGCCCATATAATTACAATACATAAACACTCACGCCTGTCACCCAGAGGGGTAGGTAGAGACTACAGACTTCCACTTAGCACGATCCTGACATACCTCTCTCGCCTCTTCCACGTCCATATACCTACGCTCACGCTACATGCTCGTCGGTTAAGGGTACACTTAATTTTGCACATTTTTAGTATATCGCCAATTTGGTCGACAAACTTCCGCCTAGGACGTCCCTTTCCGACTCTTCCATTCACTTCTGCAACATATATTTACGTTGTCAGTCTTTCCGCATTCATTCTTTCTACATGACCAAATCACCGATGCATTCCTTTCTTAATCCTGGTCACTGCATCATCTTGCAAACCACACTCTTCTTTTATCACACAGTTTCTCACCCTGTCACTCAGATTCAGCCCTAACATACTCTTTAGCGACCGCATTTCTACTGCATTTATTCTACTCTCGTGCTTCTTCTGTCACACCCAACTTTCACTACTATATGTTAAAGTAGGGACTAATATACTATTACAAACTGTGAGGAATTCCATCTTAATCTTCAGGAATAATTACGCATCTGTAGACTAATTTGTTTGAATTGGTACCAGGGTTTAACCATTAGGTAAAATGTTAGTTTTTCAATTTGGTTTCATAAAAATAATACAAGCAAACATAATTTCAACTTTTTACTTACTTACATATATAAATTTATATTACGAAGTTTTCCTTTTGTAATGTATAACATTTAAAAACTACATAAATAGACTCCAGCTGCGCTCCGCTTTTATTATGCAAACATGGACCCGACGCAAATTTCATTTCCTTCCTAATCTATGTTTGTTATTGATATGCTATTTTCCACGTATTTTTTTCTTATTGAATGACTGGACTTTAATTTTCAAAAATTATTTACCTAAGTTTCAATGAATAGTTTTTTTTATGAAATCAAAGTGTAACTAAAAGGCATTCTAGTCCTCACGCATCTGTCTTATTATTGAGCATAACTGTAGGTATGGACTACAGTGTCCACTTACTATAAAGTGGACTGAGTGCTCGTTTATAGGCAACACCAAAAGAAAAACGACATTAGTTGAAAAGGTTTGTAAGCTTTCACTTTAGACAAAAAAAAAGCGAGCATATTAGCTGTTGGGAACGCAGTCTTTTTGTTTTATACTTTTGAGCTATAAACAAATAACACTATCGTAAACACCAAATCGACCGTGTTGTGGCGGTGTAAGAATATCATCTACCCCATATCATCCCGTGGGTACCATAGGGGTAGGAGAGGTAACATAGGGAAAAAAACTAAGAGAAAAGGAGCAACGTCTTCCTAATAACATTTAACAAATTTAATACTGTGATTTACTTGTCAAGCGTACCAACTTTCAAAGCCATCTCGCCTATGTGGCATTCTATGGGGAGGCCTTTATTCAACAGTGGACTTTAAATAGGTATGCTCTAACGGTAAACATATTCTAATTATTAGAATAGAATATAACGATTTTATTCAATTGCGAATATTATACCAAGATTAATCCATATATATACATATATATATATACATATATATATATATATATATATATATATATATATATATATATATATATATATATATATATATATATATATATATATGTGTATGTGTATAAGTGTATATATGTATAAACTAACTTATACGTAATATTATATAATGTGTTTTGAATAGTATGAATAAATAAGTTGGTTTTTCTTTCTCTCGCGACTCTACCCATAGCTCTCACCACACTACAAAAGGTTAGCTGGCAGAGATAGCCTTTTCGGTATTAAGTTCGCCTTTGTACCAAATTGTTTTGTTTGAGTGCAATAAAGAATTTTCTAACTATCTATCTATCCTTTTTTATTAACTCCTAAAGGTCCTCTGCTAAAAATGACCAAGGCTGGGACTGGCATCTTCTGATGTTAGAAAGATTTACTATAATCTTCAAGCTTGGCGGGCGGATTAAATGTCACATTACCTTATTACCACACGTCTCGTACTCTGACACTGTTTTCCATTTCTTACGTCACTCATATCCGAAATGATATACAAACATCACTGTGAAACGGTGGCGTAAGAGATTACACTACCTCAACTCATTTTTTTGGTGTCATGGGGAAGAAAACGAAAGAGAGGGGCTGCAATACTTTCCAGATAATAATTAAAAACAGTTAAAACTGTGGTCGGCCACCTGCGTACCAACTAAAAAACTATGGCGAATATCGGAGAGTTATGCTGAGCACTGTTATCGGAAGTCAAGAGGTATTTTATGGCTTTCTCATAGTCGTTTCTTAAGATACCCATCTAAAAAATGGAGTAATGGATTTTCTTTTTTAAATGTGATTTATAAGTAAATACACAGTTTAGATAAAGTATACACTACTTGACAGGTGTTCTTTATTGCATTAGAATTATAAACGAGCATAGAATTCACCTGATGGTAAGTTTTGCCGTTACCCATAGATACCTACATATATCTTCGATGAAGAATTAAAATGTACACGCTTTATCACCTATGAGAACGATTATGAATTGTCTCGTTACCAGTATAAGAGGTCTTCGGTAACGTGTATTTCGTTAATCATAAAACGTTTAAATGAACTTGAAGTATACCTCTCTTATGAATTTGTTAAATCTTTTTATTTCATCGAACATAACCTGGGTAAGGTACATAGAAAATTAAAGGAAAAGAAGGTAAGAACAAGGAAAATCAAAGGGTGAACTTCAACTACGCACTTATACCTATAATTCCTGTTATTACGCACAGCCTATAACTTCATGACAATTCTATTTCGGTATTTTTATTGATATTAAGTCTTGCAATAATTTCTAATTTATTTCCTCTTAAAAGTTTTACCAAAATTGGAACGGCGATTAGTATACCGCACCTGTCGCATACCGTAGGCGGTTATACGTCCATCATCTGCGGCAATTTATCGTAATTCAATGACATTTCAGTCTACAGCTGGGCATGTCAGTTAATCCTGATCTTTTGCGGATATCCTCTTTACGAATTATGTCACACAGAAAAACTCCGAGAATAGCCTAGCCTCTACATTGCTCTCTATGTTTTTATTACTTTTTTTTTATAATAAATTGCTAAGGTTTCAATTATAAATTATCACTCATCATCAACTATAAATTAAACTTTTATTTTCTTAACATTGTAAAGGTAATTAAAATAAAAAATAAAATAATTAGTATTAAGATTTTTTAAAATATAATATACTAAGATTTAAATTAAGATTATAATATTACATATATAATATAATACACCGTAATCCAACTTATTAATACATAGCATCCACTACTACATTTATAACGGAATATTTAAAATATACATATTTTAAGAAGGAAAAAGTTCACCAATCTGTTTGTAATGAGTATTTTCCATATTTATTTATCCATATATTGTAATGACCTCCCTTTGAAGGTGGATTGGTTAATATCTTTATTTTATTTTTTGTTTTGTAGCTGATTCCCGAAGTTAATATGTTTTAAAAGTAATACGATTGGCGTGTTGACAACGTTCATGCAAGAGACCATGTGTAACGTTCATGTTTTAGCTATGGCGGTAGCTATTGGTAACACTTTGCTTAAAGTTTTTGAGATGTATATTTACCTTAGACAAATAGTCTAACTAGGTAAGTCCGAATTCAAACGAAAGTTCAATCCAAGGATTCAACTCGGCTTGGCAGCGTTCGGTAGTTTTTCAGCACATCTTCTCGGTGGGTATACCTTAGAACTTGAACGCAAGATTACCCAAAGAGTGTAGTGAAGTGAAATGGCAATTGGCCGGACATATAGCTCGAAGAACCTACAACTGATTTTGATTCTTAAAGGCAAAAGTAATCAGGATGTGCTCAATGGAAAACAGTACTCATACCCCGAATACTTAATACCATTAGAATACCCTTTTGAGTTTCAAATTCTACGCTAATTCCATGCGGATCGACAAATATTGTGCATCTTTCGACAACATTTTTAGTGCTTCTTTGTTTTTGCCCTACATGATAATAAAGAATATATATTTAAGGAATATTTGTTTTTTAAGGACCTCTTTGTATACAACATTTGTAGCATGGCTCTTGTGTGTTAAATCACCGGACAACTTGCTGCACTTACTCTGAAACAGGTCACTAAAACCATGCGTGAGAAAATCATTTCGCCTTTAAGTCTAATCCAACCATTTTTAGTTACTGCCCTTGTACTTTATTTACGGTTATAGCAAAGCACAGCACACCTTCAGGGGAAATTGTTATCTCTTGAATTCAAAGGGGTGATCTGACGGTATTAAAACTGATTCCCCTTGACTGACATCAGGTGATTACTTTTGCCTCTTTTCATGGAGAGCTGTTATTTGTAGTCTGGTACCATAGCATAATTTTGGAGATTTAATGTTCCTCAATAACATAACATAACTGGTGCAACTTGATTGAACTTGACGCTTTACATGTTCCGACAGACTGTCTTTGTACTTCTGCTATAGACTGAATACTTCTGTTAGTTGACAGAATATTAAAAAAGCTGACTGGTATGTGGAATATATGACACCATCAATAGCTTTGAAATCTGTGAATGATGTTGGCTCTCGAATTTCATGAACATTATTTGTATTTTTTTATTGTTATACATCATTTTTAAACATCTGTTTACATAAACATAAATAAGGCATTATTGATTTAGTCGATCTTTTATTACTCTGCTATAAGTGTCTAAAAGTAAAAATGAAAAATTATAACTTAAATACCCAATTAACGCCGAGTGTTTCAGTGCAGCGTTCTTTTTCGTTGAAAATTCAGAACAAAGTTTGCTTGATTATGCTTTTCGCATTTTCACCGACCGGATTAAGCAAATAATAATTGGTTTATTTAGCCTTATTTCAATGACAGACATTTTGAAGCAGAATAACGGCGATTTCATTAAATAACTGTTTATAATCGCAATAGTTTTGTATCATTTCTTAGGGGCAGACATGAATATGAGAAGGGGCTCCATCATACATTTAACTGAACATAGGTCTTACCCAAAGGATTCCACAAAGTGATTGTGATTATAAACAGGTTTTTTAATTAAAGTCATTGTATTTTATTCATATTTAGCGAATCTTTCTCTTCTCTACTCTTTTTAATTATATTTAAATGTTATGCAATGATTTTTTAATATAATACATAAGACTTTATAATATATATGATAATACATTTATTTAACGGCAGTAACATTGTAGTGTTTGCACGAATGGGTTTGCTCAACTGAGGAAGGACCACGCTCTCACAGAATACCAGTGTAAAATTATTAAATAGGAGCTTAATGTTGCTGTGTTTACCAGTGTTAAATATAAAGTAGGAGCGTAATGTTCCTGTATTTCATATGATGAGTGGTGAGAACTATTAAATGTTTTTACTGGAAACGAGATATTTCATATGATGAATGGTTAGAATTAGTAAATGTTTTACTGGAAACAAGACATTTCATATTAGTCCTCAGGGATCACAATGCATCTGCATTTTGATTTGATATATGTAGATATCTAAGTACCACGGCATCCACAAAGCGTTACAATGTCTGTGGGAGACTCTAATTTTATAAATAAAATGTATTTTGTATTGCAAACATGAATTACTTACGAAATACACGTAAGTATAATAAAATATGTATTATATTATGAAGTAAATTATAAAAGTTAGGCTATTCTTTTCTTCCTTTTTAGGGTCCCGTAGTCAACTAGGAACCCTTATAGTTTCGCTATGTCTGTCTGTCCGTCTGTCCGTCCTCGCTTAATCTCTGTGACCGTTAGTACTATAAAGTTGAAATTTGGTACCAATATGTGTATCAATCACGCCGACAAAGTAGTAAAATAAAAATTGGAAAAAAATGTTTTATTAGGGCAGCCCCCCTATATGTAATGTGGGAAGTGATTTTTTTTTAATTTCAACCCTAACGTGTGATATATTGTTGGAAAGGTATTTAAAAATGAATAGGAGTTTACTAAAATCATTTTTGATAATGTCAATAATTTAGGAAATAATCGCTCCAAAAGTAAAACAAAATGTGTCCCCCCCCCCCCTCTAACTTTTGAACCATAAGTTTAGAAAATATGAAAAACATTTGAAAAGTAGAACTTTATAAGGACTTTCTAGTAAATTCATTTTGAACTTGGATGGAAACAACAGTACCCACTACCGGGAGCAGTTGCAGGAGCGCGGAGCGCTGCTGGAGCGTGAACATAATGGATACCCACCTTTAAACTCATAAGTGGGAACACTTATTGTGACAGACGGTAAACTACGGAACCCTACACTGAGCGTGGCCCGACATGCTCTTGGCCGGTTTTTTTAAGTTACCGATTTTAAACGGATGGCACACTGCCCGCACCACTCCGCGCCAAGCCCTTCACACTGCGCGTGGCACGTGCGGGCGCGGCGTAGTGCGTGATAACACACGCAGTGAGAAGCAACCATTAGAAATTATGGATCGAAATTTAAAACTCATATATTCAGATTATTTTGTATGTATAAATAGAATGCTCCGGAAACCATATAAAAATTATCAAAAATAAACCCATGATCACTTACTTAGAGGGAAGGTAGGATCAGGTATTTAGAGGCTTATTTTAGGAGTTCTAACCTAATCTGACCTAACCTAGTAACAGGACAACTAAGAAAAATTATATTGTATAAAAAATTAGAAATTATAATATGCAAAATTTATTTTCAATAAATAAGACGCAGCACCTGTCCAGTGTGTGAAGTTGTCTAAATATGATGGTGATAACGATGAATCACAATCCCAAAATTTGTTCTAATTTTTAATAATCAAACTATGCATTATCCAATTGCGGCAACTCATAGAAATACTGACACTGATGATTCGTTGATTGATTTCATCATAACCTCCTTTTCTGATCGTGTGATTTAGTTTGTATAACTCCATGCTCCTTGTTTCTCACGTAAAGACTTGATTTACTTCTTATTTAAACTCAAACTTTCAAAACAGGAACCTGTTTTGGAGCAATAGCGCAATTTTTCTAGATTAAATATTGAGTCTCAAGAGAGACGCATCTTATATTGATTTTGGCCTTTTGGTGGCTGCTATTAACATCGATGATAAAATATGCTCCCTTCATAATATTATCCTGAATCTGTTTAATATTCATGCTCCTACTCTACATTATGTAAAAGTTAAGCGATACCCTACTCCCTCGATGACTAAAAGTGTACTGATGGTAATGGCAAGGCGAGATCAGTCTTTTCAGAAGTTCTCAGAAGTTTTCAGAAGTTATAAAATATTCTATCCTCTAGTGCAATAAAAAACTGTTATCCTATGAATATTTATTTATAATCTACGTTTATTTCATACGCCATTTACGCGAGTATGTTATTGTGTTGATTTTTGGATTTTTATAGTGTTATATTAGTGTTTTAGTATAGTGCTTTACTATAAAATTGTAATGAAAGTTAGTGTGTGAATATAATTTATCTTTTTACGTAAATAATTTCGAGTAATATATATTGAAATAATTGTGATTCACGATACCGACATTCGCTTGGTATGTTTTTTTTTTGTTATAAAAATACAATAAAATCTTTTTGAAATGAGGTAAAGCCTGACTGTTTGGACCTCAAGATAGAGAATTTTGTATAGATTTAGTAATGCAAAACTTTTTTCATAGAAAGTAGTCTCTAAATATAAATTTTAATGGTTTTTAGTGCTGTGGGTGCGTGTGGTCGCACGCGACCGCTCTGGATGTGCGGGGCGCATGCAACTGCATGGAATTTTTATGGCCCTTGAAGGGTTAACCGCCACTGTATGGCATCGGGACAGTTTACAATAGTGAAATTCAAAAGTCTTTCTTAGGATTAAAGTCTAAAAAAAGCTAATAAAAAAGTTAATGTGATAAGTTCAACTTTTTTTTTGAAAGACATCTTGTTCACATCAATATCGACCGACTGACGTTCAAGTGAAATTATTTATGATTAACTTTTTTTAAATTATAATCGAAATAAATAATCTTAAGAAAACGATAGAAGTATTCATTGAAATCTCTTCTTGCTAATTTTTTAATTATATAAGTACAATATAAAACTGTTGGAAGTAATTTGAGTGAATCGTGATTTTTTTGATTAGGTGACAATAGCGTACTACATCTACGCTTCGCGTTGGATGTGTGGAAAATATTTAATAAAAAGCTGTTTCCACAATTTTAAAATATCTAGAAAATTAAAATACTCTACAACACATTTAATTTCGTATTATGTTTTTTTTAATATACCCATTTTTTATGATATTGGTTTATTGTTTAATTCTTATTACTAACAACTTTATTCCGTAAAGTTATTATAGGCACAGATCTGTTAAATATAATAAACATTGTAATACCCGAAAACGGTAATTAAGTTGTAATCAACATCATATTTTAAATTAACGCACAATGTAACACTTAACATACATTAAATATTTTAAATTTGAATTTTGAATTATAATTAGAAATTAAGCTAGGTTACCACTATCTTTAAACCAATATTACTCCGCATTGCTAAGATATATGTTAATCGCTCTTTTCTTAGCTAAGATTAGGACATTTGCTAAATTGACTGTAATGTAAGTCTCTCATTTTTAGATAACTTTTACGTCCCTCAAGGGATGAGTATATTACAATGAGGTAATATTCTTTTACGCCGCCGGTGCTCCGTGACAAATTAATGCATAAATTTTTTAAACTTAATTTGAAGTGTATTTAAGATTAATATTTATATCCCAAATTTTGATCCAATCCTAAGAAAATGATGTTGAGACGTCACTTACTTAATTCATTACCAATACGATTACGATATACCTGTATTTAATAAATAGATTTATGGTAAAAGTTAAATATGTATAAATAGTTTAATAGGTTTGCCGTGAAATGTCGACGTAAGCGATTACATCAGTCTATGACATCATATGGGTTAGTAAGAGACGATAGAGAAAAACTGTAACACTAAATGTAAAACAGCATTGTCTAAAAAAAGGTCGAAATAATAATAAAAAGTACGATTGCCAACTCGCCCGGCAAGCGTATGCAATATCATCTGAGAGGCAATCTGTAAAATGTTATTAATATGATACCTAGTAATATAATATGACAGGCTGTAATGAACGATTTAATAAATTTGTTTTCTGATTTCCTTCAATCTTTAAAAAGCTACGCACAATCGCGAGACGTTATGCGGTAATTACGCACTTTTATATTCAAAATTTGTAAAAATAATCAATATAAAAATTATATATAAATAGTTAAATGGACAAACGTTTCACCCTAAACCCAGTGGAACCTAAACCCAGCACAACTAATAATACGATTTAATTGTATGTTTTTATAGATACAGTATTTCATGCAAACGCAACTACATTTTTCATTGTTATTCTTATAACAACGAAATCAATGGAATAATATCATAATAAGCGTTATGATGATTTTTTTTACATTAGTTTTATCATTGCTTTTTAACATAAGTGTCAAATACCTAATAAATCTTTTTCTTTATCTTGAAGCCTGGTTCCAAGTTCTAGGTAATATGGGCTAATAATACGATATATTTGTATGCTTTTTCTATAAAAACAATGTCTATTTTAACACCTACTGCAACAGATTAATTTTATGAGTGGGGCTTGTAACAAGCTTTCGGCTGTTGATGATTGAAAAAAAGCAATTATTTGTGAGTGCGATGAATTCAATAAAGTGAAATTAAATTTGAGGATTTCGTTAAAATATTTTATGTGTGATCCTTTTTTAGTTTTTTTTTCAAAGTTACATCTGTTCATAAATCCCGTCACGAACATGGTCGAGGTCAAGCCGACCGGGGATGGACCACGCTCTCACGGAATACCACCGTAAATTAGCAGCCTAATACTGCTGTGATTCGTATGGCGAGTGTAGAGATCCGGAGACCCTTTTTTACTGGTCACGACGCATTCTGTCTTAGTCCTCAGGGGTGACCGCACCTGCGCTGCGTTTTGATTCTTAATCGAGTATAAATGTAAATTTCTATGGGCCACGGCATCCACTTACCATCAGGTGGACTGTATGCTCATCTCAAATGGGCTGTATGTCACCGGGATTTTGCTTCATTATTGCTTTATTATGCAACCATTTCATGAAATATTACAGCCGTTTGTCTACGTCATAATGCGCTTCAGCACGTTCAATTAATATAGATCGTTTTCGGATATGGCTAACCAAATTCACGGCTTCTTTATGATGTGAACTAATATAAATGCTCATATGGTGAAGTACTAAAGGCCACGCTAGGCACTTATTATATATTTTATGATATGGCCAAACAAAAACGGACTAATCGACAAATAGAAATAGAATAGAAAAAGAAATTTATTTATTTTCTCATCACAAACAAGTACTGTACTATTGATGACAAACATGTTAAACTATAAACCTATTGAACCTTAGTTTGTGAAAGACTGGTGCCTAATAAATGTACTAAACAGTACCTGTTCTATAAGTCACCAGGTCTCTCCTCACGGATTGTACATCTTAAATTACACGTTTTTGTAGTATATTGAAGACATTATTATTTTCCTTTAATTGGTTTTAAGAAAACTGACAGTTAGTAAATTGAACGATAATATAACAAAACCTATTAAAAATACATATTTTATATATATAATTATACATATTTTAGATTAAAGTACATAATAATAATTATAATATTATTATGTACTTAAATCTAAAATATAATGTGCGTGATATTAAAGTTGAGGATGTAAAAAAACTTTCCGTGGATTCATATGTTAAAGATTTGAGCCAGTTTATTGTGTTTCTCTACATTCGTGTTCAGAAAGAGGATATATAGGTAACAGCCTATTTACTTTGTTGTATATGTAATTACTTAGATAGGTGTAGTGTCTCTTAGCTAAGCTGAATTTAACCGTCGTTGAAGGACGTACTTTGTCCTTTATCCTTTTTGTAGTGCTGAGATTCGGATCGTAATTTACTTGGGAATGCTTTCTGGTTATTGTTTTTAGAATATATATTTGCCTAACGGTGAGGACATCCCATTACCTGTACAGCTCCGACGTAGTATATCTATAAGGGAGTTTAGCTGCCGTTTTGAGGATTGCTCGTTGAGATTTCTCAGCTTCAATAAGGTGAGTTTTGGCTGCACCACCCCACATTGTGATGCAATAGCTGATTGTAGATTGACTAAGTGCGTAATAAATAGATTTTATAATAGAACGATCAGCTATGTGTCGGAGGGATTTAAAAATATATTATTTTTATCTGTCTTGATACCAAGGAATCGATGTGCAACTTGAAGGTGAGAGTAGAATCAACAACGACTCCTAGGTATTTAATAGATTCAACTCTTTCAGGCAAAGGTCATTTATTTTGTTTTTCTAACATTAAGAGTAAGTATGTTATTCACCAACCATTTGTTAACAATATTAAATCCTTTTTGCGCAAGTACAAAGACTTCCTTACATGAGTCTCCATTAAAAACGAGAACTGAATTTTTTTTAAATAAAAACAATTAACTGCAGCTTAAAAAACTCCTTTTTGTTGTGTATTTTGGGTTAAATTACATGTAGTAAGCCACACCAACCCGCCATTGCATGTTTAGTGTGTCTATCTTTATCTAATCTTAGCGACAGTATTGTCTTCGCAACTTGTGTAAGTGAGACAGATATAATATGTTTATTTAAAATATTTAGTAATTTAAAGGCTACGTCGTCACGGTCGATCGGTTTTCGACGCGCGGTAATGTGGTTTGCTCCTCTAGTTTTGTATAGCTCAATGAATTTAGCTATGATTGTAATAAAATAGTTTCTTTCTTCACCCCTAGCGGCGCTAAGTGGCGCAATTTTTAAACGAGTCTACATAACTTTAATGTTAGGGAAACTACAATATAATGTTGCTAATACTGGATGGTTTTCTTTGTGTTTAAGATATGGCCAAAAGTGAATAAATAAATCGACAAATTCTGATTCAACTTGGCTGCGTATCATGATTGAGTTTCATGAATTGGTCAGGAATTTCATAATATGATCAAACCTTTACATGATAGAAAATGCATACACTCGTTTGTCTCACTCACAACAAAATGCCTTCAATTATTCAAAGGTAGAAAAATTAAATAGAGACATTATTATGTTGTTATATTAAACATCATGGAGGTCAGACAGTTTGCAGCTCAGTAATGGAGGGACCAATCTTGGGCAAAGCTAATCAGGTATGAATTTATCTTATATTCGACAGAGTAGTTTCTTCGACTGTTTCTTCTGCATATCAATGATATGTTGCATACCCGTAACATTCATTGCTATGCAGATGACAGCACTGGTGATGCTCTTTACACCGGCCGAGCCAATATTTCTCGGGAAAACGTCTCCGAGTGCCGGGACAAACTTGTGTCTGAAGTCGAGTCTTTGCTGAACAGAGTCTCGGATTGGGGACGACTAAATCTAGTCCAGTTTAACCCCCAGAAGACACAAGTTTGCGCGTTAACCGCTAAAAAGAACCCCTTTGTCGTATCCCCTCAGTTTCAAGGCACTCCCCTTGTTGCCTCAGCCAGTATCGGAATCCTCGGCGTCGACATATCGAGTGACGTGCAGTTTCGTGGTCACTTGGAAGGGAAGGCCAAATTGGCCTCTAAAAAGCTTGGCGTGCTCAGCAGAGCGGGACAGTATTTCATGCCGGCACACCGCCTGCAACTTTACAAGGCGCAGGTTCGGCCGCACATGGAATACTGTTCCCATCTCTGGGCTGGGGCTCCCCAGTACCAGCTCCTTCCACTTGACCGCATCCAGCGCAGAGCGGCTCGAATCGTCGACGACGGAGTGCTTTCCGATCGGCTCGATTCACTGGCGTTGCGAAGAGATGTTGCATCTCTTTGCGTATTTTATCGCATCTATCACGGGGAGTGCTCTGAGGAATTGTTCGGATTAATCCCAGCCGCCAAATTTCGTGAACGCACGACACGGCAAACGTCCCGATACCATCCACACCATCTGGATGCTTGGCGGTCCACCACTGTACGTTTCACAAGGAGTTTTCTTCCACGTACAACCTCTCTGTGGAATAGTTTATCATCGGCGATTTTTCCGGACCGATACGACCTGGGGACCTTCAAGAAAAGAGCTTACTCCTTTCTAAAGGGCCGGCAACGCACCCGCAATTCTCCTGGTGTTGCGGTTGATCATGGGCGGCGGTAGTCACTTAACATCAGGTGAGCCGCATGCTCGTTTGCCCCCTCTTCTATAAAAAAAAAAAAAAAAAAAAAAAAGTAGTTAATTGCATCATCTGTGTTGATCACAGAGTCTATCGACGTGTAGGTACCTTTTCTTCCCCCTCAAAATACGTTAACATTATATCGTTAATTGCCGCTGCTTTGTTGTTTTTCGTGGTTATTATGGCACGTTCACACAGACATTCCATTGGCTTATCGTGAATATGAGCAATGTCTGGGTAAATTTTGGATATTAACTTCTGTAACGTAAATTCATCTGTGCACAAATTATCAGGGATGGTTATCATTTCGTCATTTATGTTAAATACCACATCTGTTATGTGTCCTACATCCATATCTCCCTGTCTTTTCAATTGCCTTTTAATAGCTTTAGATAGGTATTCTTTGAATTTCTCCCAAAGGTTTAAAGGGTCTGATACTTAGCAGAACACTAAAATAATCGTAAAAAGATCCCAAACCATTTGCGTTGATTGGAGAAGTGCTGACTCTTCCATTGCTGTGAACAAATGCTGATCATCTTCATGCAAGCCGAGAGCTTTGTACGCTGATTATAACGTGGAATATAAATGACCATCTACAGTTTTTAACGCTTCAAACGAAATTGGGCCCCGGATCTCATGAAGAAGCATGCGAAGGTGATAGAATTCTGTATTGTTCGGATGCACAGTATAAACCCTGTCCAGAACGTGCTCTTTTTTGACCCCTGCCTTCAATTTTTGATCCTCGCTTTCTCCTTTGGAACTTTCTTTTTTCCCAAACGTAGTATGCAGGTTGCGTAGTATGCACTTCTAGGTAGAGCAATATTTTTGCGAAGTTATCCACTTTACACAAATCGAAAAAGGATAGAAATGTGGTTGTTGGAGGACTATTCACTCTATCTTTCAGATTTTGCTTATTAAAATAAATCATTTGCCCATTATTCAAATAAAATGCGAGGTGGACTACGAGCGGCAAACGCTTATGAATGGAAAATTCAAGGATTTGCCATACTGCCTCTGATGAATTTGTATATCTTCCACTGCTGTAGGTTTTAACTTCTTCCTTCTCATTCAAACGATGCCTGGTCTGAACCTTTATTTACGTATTTACAAACGTATTTTATTGATTTCACCGAATGACAAAATTCCATGTTTAAGTGAGTGTTAAATGTTTATAATGATACTGGATTATAAGGGATTACTCAGCGATTATATATGGTTGTCCTTGATATCAACAGAGAACCCACCGTCATCTAGTAAAAGTCTCTTGTACTGCGGATAACCGTCTTCAATAGTTTGAGTTTCCCTTATGAGAGCCCTGGGGTATCGTTTACTGCACATGCTATGTTTCATACATGAATTTCGATTTAAAGTTCCACATGGACCATGTATCATATAACATTTAACGATAGAAGGTCACGTTTGCGATCTGGTATTTCAGCACAAATTATATCGTCGGTTTGATCCGGAGTAATACGTTTGTGAAGCCATAACAGAATATGAATATGTGGAAGATCTTTCTTTTGCTATTTCGTTGAGTACATATAGCATACCACTTCACCAAATATTTTGCCCTTTGTCAATAAGTTCATGATTTTTCTCGAAATAATATCGTGTCAATAGTACACATGTGACTTAGGACCATATTTCGTGGCAATCTATGGGGAGGCTTATGTTCAGTAGTGGACTTGTGAGTGAACTATATATGGACTGGCACTATGCACCGTGACAAAATGAGGCGATTTGATTTTTGCCATTTTGGCGCTGACAGCTGAATTGAACGTCTACTGAACTTCTAATAGAAAGAAGACAGTGTGACGATATATATCAATAAAAATTCTATATATTTTCGGTAAATGTATCAATTAATAGGTCTAGGCCTTAGACGTAAGCTTTATACCTCACATAAAACCAAGATCAACAAGGCGTTGGTCCATCTACGTTTTTATCCATCAGTGGTCCCACCAGCGCTAGTCGTCCAATGGCAGCCCCTCTTTAGTTGCGGACTTCTCCTCCCCCTTTTCCTTCTCAGATTAGGCGCAATAGAAACACAAGACTCACTGCCACTTATGATCTCGAATTCCACCTCCACGAGCACTCGAAGGCACTAAGTGGTGCAGCCTCGCTAAAGTCGCTGAGAATAGTCGAGTGGCGCATCGCCAATCGCCATACCAACACTCCTCTTCCCTTGCGACTCCACTTTGGCTGCATTGGTAGTATAGGGAAAAAACTCTCCTACTCTCCGTCAAGGCGGGAACCCGTTCAGCGAAGAGCTACTTCTCACCTAAACTTAAGCAAACTCACTAAGGAAATCAATAATTTTTCAGTCCTAATTTAAATTTATTCCCTTGATATAATAAATTGGACATATTTATACATATTTAACAAATTAACGTCATGTCAAACACACAGTCTTCATCAGTTTTTTTTTGCGCCCGAAGCAATTAAAGGGCTACCCTTTACGAAGGGAGGCGGAAAATGCGTTACGCATACCACGATAGCCGGTCTAAAAGGTGGTAAAAGCCGGTAAAAAGTGGGGCCTAAAAGTGAGCCTTGTGTCCAGAGTGACACCTAAATATTTGGCAGACGTATGTCAGGGGACAGGTGTCCCTAGCATACGTATTGGTGGAGTGTTTTTGAGACGGCGTTGTTTATAATCGAAGTGAACGGCAGAGCTCTTCTCCGGCTTCACATCGATGCGCCATTTTTTGAACCAAGCTCCTAGGTCGTCAACTGACTTTTGAAACTTGTTCCGTGTGAAAGGTAGCGAGGTACCTTTACAGTATAGCAGTGTCATCTGCGAAGAGGGAGAGCTGGACACCTTTCGACGCGATGGGAATATCGTTGGTGAACAGAATGTACAGCAGAGGACTAAGTACTGAGCCCTAAGGGACACCAGCTTTGATAGGGCGCTGTGAAGATAGTGTGCCTTCGTGTTTAACACGAAAGGTACGATGCTTTAGATAAGAGGCCACGAGACCTACTGGACGATCAAGGATACCTATTTTGTATAGCTTGTAGATAACGCCTGTATGCCAGACTCTATCAAAGGCTTTAGCTATGTTAAGGGAAATGCGCATGTTTCAAAACTGACATCCCTTATAAAATTTTTTGGCAGCTACAATACTTTTAAAAGAACTTGAACGAATACAAAGATCTATCATTTAAGTAATTGTATAGTTATAGCACGAATGGGTCGGCTCGACCGGGGAAGGAGCACGCTCTCACAGAATACCAGCGTCAAATAGCAGCTTAATGCTGCTGTGTTTCTTATGGTGAGTGTAGAGAACCGGAGACCCTCTTTACTGGAAAAGAGGCATTCCATCTTAGTCCTCAAGGCTGACAATGCGTCTGCATTTTGATTCGCAAATGAGGATATATGTAGATGTCTATGGGCCACAGCAACTACTTGCCATCAGGTGGACTGTATGCTCACGTGTCACCCCTTCCCTATAAAAAAATAATAATAATATTATACCTTCTATTTTGGCATCCAAGTATTAGATCATTTCTGTGTGCCAATAAAATATCCATGATAATCTTTAAAAATTCATTCGCTTTACTGAAAAAATGTGCAGTTGAGCGAGCGAAATGTAAGTTTGCTCGACAACGGTATCAATTTTAGATACCAAGACTACAATTACTTCAATCTAAATAAAACAGCGAGAAACCTATCTATGTCCTAACTTAAATCTAAGTTTTACTTTGGTTGCGTACACAAAGCCAACGCTAATTCAAAAATTAGGGATTCAACTTTGTTTTTTCAATATGGATTGATTCAATTAAAAAATAAAGTTGTTGTTTTCAACTTGTATATGAACAATTTAGTTCCTATGTAAAAATTTAACTCAATTAATAAAACATGTAAAAACTTCCAAAAGCGAACATGTAAAAACTTTACGATCGTAAGCGTAATATCATAGAGATTCTAAGTACATCCCAAAGGTATTGCTTTATTAGCAGCTCGGCATGCGAAGCTTTTTTCATTATAAAAGATATCAATTCCCTTGGTATTGCAGTTGTCCATTGGCGGCGGTAATCACTTACCATTAGCTGAGCCGTATGCTCGTTTTCCCCTCTCCTATAAAAATATTAGAATACGTAAAATAGGTCCTTTTGTTTGCGGTACCATTCTAAAAGTCAAACGATATTGAAATAGTTGGGAAATAGGCTGATATGAAGCATTATAATGGCATAAATCCTAACAAAGGTGGTGTAAATAAAACAAATTGAAAAGTAAGTTTTAGTGGTGTTTTTCACGTTAGGGATAAACGAGATGGTTACATTGCCATTGAAACATTTATCACATTATAAAGCAAAACTTATCGATCCACGTTATAACAAAAACAAGTGCTGCAAAAGTGATACCTTTGTGGGATACAACTTTTTGTAGTTAATGCTTGTGGTTGATGCAGTTGGGCTCCATTAAAATGTTTCATGTTTTAAAATAGGTTTACTAAACATACTCTATTGTTATGACATTCACAAAGTATCATAGATTGTAGGGGTAAATAGATAAACTTGGTATTTTTACTTTCGTATTATGCTTTTTCTAAAGACTCTTACAAATTATGCTGCAAGAGCTAATTATTATCACTAGGCAAGCTTTATGTGTTATACTGTATGTATTACAACGTATAAAAATATGAATATATATGTACCTATTCGTATCTTTATATTTTAAGAAATTGATAAATTATTTTTTTGTTTATTGTGATTCAATTTTAATAATCTTTTTTTATTAAATATACTACTTCTAGGTATATTTACTTATATATTTGACATGTATACATTAAAAGTTCTGGCTCCTGGTTGCTGCTATAGGTGTAAACTTCGAGATATGTATTTTATAAGCACAAGAAACTGATGAAATGATTAAAGTATTTTCAACGGAAGTCGCTTGTCAATTATTTTTATGACATGTTCAAATTTGTCATCTACATCAACAAATATTAAATATAATAATTGTACTAGTTAGTTGGAATGTTTTTCTGCCTAGGAGTTCATTTTGGTAGGTTTCACGCTATTAGCTGTTTTTGCCACCGAATAGTAGTGTAGTAGTGATGTATTTCGGTCTGAAAGGAATAGAGAGCCTATAGAATTACAATACAGAAACACTGATGCCAGTCACCCAGAGGGGTAGGCAGAGACTACAGACTTGCACTTAGCACGATCCTGACATACCTCTCTCGCCTCTTCCACATTCATATACCTACGCATACATGCTCATCGGTTAAGGGTACTCTTAATTTTGCCCATTTTTAGTATATCGCCAATTTGGTCGACAAACTTCCGCCTAGGACGTCCCTTTCCGACTCTTCCATTCACTTCTGCAAGATATATTTGCTTTGTCAGTCTTTCCGCATTCATTCTTTCTACATGACCAAACCACCAAAGCATTCCTTTCTTAATCCTGGTCACTGCATTATCTTGCAAATCACACTCTTCTTTTATCACACAGTTTCTCACCCTGTCACTCATATTCAGCCCTAACATACTCCTTAGCGACCGCATTTCTACTGCATTTATTCTACTCTCGTGCTTCTTCTGCCACACCCAACTTTTACTACCATATTACGTAAAAGTAGGGACTAATATACTATTACAAACTGTGAGGAATTCCATCTTAATCTTCAGGAATAATTAAGCATCTGTAGACTAATTTGTTTGAATTGGTACCAGGGTTTAACCATTAGGTAAAATATTAGTTTTTCAATTTGATTTCATAAAAATAATACAAGCAAACATAATTTCAACTTTTTACTTACTAACATATATAAATTTATATTACGAAGTTTTCCTTTTGTAATGTATAACATTTAAAAACTACATAAATAGACTCCAGCTGCGCTCCGCTTTTTATTATGCAAACATGGACCCGACGCAAATTTCATTTCCTTCCTTATCTATGTTTGTTATTGATACGCTATTTTCCACGTATTTTTTTCTTATTGAATGACTGGACTTTAATTTTCAAAAATTATTTACCTAAGTTTCAATGAATAGTTTTTTTTATGAAATCAAAGTGTAACTAAAAGGCATTCTAGTCCTCACGCATCTGTCTTATTATTGAGCATAACTGTAGGTATGGACTACAGTGTCCACTTACTATAAAGTGGACTGAGTGCTCGTTTATAGGCAACACCAAAAGAAAAACGACATTAGTTGAAAAGGTTTGTAAGCTTTCACTTTACACAAAATAAAAGCGAGCATATTAGCTGTTGGGAACGCAGTCTTTTTGTTTTATACTTTTGAGCTATAAACAAATAACACTATCGTAAACACCAAATCGACCGTGTTGTGGCGGTGTAAGAATATCATCTACCCCATATCATCCCGTGGGTACCATAGGGGTAGGAGAGGTAACATAGGGAAAAAAACTAAGAGAAAAGGAGCAACGTCTTCCTAATAACATTTAACAAATTTTATACTGTGATTTACTTGTCAAGCGTACCAACTTTCAAAGCCATCTCGCCTATGTGGCATTCTATGGGGAGGCCTTTATTCAGCAGTGGACTTTAAATAGGTATGCTCTAATGGTAAACATATTCCAATTATTAGAATAGAATATAACGATTTTATTCATTTGCGAATATTATACCAAGATTAATCCATAATTATTAGCTCATCCACTTACCAGCTTACTTCCCTTTAAATATATATATATATATATATATATATATATATATATATATATATATATATATATATATATATATATATATATATATATATATATATATATATATATGTGTGTATATATATGTATGTATGTGTATAAGTGTATATATGTATAAACTAACATATATGTAATATTATATAATGTGTTTTGAATAGTATGAATAAATAAGTTGGTTTTTCTTTCTCTCGCGGCTCTACCCATAGCTCTCACCACACTACAAAAGGTTAGCTGGCAGAGAATGCCTTTTCGGTATTAAGTTCGCCTTTGTACCAAATTGTTTTGTTTGAGTGCAATAAAGAATTTTCTAACTATCTATCTATGCTTTTTTATTAACTCCTAAAGGTCCTCTGCTAAAAATGACCAAGGCTGGGACTGGCATCTTCTGATGTTAGAAAGATTTACTATAATCTTCAAGCTTGGCGGGCGGATTAAATGTCACATTACCTTATTACCACACGTCTCGTACTCTGACACTGCTTTCCATTTCTTACGTCACTCATATCCGAAATGATATACAAACATCACTGTGAAACGGTGGCGTAAGAGATTACACTACCTCAACTCATTTTTTTGGTGTCATGGGGAAGAAAACGAAAGAGAGGGGCTGCAATACTTTCCAGATAATAATTAAAAACAGTTAAAACTGTGGTCGGCCACCTGCGTACCAACTAAGAAACTATGGCGAATATCGGAGAGTTATGCTGAGCACTGTTATCGGAAGTCAAGAGGTATTTAATGGCTTTCTCATAGTCGTTTCTTAAGATACCCATCTAAAAAATGGAGTAATGGATTTTCTCATAAGGAGAAATATGATAAGACATATTTTCTTGGTTTAAATTTGATTTATAAGTAAATACACAGTTTAGATAAAGTATACACTACTTGATAGGTGTTCTTTATTGCATTAGAATTATAAACGAGCATAGAATTCACCTGATGGTAAGTTTTGCCGTTACCCATAGATACCTACATATATCTTCGATGAAGAATTAAAATGTACACGCTTTATCACCTATGAGAACGATTATGAATTGTCTCGTTACCAGTATAAGAGGTCTTCGGTAACGTGTATTTCGTAAATCGTAAAACGTATAAACGAACTTGAAGTATACCTCTCTTACGAATTTGTTAAATCTTTTTATTTCATCGAACATAACCTGGGTAAGGTACATAGAAAATTAAAGGAAAAGAAGGTAAGAACAAGGAAAATCAAAGGGTGAACTTCAACTACGCACTTATACCTATAATTCCTATTATTTCGCACAGCCTACGACTTCATGACAATTCTATTTCGGTATTTTTATTGATATTAAGTCTTGCAATAATTTCTAATTTAATTCCTCTTAAAAGTTTTACCAAAATTGGAACGGCGATTAGTATACCGCACCTGTCGCATACCGTAGGCGGTTATACGTCCATCATCTGCGGCAATTTATCGTAATTCCATGACATGTCAGTCTACAGCTGGGCATGTCAGTTAATCCTGATCTTTTGCGGATATCCTCTTTATGAATTATGTCACACAGAAAAACTCCGAGAATAGCCCTCTACATTGCTCTCTGTTTTTATTAGTTTTTTTTTTTATAATAAATTGCTAAGGTTTCAATTATAAATTATCACTCATCATCAACTATAAATTAAACTTTTATTTTCTTACATTGTAAAGGTAATTAAAATAAAAAATAAAATAATTAGTATTAAGATTTTTTAAAATATAATATACTAAGATTTAAATTAAGATTATAATATTACATATATAATATAATACACCGTAATCAAACTTATTAATACATAGCATCCACTATTACATTTATAACGGAATATTTAAAATATACATATTTTAAGAAGGAAAAAGTTCACCAGTCTGTTTGTAATGAGTATTTTCCATATTTATTTATCCATATGTTGTAATGACCTCCCTTTGAAGGTGGATTGGTTAATATCTTTATTTTATTTTTTGTTTTGTAGCTGATTCCCGAAGTTAATATGTTTTAAAAGTAATACTATTGGCGTGTTGACAATGTTCATGCAAGAGACCATGTGTAACGTTCATGTTTTAGCTATGGCGGTAGCTATTGGTAGCACTTTGCTTAAAGTTTTTGAGATGTATGCTTACCTTAGACAAATAGTCTAACTAGGTAAGTCCGAATTCAAACGAAAGTTCAATCCAAGGATTCAACTCGGCTTGGCAGCGTTCGGTAGTTTTTCAGCACATCTTCTCGATGGGTATACCTTAGAACTTGAACGCAAGATTACGCAAAGAGCTCAATGGAAAACAGTACTCATACCCCGAATACTTAATACCATTAGAATACCCTTATGAGTTTCAAATTCTACGCTAATTCCATGCGGATCGACAAATATTGTGCATCTTTCGACAACATTTTTAGTGCTTCTTTGTTTTTGCCCTACATGATAATAAAGAATATATATTTAAGGAATATTTGTTTTTTAAGGACCTCTTTGTATACAACATTTGTAGCATGGCTCTTGTGTGTTAAATCACCGGACAACTTGCTGCACTTACTCTGAAACAGGTCACTAAAACCATGTGTGAGAAAATCATTTCGCCTTTAAGTCTAATCCAACCATTGTCAGTTACAGCCCTTGTGCTTTATTTATGGTTATAGCAAAGCACACCTTCCGGGGAAATTGTTATCTCTTGAATTCAAAGGGGTGATCTGACGGTATTAAAACTGATTCCCCTTGACTGACATCAGGTGATTACTTTTGCCTCTTTTCATGGAGAGCTGTTATTTGTAGTCTGGTACCATAGCATAATTTTGGAGATTTAATGTTCCTCAATAACATAACATAACTGGTGCAACTTGATTGAACTTGACGCTTTACATGTTATGACAGACTGTCTTTGTACTTCTCCTATAGACTGAATACTTCTGTTAGTTGACAGAATTATAAAAAAGCTGACTGGTATGTGGAACATATGACACCATCAATAGTTTTGAAATCTGTGAATGATGTTAGCCCTCGAATTTCATGAACATTATTTGTATTTTTTTATTGTTATACATCATTTTTAAACATCTGTTTACATAAACATAAATAAGGCATTATTGATTTAGTTGATCTTTTATTACTCGGCTATAAGTGTCTAAAAGTAAAAATGAAAAATTATAACTTAAATACCCAATTAACGCCGAGTGTTTCAGTGCAGCGTTCTTTTTCGTTGAAAATTCAGAACAAAGTTTGCTTGATTATGCTTTTCGCATTTTCACCGACCGGATTAAGCAAATAATAATTGGTTTATTTAGCCTTATTTCAATGACAGACATTTTGAAGCAGAATAACCGCGATTTCACTAAATAACTCTTTATAATCGCAATAGTTTTGTATCATTCCTCAGGGGCAGACATGGATATGAGAAGGGGCTCCATCATACATTTAACTGAACATAGGTCTTACCCAAAGGATTCCACAAAGTGATTGTGATTATAAACAGTTTTTTAATTAAAGTTGTTGTATTTTATTTATATTTAGCGAATCTTTCTCTTCTCTACTCTTTGTAATTATATTTAAATGTAATACAATGATTTTTTTAATATAATACATAAGACTTTATAA
Source organism: Parnassius smintheus behrii (assembly GCA_036936625.1). NCBI lineage: Eukaryota > Metazoa > Arthropoda > Insecta > Lepidoptera > Papilionidae > Parnassius > Parnassius smintheus. The sequence goes on from JAUPFT010000021.1 coordinate 29,399,680, forward strand.
TATACATATAATAATACATTTATTTAACGTGGTAGAGCCATGCGGCAGCAACATTGTAGTGTTTGCACGAATGGGTTTGCTCAACTGAGGAAGGACCACGCTCTCACAGAGTACCAGTGTAAAATTATAAAATAGGAGCTTAATGTTGCTGTGTTTACCAGTGTTAAATATAAAGTAGGAGCGTAATGTTGCTGTGTTTGATATGATGAATGGTGAGAACTATTAAATGTTTTTACTGGAAACGAGATATTTCGTATGATGAATAGTTAGAATTATTAAATGTTTTACTGGAAACAAGACATTTCATATTAGTCCTCAGGGATCACAATGCATCTGTATTTTGATTTGATATATGTAGATATCTAAATACCACGGCATCCACAAAGAGTTACAATGTCTGTGGGAGACTCTAATTTTATAAATAAAATGTATTTTGTATTGCAAACATACATGCCGTGTAGTGGCGGTTTAGAATATCCACTACCCCATATCTTCCCGTGGGTGTCGTAAGAGGCGACAGAGGGAGACAGGCAGGAGATGGGCAGCAGCATCTTCCTGATGACAACTGTGACGTAATAAAAAAACTGCGGTTGCCAACCCGCTCGCCAAGCGTGGCAACTACGGCAAATACCCCCCAATGAACAAATACACAAAAAGACGGCCCCCAGTCCCCGGCGGCCCCGCTATTCCTGGCTACGGTGGCGACCATGGTAACGGCGGGGCAGGGGGTGCTAAGAATCTCCGGTGGAGGTTCGGTTGCCACCTACGACGACTCGACCTGGCAACATATAACGCACGCACCCTGAGGACTGACGAGAAGATACTGGAGCTGGAAGAAGAGGTAGACAAGTTGCGCTGGCATATTATTGGATTATCCGAGGTCCGAAGAGAGGGGGAGGACACGGCAATCCTCGAGTCCGGCAACTTGTTCTATCACCGGGAGGGCGACCATCTGTCCCAAGGAGGTGTCGGATTTATCGTCCACAAGTCTCTCGTCAACAATGTTGTAAAGATTGGGAGTGTGTCGACAAGGGTCGCGTACCTGATACTCAGAATCACCAAACGGTATTCGCTGAAGGTCATTCAGGTTTACGCACCAACCTCGGCACACCCCGATGAGGAGGTGGAGGAAATGTATGAGGATATTTCCAGAGCCATACATTCCTCCAAAACCCACTACACGGTGTTGATGGGAGACTTCAACGCAAAACTAGGCACAAGAGAAAGCGGTGAGCTGAAGGTAGGGAAATTTGGAGTAGGGCAACGGAACCGAAGGGGCCAGCAGCTGGCCGACTTTATGGAGAAAGAGGGACTCTTTATGATGAACTCTTTCTTCCAGAAGCGGACCCACAGGAAGTGGACCTGGTCGAGCCCCGTCGGTTCGACAAAAAATGAGATTGACTTCATTATGACGACCAGACGCCAACTGTTCAGTGATGTCTCAGTGATCGCAAGGGTGAAAACTGGCAGCGATCACCGAATGGTTAGAGGCACACTGAACCTAAACGTTAAGTTGGAGAGGTCTCGTCTAATGAAGTCAACGCTCCGTCCCCCTCGTGCTCTAATCCAGAATCCAGAAACCTTTCAGCTCGAGTTACGTAACCGCTTCCAGTGCCTAGAAGATTGCAATGCAGTGGACGATATGAACGACAAGCTCGTGGAAACTGTCCATGCGGTCGGAGCTAAGTTCTGCAAGACCCGCCGCAGAAGAACACAAAAACTCTCCGATCACACTCTTAATCTCATGGCTGTTAGACGGGAGATGAGGCTGCAATCGTCAACAGATTTGACAGCATACAGGCAACTGAACAGACAGATCTCCAAATGCATGCGGCGAGACTTACGCATCTTTAATACTTCTCGTATTAAAGAAGCGATCGAGCGGAACCAGGGCTCCAAAGTCTTTGCCAGAGATCTGTCTACCAGAAAGAGCCAACTGTCAAAGCTGAAGACTGAGTGTGGCAACATCGTTTCCGGGACACCTGAGATTTTGAGTGAGATTGAGAGGTTCTATGGGCAGCTGTACACATCATCGTTGGAGCCACACGCAAGTGTGAGTAACGATCCAAGAGCAAGTCTTATCCGACACTATTCCGATGATATCCCGGACGTCAGTCTAAGCGAGATTAGAATGGCTCTCCAGCACCTTAAAAACGGCAGGGCCCCAGGCGAGGATGGAATTACAGCGGAGCTTCTGAAAGCGGGTGGAACACCGGTACTTGTAGTCCTTCAGAAGCTCTTCAATTCCGTCCTCCATGGTGGCACTACTCCAGAGGCGTGGAGCAGAAGTGCGGTGGTCTTGTTCTTTAAGAAAGGCGACAACGCTCTCTTAAAGAACTACAGACCGATTTCCCTTCTGAGCCGCGTCTACGTGCTGTTTTCGAGAGTCATTACGAATCGTCTCGCACGCAGACTTGACGACTTCCAGCCTCCCGAACAAGCCGGTTTCCGAAAAGGCTTCAGTACCATAGACCACATACATACCCTGCGGCAGATTGTACAGAAGACTGAAGAGTACAATCTGCCACTTTGCCTGGCGTATGTGGACTATGAGAAAGCCTTTGATTCCGTCGAAATTTGGGCGGTGCTACAGTCCCTTCAGCGGTGCCAAGTTGACTGTCGGTATATCGAAGTGCTGAAGTGTTTGTACAGTAGGGCTACGATGGCTATCCGAGTACAGAACCAGAGCTCGAAACCTATCCAACTGCAGAGAGGTGTAAGACAGGGTGACGTTATATCCCCGAAACTCTTCACCGCTGCATTGGAAGACGTTTTCAAGCTACTGGACTGGAAAGGATACGGTATTGACATCAATGGCGAGTACATCACTCACCTTCGATTTGCCGACGATATAGTCCTTATGGCAGAATCGCTGGAGGACTTAAGCACTATGCTCAATGACCTCAATAGTGCCTCCCAACGGATAGGTCTTAAGATGAACATGGACAAAACAAAGATCATGTTCAATGTCCATGTCACACCTATGCCGGTAGTTGTTGGGAGCACTATGCTCGAAGTTGTTGACGAGTACGTTTACCTGGGACAAATAGTCCGACTAGGTAAGTCCAACTTCGACCGAGAGGTCAATCGACGGATTCAACTCGGCTGGGCAGCGTTCGGGAAATTACGACATATCTTTTCGTCAGGTATACCTCAATCTCTAAAAACTAGATTGTACAACCAGTGCGTGTTGCCAGTGATGACTTATGGATCTGAGACGTGGTCCTTCACTGCTGGCCGTATGAGGACGCTTAAGGTCGCTCAGCGAGCTATGGAGAGGGCTATGCTCGGAGTTTCTCTGCGTGATAGACTCAGAAATGAGGATATCCGCAGTAAAACCAGAGTGACCGACATAGCCCAACGGATTAGTAAGCTGAAGTGGCAATGGGCCGGCCATATAGCTCGAAGAACCGATAACCGATGGGGAAGAAAGGTTCTCGAGTGGCAGCCTCGTACCGGTAGGCGTAGTGTAGGGCGACCCCCCACTAGATGGAGTGACGACCTGGTAAGACATGCAGGAAGTCGATGGATGCAGGTGGCTCAGGACCGTGCTTTGTGGCATTACTTGGGGGAGGCCTATGTTCAGCAGTGGACTTGTGAAAGGCTGTAATGATGATGATGATGATGATTGCAAACATGAATTACTTACGAAATACATGTAAGTATAATAAAATATGTATTATATTATGAAGTAAGTTATAAAAGTTAGGCTATTCTTTTCTTCTTTTTTAGGGTCCCGTAGTCAACTAGGAACCCTTATAACTATAAGGGTTGGTCGCTATGTCTGTCCGTCCGTCTGTCCGTCCTCGCTTAATCTCTGTGACCGTTAGCACTAGAAAGTTGAAATTTGGTACCAATATGTGTATCAATCACGCCGACAAAGTGGTAATATAAAAATTGGAAAAAAATGTTTTATTAGGGCAGCCCCCCTATATGTAAAGTGGGAAGTGATTTTATTTTAATTTCAACCCTAACGTGTGATATATTGTTGGAAAGGTATTTAAAAATGAATAGGGGTTTACTAAAATCATTTTTGATAATGTCAATAATTTCGGAAATAATCGCTCCAAAAGTAAAAAACAATGTGACCCCCCCCCCCTCTAACTTTTGAACCATAAGTTTAGAAAATATGAAAAAAATTTGAAAAGTAGAACTTTATAGGGACTTTCTAGGAAATTCATTTTGAACTTAGATGGAAACAACAGTACCCACTAGCGGGAGCAGTTGCAGGAGCGCGGAGCGCTGCTGGAGCGTGAACATAATGGATACCCACCTTTAAACTCATAAGTGGGAACACTTATTGTGACAGACGGGAAACTACGGAACCCTACACTGAGCGTGGCCCGACACGCTCTTGGCCGGTTATTTTAAGTTACCGATTTTAAACGGATAGCACACTCCCCGCACCGCTCCACGCCAAGCCCTTCACACTGCGCGTGGCACGTGCGGGCGCGGCGTAGTGCGTGATAACACACGCAGTGAGAAGCTACCATTAGAAATTATGGATCGAAATTTAAAACTCATATATTTAGAACATTTTCTATGTGTAAATAGAATGCTCCGGAAACCATATAAAAATTATCAAAAATACACCCATGATCACTTATTTACAGGTATTTAGAGGCTTATTTTAGGAGTTCTAACCTAATCTGACCTAACCTAGTAACAGGACAACTAAGAAAAATTATATTGTATAAAAAATTAGAAATTATAATATGCAAAATTTATTTTCAATAAATAAGACGCAGCTCACGTCCAGTGTGTGAAGTTGATTAATATTGTTACGCCGCGCTCAAATCAGCGCCATCTAGTGTCAGGAGCGAGAGCGGGGGGGCCTTTGCAGAGAATGACATCGCCGATCTCTCGACCAACAGCGCCACCCGAGGAACTAAGTTTCTAGAAAATCTATACTCGAGCTCTCGGTACCTTACGCGTGTTTACTTGAACATTCCGGATGTTTTGCTGATTTGAATAAATAGATGGCGCAGGATGCGATCGAGACAGAGTTTAACTCGGCGACACAAGCGAAGCTTCGGAGCGAAATTAAGTGATTTAGTGTGTTTAATTATTAGTGTTTTTTTACTTTAATTTGTATAAAGTAAATTAAAGGTTAATTTAGGTAATTTTATCGGCAATTTTTATTGTCACGAACCTCAAGCTCGTAACAATTGGTGTCAGAAGTGGGATAAAATAATGCCGATTTTACCCAAGGAGGAAACGGAGGGTGTCCGTACCCGAAGTCAACGCCAGCAGGAGACGGACCAGAGGAGATTTGGTGGTGCAACGCCGCAGATGTCTGAGGGCCAGCCGCCGGCCACGGAAGCCGGTCCGTCAGCAGCTTCTACGTCTGTGGCACCTGACTTAGGTGCTCTGATGGCCATGCTACAGGAGCAGCTGCAGCGCGGACGAGAGGAACAGGCCCGTCTGTTGAAAGAGCAGCAGGAGGAACAGGCTCGCCGACAGAAGGAACAGGCTCGCCGACAGGAGGAACAGGCTCGCCGACAGGAGGAACAGGTCCGTCGGTTGGAAGAGCAGCTGCGGGGTGGACAGGATGAACAGGCCCGTCGGTTGGAAGAGCAGATGCTTCTCATGAAGGACCTTCACGCTACCTTCGGGAAAGAGATAAGGGAGGTGAAGGATAAGGTTGCTCAACATGATAACCGCCTGTCGGAAGCTGAGACCCAAATCAACCAAGTTAGGAAAACGCTGGATGAACTCAAACTTGGGGATGGAACTACAGCTCCCGTAGTAGCTTCAGCACCTTCGCTACGTGGGTTCAAGGTGCCACCGTTCGACGGGACTTCTTCCTGGTCAGCCTACAAAATCCAGTTCGAGGCTGTTATGAAAGCGAACGTCTGGAATAAAAGTCAGGCCATGACTGCTCTCACACTAGGCCTGCGCGACCAAGCCTTAACAGTTCTGGAAGCTCTCGGTGAGGAAGTGACTTATGAGCAACTCCTTGAGGCATTGGAGGCGAGGTATGGCGACGCTCACCTGGAACACGTCTTTCGTGCGCAGCTTAAAGATCGTGTGCAGCGCATCAACGAAAACCTGCAGCAGTGGGCTCTAGAAGTGGAGAAGCTGGTGCGAAAAGCATACCGGTCTGTACCTGCGCTCATTGAAGGGAACCTGGTGCAGACATTCATAGACGGCATCCGCGACCTGGAAGTCAGAGCTGCTGTGAGGCTCGGGCACCACGAGACGCTTAAGGACGCCTTGGCCCATGCACTGGAAGTGGAAGCCGTGCGGCAGGATCACCGTTCCCATCGCGTCAGGGAGGTTGCAGCAGCTATAGTTCGCGACCGCAACAAGGGATACAGCCCTAGGTGCTATGGCTGTGGGGAAAAGGGCCATCTTCGATCCAGCTGCCCTAAGCGAACCCTAGAAATGGAAGGTGAACGATCCCAGGAGGGTAGTGCGGCCAACAGCACCGCCCAGCAGCAGCAGGGAAACGAGTAAAAGCCAGAACTGCGGGGCGGGTGCTGGCTGATGTTAAAAGAGCCCCAAGGATCTCGATCTCACAAACCCATGATGGGAACAGTCTAATCATCAAGGGCGAGGTCAACGGAATGCCGTGTAAACTGACCATAGACACTGGAGCCTCTCGTACGGTTGTTAGTTCCCAACTTATAAGTCAGTTCCTTGGGGACTCCGCATACAACCGAGAACGCATTAATTTGGTAACAGCCACCGGTCAGCGTATACCCGTCCGTGGAGAAAAGGAGATGGAGTTGAAGCTAGGCAACGTGATCTACCTGCATAATGTCATCGTGGCTGATATAATGGACGACTGCATCCTAGGCCTAGACTTTATGAGGAATAATTGTTGTGAGATCGACGTTAAGCAAGGTGTTTTGAAATGTGGACAGGAAGAACTTTTTATGGAAGGTGCGTTACCAGGGAACGTGTACAGCATTAAGAAGATTATTCTTCCGCCAAGATCGGAAACGATTGTTCCGGTTAGTCTTCCCCGAAACGCTGGGCAAGCTCACCGTTGTGTACTTGTGGAAAGGGTAAACAATGACCTTCCATGGAAAGTAGCTCGAACCTTGGTCAGGACCACTGACATCTCAGGAGTACGTGTGCTGAACCTTTGCGACCAGGAACAGATTATAGAAAAAGGCACACTGATTGGTACTTGTGAGGAAGTGGATTGGTTACGTCGGTGCCAATATCTATCGACTGGGACCCCCAGCAAGGATGCAGAAACGAGAGTGACCACACTTTTGGAAGACTGTCGCAGTGTTCTCTCCCCGAACGAATTGGTCAAGGCGAAGAAGTTGTTACTCAAGTACGCCGATGTATTCTCATCAAACGATGCTGACATAGGAAAGACTGGTTTAGTTCAACACAAAATAAACACAGGTGAAGAGTTGCCTATCCGTCAGCGGCCAAGACGATTGCCGGTAGCACGTGAAAAGGAAGTGGAAACCATGATTGAAGGAATGGTGAAGGATGGTGTTATTGAACCTTCCTCTAGTCCATGGTGTTCGCCAGTGGTGCTGGTGAAAAAGAAGGATGGCAGCATGCGGTTCTGTGTTGATTACCGCCGTCTGAACGACGTTACAAAGAAGGACAGCTATCCCTTGCCAAGAATTGATGACACGCTGGACATGCTTACAGGAGTAAAATGGTTTAGCACGCTGGATCTAAAAAGTGGCTACTGGCAAGTTGAAATTGACCCTAAGGACAAGGAGAAAACTGCGTTCTCGACGGGAAAGGGTCTGTGGCAATTCAAAGTAATGCCGTTTGGGTTGTGCAATGCTCCAGCGACGTTTGAAAGGCTGATGGAACTTGTACTTACCGGGCTAATTGGCGATGCCTGTCTGGTCTACTTGGATGACATCATCATCGTGGGCCGTACGTTTGAGGAACACCTTGAAAACCTGGGACGCGTGCTCATGAAGGTTCAGAGTGCCAATCTCAAGCTGAGTCCGAAGAAATGTTCACTGTTCAAACGGCAAGTCAAGTTTTTGGGGTATGTAGTGTCGGAAGAAGGTATCCGCATGGATCCAGAGAAAATTGCAGCTGTAAAGGATTGGCCGGTTCCAAAAGACAAGACGCAGGTTAGAGCATTTTTGGGTTTGTGCTCCTATTACCGGCGATTTGTGAAGAACTTTGCAGATATAGCCAGACCTCTGCATAAGCTAACCGAGGAGAAGCGACATTTCTACTGGGATGAAAGTTGTAATATCGCATTCCAGGAGCTCAAGGACCGTCTGTGCAAAACACCTATTTTGGGATACCCTGATGCAAGCAAAGAATTTGTAGTTGACACAGACGCAAGTGATATAGGACTTGGCGGTGTGTTGTCTCAACGGAATGGTGACCAAGAGGTCGTGATAGCGTACTTCAGCAAGTCGTTGTCAAAACCGGAAAGGAACTATTGTGTCACAAGACGCGAATTGCTAGCTGTGGTAAAGTCGTTGCAGCATTTTAGCAAATATCTTCTGGGGCGAAAATTTCACTTACGAACTGACCATGCTGCACTAAAATGGCTATTGCAGTTTAAAAATCCAGAAGGACAAGTTGCGAGGTGGATTGAACTACTGCAGGAATACGACTTTGAGATCGAACATCGCAGCGGGAAATCTCATGGCAACGCAGATGCATTATCACGAAGACCTTGTCCTGAAGATTGCAAACATTGTACTAGGCAAGAGAGTAAGGGAGTAGTATCCGTGAGGATGCTCAGGGCAGACCACCTCAGCAACGAGTGGAAGGACAGCTTACAACGTGCACAGCAGGAAGATCCGGACATCAAGCCGATCCTGGAATGGATGAAGGCCAGTGCTCCCAAGCCCAAGTGGAGCGACGTCTCAGCGATGAGTTCGATCACTAAAAGCTATTGGGCCCAGTGGGATAGCTTGCTGCTTCAGGATGGAGTTCTGTGCCGTAAATGGGAAAATGTTCGGGGAGACAGCTGTCATTTACAAATGGTTGTCCCTAAAGCTAAAGTACCGGATGTTCTACAGCTGTACCATAATGATTATTCAGGAGGCCATCTGGGAGTTAAACGAACTCTACTGAAGATCCGAGAACGGTTTTACTGGGTCCACTGTCGAAACGATGTCGAGAACTGGTGTCGCAAATGTACAAGTTGTGCGGCTGTAAAGGGACCTCAGACTCGTAGTAGAGGTGCATTGAAGTTGTACAATGTTGTTGCACCATGGGAGAGAATAGCCATTGACGTGGCGGGGCCGTTTCCGGAGAGTGAAAGCGGTAACAAGTATTTCATGGTTGTAATGGATTACTTCACTAAGTGGTCAGAAGTTTTCGCCATTCCAAATCAAGAAGCTTCAACAGTTGCAGATAAACTAGTTCATGAAGTCTTCTGTCGTTTTGGAGTACCTTTAGAGATTCACAGCGATCAAGGAAGGAATTTTGAGTCTCAAATATTCCAGGAAACTTGCCGAGTTATGGGTACTCATAAAACAAGAACGACTTCTTATCACCCGCAATCTGATGGAATGGTGGAACGATTTAATCAGACATTGGAGAGGTACCTAGCAAAAGTTGTGGACAATCGGCAACGAGATTGGGACAAGCACATACAACCGTTTTTGTTGTCATATCGAAGTTCTGTTCACGAAAGTACGGCAGTGACACCAGCTTTCGCAAACTTTGGAAGAGAATTACGGCTGCCTGCAGACCTGATCACTGGGATACCACCTGATGCCCCACGCAGTATAACCGATTATGCATATGACTTGCGGAACAAAATGAATGACATTTATGAGCACGTCAGACAATCGGGCTAGCAAATGTCTGAGAAAATGAAAACCCGGTATGACCGCAAAATGAACAATAAAGGGTTCAACGAAGGTTCGTTAGTGTGGTTGCACAATCCAGTCCGCAGCAAAGGGAAATCTCCTAAGCTTCAAGCTAAATGGGACGGCCCGTACCGGATTGTAACCAGGATCAACGACGTGACCTACCGGATACAGAAAGGCGCAAGAGGGACTCCTAAGATCGTCCATGTGGATCGCTTGGCGCGTTATTATGGGACCGATAATGCTCGGGACGAGCATGTCTTAGGAGGGGGCAGTGTTACGCCGCGCTCAAATCAGCGCCATCTAGTGTCAGGAGCGAGAGCGGGGGGGCCTTTGCAGAGAATGACATCGCCGATCTCTCGACCAACAGCGCCACCCGAGGAACTAAGTTTCTAGAAAATCTATACTCGAGCTCTCGGTACCTTACGCGTGTTTACTTGAACATTCCGGATGTTTTGCTGATTTGAATAAATAGATGGCGCAGGATGCGATCGAGACAGAATTTAACTCGGCGACACAAGCGAAGCTTCGGAGCGAAATTAAGTGATTTAGTGTGTTTAATTATTAGTGTTTTTTTACTTTAATTTGTATAAAGTAAATTAAAGGTTAATTTAGGTAATTTTATCGGCAATTTTTATTGTCACGAACCTCAAGCTCGTAACAATATGATGGTGATAACGATGAATCACAATCCCAAAATTTGTTCTAATTTTTAATAATCTAACTATGCATTCTCCAATTGCGGCAACTCGTAGAAATACTGACACTGATGATTCGTTGATTGATTTCATCATTACCTCCTTTTCTGATCATGTGATTTAGTTTCTATAACTCTATGCATATTGTACTCCTTTCTGTTTTGAACCAGTGACAGATAATGAAGTAAAAAAAATTGCATCCGTCATATCCAGCAAAGCTGTCGGCCCAGATAATATTGGACGTGACATGGTTTTGCCGATTTTGGACCAAATAGTTTCCCATATCACTCACCTAATAAATTTCTCCTTTGCCTCCAGTACCTTCCCTACCAAGTGGAAAGAAGCGTTCCTGATTCATGTCCCCAAAAATAGTTCTCCTACTAATTTCAACCACTATAGGCCAATATCTATCCTCTCCTTCTTCTCCAAAATTCTTGAAAAGGTTGTTCATGGCCAACTCTCAAAATTTCTAAACAAACACAACCTCTTTAATCCTTATCAGTCTGGTTTCCGATCTCTGCACAGTACTTCCACGGCCTTAATTAAAATAACTGATGATATACGCTTCGCGATGGATAATCGTCAACTCACTCTTCTTGTCCTTCTGGACTTCAGTAACGCCTTTAACTGTGTTGACTATGACATCCTAATAGCAATTTTGAAATCCCTGAATTTAACATCGTCAGTTCTACAATGGTTCAGTTCCTATCTTCGGGGACGCCGGCAAAGCATACGTGTTGATGATAAGTTCTCCGATTGGTGTAACATTGTTGCTGGTGTTCCTCAAGGCGGTGTTTTATCTCCGTTGCTTTTTTCTGTGTTTATCAATGCACTTGTTTCCGTAATAAATTTCAGCAAGTATCATCTGTACGCAGATGATGTCCAGCTGTATCAGCATTTTAGTTTAAATGACCTAAATTCATCTGTTGACAGAATGAATTCTGATCTTGCTGCAGTTCATCAGTGAGCAAGATGTCATGGGCTAATATTAAATCCTGCCAAAACACAGGTTATAATCATAGGGAGCAGAAAAATTACATGTCGACTTGACTATCAATACCTACCTAAGGTCACTCTAAACGGTGTAGATTTAGAATATGTTAGGCAGGTTAAGAACTTTGGCTTAATTTTGGCTGACGATCTAAGTTGGGTGCTACAGGTTAATGAGGTCAGGAGACGTATTTTTGGAACTATGCATTCATTAAAGCTCTGGCAAAAATTTATTCCTCAGACGGCCAAGGTTACGCTAGTCAACTCTCTGTTGCTTCCTATTTTTGATTATGCCGATATTGCCTATCCAGATATAACTGAGGAGCTGCTTAGCAAACTCGACCGTCTGCTCAATCTGTGCATACGCTATATTTTTGGCCTGCGCAAGTTTGATCATATATCACAGTTTCGCTCAAGACTTAAGTGGCTCGACATCCGTTTTCGCCGGAACACACACCTTCTAACCACTTTGTATGGTATTCTTCACAATCCTTGTTCCCCAGTTTATCTAAAAGAGCGTTTTTCATATTTAAGCTTATCCCGTTCGATGACCAACAAAACTCTAACTATCTCGATGCATAAATCTGCATACTACTCGGATTCCTTCACGGTATATTCAATTACACTTTGGAATAACCTTCCACGAGATTTAAAAGATGCTCCTTCAATAAATACATTTCAACGTAAGCTTGAGGCATATTATTTAAAATTACTTGATTAATTTTATTGATTATGTTTATTATAATTTCGTATTTTTTTTTATAGAATAGGCTAACAAACGAGCACACAGTCCACCTGATGGTAAGTGGTTGCTGCGGCCCATAGACATCTACATCTATCTTCCATTACAAATCAAAATGCAGATGCGTTGTCACCCGTGAGCACTGAGATGGAATGCCTCATTTCCAGTAAAAAGGGTCTCCGGTTCTCTACACTCACCATACGAAATACAGCAGCATTAAGCTACTATTTCACGCTGGTATTCTGTGAGAGCGTGGTCCTTCCCCGGTCGAGCCGACCCATTCGTGCTACAACTATACTACTAATATAACTGCAGCATGGCTCTACCACGTAAAGAAGTATACTATTACTAAGTCGTATACTATATTGTATGCTTTATTGGTTTAGTATATATTTTATTTAAATATATATGTATGCATGTATATATATATATATATATATATATATATATATATATATATATATATATATATATATATATATATATATATATATATATATATATATATATATATATATATATGTATGTGTATGAGTGTATATATGTATAAACTAACATATACATAATATTATATAATGCGTTTTGAATAGTAGGAATAAATAAGTTAGTTTTTCTTTCTCTCGCGGCTCTACCCATAGCTCTCACCACACTACAAAAGGTTAGCTGGCAGAGAATGCCTTTTCGGCATTAAGTTCGCCTTTGTACCAAATTGTTTTGTTTGAGTGCAATAAAGAGTTTTCTATCTATCTATCTATGCACCTTGTTTCTCACGTGAAGACTTGATTTACTTCTTATTTAAACTCAAACATTCAAAACGGGAACCTGTTTTGGAGCAATAGCGCAATTTTTCTAGATTAAATATTGAGTCTCAAGAGAGACGCATCTTCAATTGATTTTGGCCTTTTGGTGGCTGCTATTAACATCGATGATAAAATAAGCTCCCTTTATAATATTATCCTGAATCTGTTTAATATTCATGCTCCTACTCTACATTATGTAAAAGTTAAACGATACCCTACTCCCTCGATGACTAAAAGTGTACTGATGGTAATGGCAAGGCGAGATCAGTATTTTCAGAAGTTCTCAGAAGTTTTCAGAAGTTATAAAATATTCTATCCTCCAGTGCAATAAAAAACTATTATCCTATGAATATTTATTTATAATCTACGTTTATTTCATACGCCATTTTCGCAAATATGTTATTGTGTTGATTTTTGGATTTTTATAGTGTTATATTAGTGTTTTAGTATAGTGCTTTACTATAAAATTGTAATGAAAGTTAGTGTGTGAATATAATTTATCTTTTTACGTAAATAATTTCGAGTAATATATATTGAAATAATTGTGATTCACGATACCGACATTCGCTTGGTATGTTTTTTTTTTGTTATAAAAATACAATAAAATCTTTTTGAATGAGGTAAAGCCTGACTGTTTAGGCCTCAAGATAGAGAATTTTGTATAGATTTAGTAATTCAAAACTTTTTTCATAGAAAGTAGTCTCTAAATATAAATTTTAATGGTTTTTAGTGCTGTGGGTGCGTGCGGTCGCACGCGACCGCTCTGGATGTGCGGGGCGCATGCGACTGCATGGAATTTTTATGGCGCTTGAAGGGTTAACGGCCACTGTATGGCATCGGGACAGTTTACAATAGTGAAATTCAAAAGGCTTTCTTAGGATTAAAGTCTAAAGCTAATAAAAAAGTTAATGTGATAAGTTCAGTTTTTTTTTTTAAAGACATCTTGTTCACATCAATATCGACCGACTGACGTTCAAGTGAAATTATTTATAATTAACTTTTTTTAAATTATAATCTAAATAAATAATCTTAAGAATACGATAGAAGTATTCATTGAAATCTCTTCCTGCTAATTTTTTAATTATATAAGTACAATATAAAACTGTTAGAAGTAATTTAAGTGAATCGTGATTTTTTTGATTAGGTGACAATAGCGTACTACATCTACGCTTCGCGTTGGATGTGTGGAAAATATTTAATAAAAAGCTGTTTCCACAATTTTAAAATATCTAGAAAATTAAAATACTCTACAACACATTTAATTTCGTATTATGTTTTTTTTAAAAATAAAATAATACGATTTAATTGTATGTTCTATAAATAATAGATACAGTATTTCATGCAAACGCAACTACATTTTTTATTGTTATTATTATAACAACGAAATCAACGGAATAATATCATAATAAGCGTTATGATGATTTTTTACATTAGTTTTATCATTGCTTTTTTACATAAGTGTCAAATACCTAATAAATTTTTTTTCTTTATCTTGAAGCCTGGTTCCATGTTCTAGGTAATATGGGCTAATAATACGATATATTTGTATGTTTTTTCTATAAAAACAATGTCTCTTTTAACACCTACTTCAACAGATTAATTTTATGAGTGGGGATTGTAACAAGCTTCCCGCTGTTGATGATTGAAAAAAGCAATTATTTGTGAGTGCGATGAATTCATTACAAAGTGAAATTCAATTTGAGGATTTCGTTAAAATATTTTATATGTGATCTCTTTTAGGTTTTTCAGTCACATCTTTTCATAAATCTCGTCACAAACGTGGTTAAGGTCAAGCCGACCGGGGAAGGACCACGCTCTCACGGAATACCACCGTAAATTAACAGCTTAATAATGCTGTGCTTCGTATGGCGAGTGTAGAGATCCGGAGACCCTTTTTTACCGGTCACAACGCATTCCGTCATAGTCGGTGACAACGCACCTGCACTGCGTTTTGATTCTTAATCGAGTATAAATGTAAATTTATATGGGCCACAGCATCCACTTACCATCAGGTGGACTGTATGCTCATCTTTAATGGGCTGTGTGTCATCGGGATTTTGCTTCATTATTGCTTTATAATGCAATCATTTCATGAAATATTACAGCAGTTTGTCTATGTCATAACGCGTATTACACATTCAATTAATATAGATCGTTTTCGGATATGGCTAACCAAATTCACGGCTACTTTATGATGTGAACTAATATAAATGCTCATATCGTAAAGTACTATATTATTAACACAATGCCACCCTAGGCCCTTATTATATATTTTATGATATGACCAAACAAAAACGGACGAATCGACAAATAGAAATAGAATAGAATAGAAATAGAAATTATATTTATTTTCTCGTCACAAACAGGTACTGTACTATTGATGAAAAACATGTTAAACTATTAACCTATTGAACCCTAGTTTCTGAGAGACTGGTGCCTAATAAAGGTACTAAACAGTTACCTGTTCTATAGGTCACCAGGTCCCTCCTCATGGATTGCACAACTTAAATTACACGTTTTTGTGATATATTGAAGACATCATTATTTTCATTTAATTGTTTATAAGAAAATTGACATTTAGTAAATTGAAGGATTATATATAACAAAGCCAATTAATTCAATTATACATATTTTAGGTTAAAGTACATAATAATATTATAATTATATATAATGTGCGTGATATTAAAGTTGAGGATGTAAAAAACTTTCCGAGGATTCGTATGTTAAAGATTTGAGCCAGTTTATTGTTTTTTCTACATTCGTGTTCAGCAAGAGGATATATAGATAACAGCCTATTTACTTTGTTGTATATGTAATTACTGAGATAGGTGTAGTGTCTCTTGGCTAAGCTGGATTTAACCGTCGTTGAAGGACATACTTCGTCCTTTCTCCTTTTTGTAGTGCTGAGATTCGGATCGTAATTTACTTGGGAATGCTTTCTGGTTATTGTTTTTAGAATAAATATTTGCCTAACGGTGAGGACATCCCATAACCTGTACAGCTCCGACGTAGCATATCTATAGGGGAGTTTAGCTGCAGTTTTGAGGATTGCTCGTTGAGCTTTCTCAGCTTCAATAAGGTGAGTTGTGGCTGCACCACCCCACACTGTGATGCGATAGCTGATTATAGATTGACTAAGAGCGTACTAAATAGATTTTATAATAGAACGATCAGCTATGTGTCGGAGAGATTTAAAAATATATTATTTTTATCAGTCTAGATACCAAGGAATCGATGTGCAACTTGAAGGTGAGAGTAGAATCAAAAACGACTCCTAGTTATTTAATAGAATCAATTCTTTCCAGCGTAGGACACAAGCAAGATGTGTAATTTAGAGAGACGAAATAATGAGCGAAGATAGAGCCCGAAGTAGGTAGACTCGACTTCTTTAAGGCAAAAGTCATTTATTTTGTTTTTGTAACATTAAGAGTAAGTATGTTATCCACCAACCATTTTTTAGCAATGTTAAACCCTTTTTGCGCAAGTTGAAAGACTTCCACCCATGAGTCTCTATTAAAAACGAAAGCTGATGCTGACATTCAAACAATATGGCCGGTAATAATTGATTATTATATGAAATACCACCATTTCGTTAATTATAACAAATGTCTCATCTAAGCGTATGAGAAATTAAAATAATAACGAATTTTTAACGAATCTTGAGTAAAGCACGAATGTATGATATCTAGTCATTGATTTATATATTACACGTGGAATTTGGGCACACTACAGGAAGGAGCCAAGAGCTGACAAAAGTACTACAGGCGCGAAAAATTAATATATTATGCTGCTTTCAAGAGACCAAGTGGAAGGGGTCGAAGTCACGAGATCTGGGACTCGGATACTAGCTCTTATACTGTGGCAATACTAATATGCGTAACGGAGTTGCCATCATCTTGGATGAAAACCTCAAACAACGCATTATTGACATAGATAGAAGGAACGATCGACTTATGGCAGTGAAATTGGCGATGGATAACCAACCCGCCTTGAACATAATCTCGGCATACGAACCACAGGCCGGATGTAGCGAAAGTGAGAAAGAAGCTTTCTGGGATGAGTTTGATGACTTATTAATGTCAATGACACCTGATGAACTAAAATATATTGGAGGAGACTTAAACGGCTATGTTGGACCCAGTAGAGACGGTATAAGGAGATACAATGAGGGTTTGGTTATGGCACACTCAAAAAAGGCGGCGAACAAATACTGCAATTCTGCACGAGACATCACCTAGCAGTAGTCAATACCTTCTTTAATAAAAAACCGGAACACTTAATCACGTATAAAAGCGAAACAAACAATCTCAAATCCACTATATCCTCACGAACCGAGAATTACTAAGATCATTCAGAGACTACAAGGTAATACCGGATGAATCTTTGTCTTCACAGCACAGAATCTTGGTCAGCTATATATCGCTAATTAAGCCAATAAAACACACCATAATCAAAATCCCCAAAATTAAGTGGCATTTGCTAAACACAGAAAAAGGAGTTAAATTACTAGAAGAGATACGCGATATACTTATTGAAGATATGAAAAATGGCGCTAATATCTCTGCGGAGAATATGTGGTCTAAATTTGAAAATCTATGCAGAAATACAGCTGAGAAATACCTAGGAATATCGATATATTGTGGTCAATAATTTCATAATCTTTTCACCTTTAATCGAAACACCCTCGAAATTATATCGTGTCTATCATGAGATTGTTGTCCTTGAAGCAATTGCTCTTTTTTCTAGTCCCAGCGAGAATTGCATATGAACGTGATAAAAAGATCAGGCCGGCCGTAATTTCCAACATAAGTCATAGCATCCTGTGTTCTTTCGTGCATATACCTGGGTCCCCCCGTAAAAGATGATGGAAGGACAACCATTTGTACTACTTAGTTGGCTTCTGCGTCTTGACGTCCAATAGCAATTTTAATCTCATAAATCTTAAAGAATTATCTTTTCCTTCTTTAATTACTATTCTATACGAATAGAAACTTGCAGAAGAGACAGTTTTATTAAATGGCAACTTAGTTGTGGGATTGCATTGTGATGTGTTGATTGAATGCTCATCATCCCCCCAGCAATCAAATGGATACTGTAGCGCATATGCTCGATGTATCTCACTAATACGCTAGAGTGTACATATAAGTAAAAAACGTCTCCTATTTTAAAAATATAATATATTCTTTAGTGTTCGTTTAAATAATGAGAGTGCCGTTCAAGATGCAAGTCGACTTCGCATTTTCGTGAATGCTTTTGATAATAATAATCCCGCTCATAGCCATCGAGCATCATTGCTTGTGGGACGATATTTAATAATTCGTGTATTTGATCACTATAATACCGTATGGTTACCAAAGTAGGTTGCAGGTTTCAAAATATTATTGAACCATTGTTTGCAGTAGGTCTGTCTATACGTGTTCACATATATCCTTTTATAAATTTTTTGTTTTTGTGTTTACGTGTTACAGAAGGATCCTATATTGATCACTCACTAGACCTGTACTAAATACGAACTAATACAATTATAAGGCACTGGTGCATGTTATCCTCCACACGCTTGCGTGTTACGTGTATGTTAAACATTCCTTGAATTATTCTGTCAGTAGTTATATGAAAGATGCAACGTTAAGCCGTAAATATTTTAGTGACTACATATACATATACATGCTCTGCCAATATGTAGAAATAGGTTATAATAAGTTGATACTTACCCAGACGCACTACCAGACAGAAAAGGATTCCTAACATCTAGATTGTAAATAATAATGGATAATTAGGACTGTATTTTTATAATAAATCCTTTAAAATAATATTAATTAAAAAGTTGGTGAAATACAGTAAGCCTGTAAATATCCTATATATAATAAGTATCTATAATAATATTTATTTACTGACTAACTTTAACTATTGAATCGATACGCACACCATTACAAAAGTAAAACATAATAAATAAATTAAAATAAGTTACACGTTAAAAGACGCTTGTGCGTACAAAATTATGCCAAATACGTATATAAGGAAAGAAAGAAATGTAAAAGAAAAATAAGGTATGATAACATAACTTTTTGATAAATGTTTACATAAAACTGTTTAAAAATTCGTAAAATTACTACTGCATGAATTTCTTAAATAAATTTATGATGTGTATCGACGACACGTAATCCCTTTGTAGGTCACGATATGCTAAAGGCGCGGCGAAGTAATTAATTGACCTAATTACTTTTAGGGCTACAGTTAAGTTCGGAGAATGAGTAACCAACCTAAAACACAGCATAAACACAGCGATTGTTAATTACATATACATGACTTTCCAGTAAAGCTTAAAATGAAAGTCTTTATTTTTTAACCAATTGGAAATAATTATTAAGTGATATTAAAATAAAGAGGGAAATAATAGATAAATCCATCAACTTATAGTGGCGGTGTAAGGAAGCTTACTTTCTTATAATATCAACTGGTGAGTATCTTAATAGGTAACAAAGGAAAACTTAAAAGCCTTAAGTTTCTTTTTTGGACCTTCTGTTATTCTACTGGATAGATTACGAAGAATGTGTCCATCTTCATTACCATCTTTGGCTGCATAGTGGCCCAGAATAGTTTACGAAAATTAAATATTAGATGAATAGCAGCATCTTTTAAATAACTACCTTATATTAATAAATATCGATTGCCAAATAGCCCGGGCGTCTGGTAGCCCGATTGTGGAAAGGAGAGCAAGTAATTAGATCATGCTGTAATTCCTGCACACACTCTCCAAAATACTTCCTGTAGAATAATCAGGTCTTGTCCTTCTATCAGACTACAATATGAGCGTCTTCGAGGCAAGAGTGAATTGGCTTTTGTTAATCTAAGTCAGTGCGCTTTACCTATCGTGTAAAATAAAAGACAATCTATGCTCCTAATTCAAAAGATGATGATTGATTTACGTATAGAGTTACGCTCTAGCAAACCTTCAGCAAACCCTCTTAAAATTTCCATCCTTTAATGCTCGTTCATATTCAGTATTCAGTGACTCTGGAATTTGCTCCCTACTCCTATTCAAGAAATCAAAACAGTGACATTGTTCAAAAAACGAGTTCTCAAATCTTTGATATTTACTTTACTTTACAAATATATGCATGTACATATATGTATGTATATATATATATATATATATATATATATATATATATATATATATATATATATGTGTGTATATATATATGTTTATATATTTAATTATGTATTTATATTATATTTAGTATTTATGTATGTAAATACATAAATACTTAATGTATTTACATACATAAATATGTGTGCTTAAGTATGAATATGTATTTGTATATATATATATATATATATATATATATATATATATATATATAAGTATTTGTGATGACGTATGTATTTACTTTATCCCCATATGAGTTGTATAATAACAAAGTGCACATCTTATAATCATTTATTAATCATATATCTTTGAAACTGGCCTACTGGAAGAAATTTCATTAAGAGATAAGTAGAGCCTAGTAGAGCAAGTTTTTCTTCATGATGTTTCCTCTCCCTTCCTTGTGTGTACATAAATTGTTAAATAAATAAATAAGGATGTCTATGAGCCACAAAATCCACTTACCATCTGGTAGACTGTGTGCTCGTTTGTTACACAATGCTATAAAAAAGGAAATGATACCTAAAAAAATCACCAAATGGTTTTAAAAATTACGCTCATATGTTCAGTGATCTTACTGTATAATGTCTAGTTTATATTATGACCTCTAATAACCATCAATATACTCAAAGTCTATTGATTTAGGAAGCAATTCCCATAGTAATCTGTTTCGGTACTCATTTCGGAAAATGCTTAAAACTATACACTATATTACATTAAATGCAAAAAATAAAGATACACTGATAATTGAAAGAATTTATAATGCAATACTCATACTTTTCTATTATATTTAAGGTGATGTGGGTGCCAAAAGGAGATTTTTCACGCTTCATAGGTGCGCAGAAAAGCAATTTTTTTGTCATTAAAACTACGAATCCTCATTTTTTTTAAACTTCTTATGAATGTTAAAGATTTTTATTAGTGAATTATGTTGACCAAAACTCGATTGACACGTTTTGGTTTGATAGAAAAAGATTGCAAAGTTTCCTCAAAATCTATAATTTTGGGTACGTCCACTAAGTGAAAAATCTGTTTCATTCGAATATAATGAAATCAATTTAAATTAAATTCAGGCTATGTGTTCTCCAGTAAATACGTGAGTGAATTATGGGTTCATTTTTAATAAAAGGGTATTTATAATTTTAGAAAGAAATATCAAATAAATATTGTGCGATGAAATAGCACGCGGGCCGACCAAACAGTTGCCAGTTGCACCTATAAAGCGTGAAAAACCTGCTTTTGGCGCCCACCTTAAAATGTTTTATATACGTTTAATTGTTACTTAGATGTATTAGGAAAGTTTCATATTTGCCCTCTGTATCCGAAAAAATGTTTTCTTACTCACTCAATAAGTTAAAGAAAAGGATTTGTTTGTTCTTTCTATTATTTTTTCAATAATGTACCATACGTAAACAGTAAAAGTTAGGAAATTAGGTTACCGAGGTTACTTTTTATTTCTATTTCGTTTCTTATTTGCTTTAAAAATTACCGCGTAGTGGTGGTGTAAGAATATTGTTACGCGCTCAAATCGGCGCACTAGCCCCATCTAGTCTCGAACCGAAGAACTAAACTTCTCAAGCTCGTAACAATATCTACTACCCCATATAATTCCGTGGGTGTCGTAACTGCGTCTCCTGATCTGAATGACTATAAATGAAAAACTACGCTTGCTTATTCGCAATAAGAACTTAATTGATTTTTTAAAATACCGGCAATGCTAGTAACATTACTACTATTCCTTTTAACATCCCCTGATAACCATCAAGTGCTTGTGTTAGGTATCATTCTCGACGGTAGTTGATTGGCCGATTCGAACCCACTAGTTTTTTAGCTAGCGCTACTCACCTTGCCATTAGGCTACTTTCGCTTGAATATTCCTCTTTTCGGTCTTCTTCTGCCTGGAATAGTCCAATGCTAAACATGTGCACCTCCCGTTATAGGAGTATATGCATGATTCGCACGCTTGATATCACAGTGTTGAACCTTTGATGCGGCTCCTCGTTGCCGGTTTTTAGTTTACGGCCCTCATCAATAATGCTTGAATAAAATTCATTATATATTTAGGAATATTATACAACTTTTAAAAGCTTATAATTTATAAATTTTGCTATCAGGATATCTCCCCATAGATAGTACTAGTTTTGAATCTTTGGTCTAGTGCTCGTAAACACGGTTGTTGAGGTCATGAGGTCCCGCGTTTGAATCCCAGGTTGGGCTAAAATCATTTTTTGTGTTTTTCTGCAAATAGTTCTCAGTAGCAGCCTGGAGCCAGGAAGTTGGTGGTGTTTCACCCTTTGCCTTGGAAAGCACGTGAAGCAGTTTGGCCTACGCCTGATCCCTTTCAAGCAAGCACTATAACTACAAGCACCATAATCCTGTCCTGCGCAGATGGCTTGTAACCGTTAAGACTGGCCATTATTATTATTAGTTGTCATAGTTTTTGCTACAACTATACTACTAATATAACTGCAGCATGGCTCTACCACGTATAAAAAACTTTCAAACATGTCATCCTATTTTGATGTAATAAGTGGCAATCGACGAGTTATTTTAAGAAAAATCATGATTTTTTTATAATAAAACTATTAGACTATAAATTTAAAAATAATGTGTAAAAAACACTCTTTTCGAAATGTTTCGTCATCAATTTCTCTTCAACGCATTAACCGAGTTTAATGATGACATCCTTGTAGGAATATAATAGGTTAATTTTTTTTTCAATGCTACACAACTTCGTTGAAACCAAGGATAATCAAAAATAATCAAACCTGACCAAATATAAAAGTGAACTATTTTACGACTGTATTTTAATTGGTTTGGTCGTATTTTACCCTAAGCGACTAAGGATTGAATTTTTTTTAATTAAATCTTTTAGTATAGCTACCATAAAATAAATACATATAATATACATGGATAGATATACATAGAATAACTATATACGAGATAACAATAAAATTACTAAATCCCTAATCCCCAAACTAAATAACTAATTCATAATGGACGTAATGGATCAGTATTCATTACACTGTCATCTATTTTGTTAGAACCGATGTACAGTGTGAAATTTACAGGTGCTTTACATTTTTAAATATAAGGCACCTGTCGATTAGGTTTTTTAGTCATAGACCATATTCAATAATCTATTAAGTATGTCATACCAAATTAAATATCTGTACTCAAATATGCCGCATAAATCTTTCATGTGGTCATAAAATTAACCATTACGGCATCGTATTCAAGTTATATTTACGACGCGGTTTATTAATAATCTCATATGATATGGAACCAAATATATTTGACGATCACAAATACAATTATTAAGTGTCACGTTATTATTATTTGTTGAACAAATAAATAATGACATCAAATTTGTTCAAAGACTAACTACTAGAAGACTAAGTACTAGAAGAATAATTTAACTTACAAACAAGACTAATATATATATACTTAAAAAACATATACGGTGAAACCTTACATCTTTGCCCACATATTTCGGTTTTATTACTTTTTAAAAAAATAGCCACTTTATTTTGATGGTTGCTGAAGCTTTAAATGACATTCAATGCAACAAATAAACTTTTAAAACCAGGTGACATAATTCCCAACAGATGCTGAGAAAAAAAACAAAAACAGACGCGGGCAAAGTTATCTCCACTTTCGATACAAAGATGTAAGATCTTTGCTTAACCTAAATTTCTCAGCAACTATAAGTTCTATGACTTTGATTTTAAGATATATTGTTAGCAAACTGGCAAAACGGTATACCATAAAAATTTCAAATAAATAGAAGTCCATTTTAAGTTTTAATGGCGGTGGGCAATGTTATCACCACATTTAGTCACACTTTCATACTAAGAGATTTGAGGTGCTAGGGCTGTGCATCAGATGAAAGGAAAATAATAAACTAATTTTAAGGCAATAATGTATATTTTATTATAAAAATTAAAAACAAAAATCAACTGAACAACAAAACAAATCATGAAAATCAATGTTTACGTAGGAAAGTTCTAGAAAATAGTCTCAGAAATTAACCCTGATAGTTGAAATAAGGAAAAGTAGACAGCGACGATACTTATTTAATATAATACGAGGCCAGCTTCTACTGATTGATGTACGTGGTTCACCTACTGTGCGTACCAATCCATTTTGTCGGCCATTTTTGCCTGCGATCGTTAATGTCTGTCGTTGAGGAGACAATTCTCTTTTAGACTTAATTTTTTTTTGCAAACGAATTGGCGAATAAGTCTTATTTAAAAACTTTAGAAGAACATTTAAGCACTCTCTTTTGGGAAACTAGCGGTTTCTGACAAAAAATCCCCACAAATATATACCTATTTACTATATTTAAAGTAATATATAAAACAGTATCTAGTTACCTATATAGTTATCAGAACAGTAGTTTAGTTTGCAGTTAACAGTAGTTATTGTTATAGAGTTTTTTTATTTACCTATATACATTTTTTTATTTTATTAAGTAATATACCTATATGTTTACATTTTATTACATATATATAATATTTATTTATTATACCTAGGTTCATGTTTCCTTGTTTTCATATAATAGTGTCAACCCTAATAACATTTTTGAGCTGGGCAATGTTGTCGCCTCAGTTTATAAAATTGCTTAAAACATTACCCACACAATTTTCTCGCTAACTAAGACAAGTGTAAGAAAGAGATTTTGATTAAAAGCAGCAACAATTAATGTCCTACACGTAAATAATAATGAATCTTACCTGCGCAGCGTTTCTTGGCAATGCGGGATGCAAAACTGCAACAATGTTTTTGCACCACCTTCGATACTGTCCCTTTGAAGGTTGCTGACAGATGCCTGAATATAGTTAGCTGTGATTGTAATAGTCAGAGCTGTCAAACAGATACTCTAATTTTCCCTAGACACCATACAAAGTTGACATTTGTCAAAACAAAATGTCTATCGGTAGTTTTAGTTAATTTTCGTGTTTGGGCAAAGATGTCCCCCAAGGGCAAAGTTGTAAGGTTTCACGGTACTAAATCTATATAATGGAAAAAATAAAATAAAATAAAATTAGAAGGTTGCGGTTTTCGAAACTTTTCAGCCTTCTAGCTTTTCAGGATCAGAAAGAAAAGTAAGTCCTTCCCTTGCACGTCTGGCGGTGTCCTTTTTCAACTGATTCCACTAGTTCGAACTTAATATTTATATTAATATATATTTATTTCATTTATTTATTTATTTGAAATCCTCTCATCATAATATTTGGGAAAACAATAATATGGATTCACAGCTCCAGCGAAGTTCCCTGGAACACACAGTCAAAATCCTTAATTTACCTTGCAACCAAAGTACGAACAACCATATACGCACATCGTTATAAGAATATACGCCCACCGTCAGCAACTGGAAGAGTAAAACTAATAAATTTGGTACCGCCAGTACATGCTACCAGAACAGAGACAAAAAAATAATGTTATATCTGCCACGTACAATGTAAATACATAAAAATTACATGATAAAATAACTAACATGTGACGTCAATTTAATTTACATACTAAGTATCAATTGTTTACACATATTACCCCTAGAGCCGTGGTAGCTCAGATGGTTAAGGCTCGCTGTAAGTATAAGAGGAGGCGAGTAACCCGGGTTCGATCCCCGCCGGCACCAATGAAATTGTTAATTGAAATTTTAAGTGCTGATTTACCACGTGCTCGGCGGTGAAGGAAAACATCGTGAGGAAGCAGCGCGGCGGACACTTCCTTGTCCTAAAAACCCTCTCAGAAATATGCTGAGGCCTGTGCCCAGCCGTGGGACGTATATAGGCTGTAACTTTACTTATTACTTTCACACTTACCCAGTAATAAGGGGAAGAATATAAATATTTAGATAATTATTATCAAACAACTTATAAAACCTATTAGCTATAATTTGCATAACGTAAGCAAAGACTTGGAACGAAATACTGCTACTAACTTCAGATTATCCGAAGAACGGAGAAGTCAATTATGAGAAACTCCTAGATATTGAAAATTAGATTTCAAGTAATCAGGAACATTTAAACTGAGTACGAAAAGAAGATACTTGGTCGTATTTACGAAGATCACAAATGTATCTGATGCCAAAAATATCTCCTTGGCTCGTGATTGGCAACTGCAGTTTTATATTATTTTGAGTTTTGATCAGGAAGATGCTTCTGCCCATCTTCAGTTTTATTTAATTCTATGGCCTCTTACACCTACAAACAAATAGGTGTATTAACTGTTTCTTTCATCATTCACAGCGCAGTAATCCAATACTAAACCTCTGTGTCACAGAATCGTTGTTGTATCAATAACGGACGAGAAAACAAAGCGTTTGGTTAGAATTTGTGATATGTTGATATAACGGATAAAATTTATAAAAGGGGGGCTTTTATAAATTTTATCCCCTTTCTATTTAATTATATCTAAATAAGTTACCAGAATAAACCAATATGTTTTGATATTTCCCAATGATCTTTCTAAAGGTTTAGTTATTGGTCGTTTATAGAATATAGTCTTAGTTAGGACCCATATTAACGTTGTGTTTGTTTAGTAAGTTAGTTCTTTTAGGTGTATTTTGGAAGAATGAATATTAACTAGAGCAACTGAAAGTCATTGGTAATTTTGGTTTTTAAATTGGTAACCAACTAACGCACTCCACCCGAAGGGGATGTTAAGTTGGGAACCAGATCGTAGTCCACAGCAAAATAAATGGCAAACCAGTAAATGACTTGGTCCATTGGTAGTTTGTAAGCATAAACATCGACCAAAGTCGCGCAATTTAATGCGTGTAAGCGTCATACAGAATATGATTAAATCTAGCCACAGTGAATTTACGTCACAAAATCCATCCGTGAGCACCACCAGCTGCCGGAACGCCGTTCCTGCAGACTTGATGTAAATGAATTGCAGCACCACCAATTGCGTGATCAGCACGGCTTCCAGCCGCAGGGTGTGTCATGAGTCTGCCGCTCACCTCAAGGGATTGGGGTCCCAATACGATTTACCAACCAATACAACGCCAGATGTAGCCAAACGACAGTTTTAAGATAATAGTAATAATTTGCCATCAGAAAAGGTTTGTGTCACTGACGATGAGTATATGATTTTTGATCATATTTGTCTCACCCACCAACAAATTGCCTTCAATCATTCAAAGGTGGGAAATTACCAGAGATATATTATTATGGCAGTAGAGTTCAAGGGGGAGGCATTGGCCGTTAGTTTGGACATTGCGAAGGCCTTCGATCGGGTTTGGCACAAAGCGCTTCTTTCGAAGCTCCCTTCCTATGGGCTTCCCGAGAAATTGTGCGTTTGGATCACCAGCTTTCCTGCAGATCGGAGCATCAAGGTCGTTTAAGACGGTGCAAGCTCCGATTGCAAGCCTATTAATGCTGGTGTTCCACAGGGCTGCGTGCTATCGCCAACGCTGTTTCTTCTGCTTATCAATGATATGTTTCATACCCGTAACATTCATTGCTATGCAGATGACAGCACTGGTGATGCCCTTTACACCGACTGAGCCTATATTTCTCGGGAAAACGTCTCCGAGTGCCGGGACAAACTTGTGTCTGAAGTCGAGTCTTTGCTGAACAGAGTCTCGGATTGGGGACGACTAAATCTAGTCCAGTTTAACCCCCAGAAGACACAAGTTTGCGCGTTAACCGCTGAAAAGAACCCCTTTGTCGTATCCCTTCAGTTTCAAGGCACTCCCCTTGTTGCCTCAGCCAGTATTGGAATCCTCGGCGTCGACATATCGAGTGACGTGCAGTTTCGTGAACACTTGGAAGGGAAGGCCAAATTGGCCTCTAAAAAGTTTGGCGTGCTCAGCAGAGCAGGACAGTATTTCATGCCGGCACACCGCCTGCAACTTTACAAGGCGCAGGTTCAGCCGCAAATGGAATACTGTTCTCATCTCTGGGCTCGGACTCCCCAGTACCAGCTCCTTCCACTTGACCGCATCCAGCGCAGAGCGGCTCGAATCGTCGACGACCGAGTGCTTTCCGATCAACTCGATTCACTGGCGCTGCGAAGAGATGTTGCATCTCTTTGCGTATTTTATAACATCTATCACGGGGAATTCTCTTAGGAATTATTCGGATTAATCCCAGCCGCCAAATTTCGTGAACGCACTACACAGCAAACGTCCCGATACAATCCACACCATCTGGATGCTTGGCGGTCCACCACTGTACTTTTCACAAGGAGTTTTCTTCCACGTACAACCTCTCTGTGGAATAGTTTACCACCGGCGATTTTTCCGGACCGACACGACCTGGGGACCTTCAAGAAAAGAGCTTACTCCTTTCTAAAGGGCCGGCAACGCAACCGCAATTCTCCTGGTGTTGCGGTTGATCATGGGCGGCGGTAGTCACTTAACATCAGGTGAGCCGCATGCTCGTTTGCCCCTTCTTCTATAAAAAAAAATGTTGTAATATAAAATATCATGGAGGTAAGACAACAGACAAGACAGCGAGTGGCCTCTTAATGAAGGGACCAGACTTGAACAAAGCTACTTACGTGTGAGTTAAACCAAAAGGAAGACGCATAGGACAGACAACGTTGCAAAAACATTTTGTTTTAGCGTCTGTATCGATAACATATTTAATGTACAGAAATCGTCGTGATAGAGTTATATCATAGTATCGATATATTTAATAAACACATTAATATATTAAGTGAATAATTATATTCTTCCAAACTGTACCCCATAACAGCTACTTTTTTAATTATTGCTTGTTTAAAAACAAAATATATGTTAAGCTAACACTACACATTGAAATAATACTAGTTTTTACGGAATTTATCGCGTATATTTAACTTTTTAAATACCCGACGTTTCGAGAACTTTACAGCACCCATGGTCACGGGACGGAATGAGATGTTCAACGTCCAGATGTCATAGTTAACCGTGGTTGCCAAAGATTAAAATTTAACTTTTGTTCCGATCTACACAGTATGAACTTATGGTATCTTGAAGTCTTGCAGTTGTATGCTTGGGTTGGGATTTAATTTTATTTATTATAGGATCCCAAACAGATGGTAGCACCCAGCCATCTTCTCTATTGAAATTAGGATGTTTTTTGATTTCAATAGCCTCGCGAATCATCATTGGAAGGAATCGGTGTTCTTTAGCGAGGATTTGTGGTCTATCAAATCTAATGTAGTGACGGGGGTGATCCTGTGCATGTTCACAGACTGCAGACTTCCCGGAGCGTCGATTCTTCACATCAGCCTATATGTTCTTTGACGCGGGTTTTAATTGATCTTTTAGTTTGTCCTATGTAGGAGAGACCACATTCACAATCAAGCTTGTACACTCCTGCATCTTGCAGAGGGACGTTACACTTGACTGATGGTAAAAACTGACCAATCTTCTTCGACGGCTTGAAGTATGTTTTGATGGAAGCGCGCTTCAAGATGTAGCCAATCTTGTCAGTGACTCCTCTAACATATGACAGTACAGCAGGTACACGCTCGACTGTGGCCGACTTCACTCGTTCTCTGTGACGTAGGCGCGGGACCCGAAGCTTGTTATCATGCAAAACTTGCTTGACGTGTTGGAGCTCGGCAGCCAGGTGTTTACTATCACAGATCCCTCGTGCTCTCTAAAACAAAGATTTACCCACGGTAGCTAACTGTGAAGGATGGTGGTGAGAATCACCGTTTAAATATCTATCTGTATGGGTCTTTTTTCTATACACAGTATGACTCAAGGTGTTATCAGGATTCCGAATTACTAACACATCTAGAAAAGCTAAGGAATTGTTTGCCTCTAACTCTATTGTGAACTGAATTTTAGAATTTATAGAGTTAAGATGGTCTAAAAACGCAGTTACTTTATCTACAGCTAGAATTGTGAAAGTGTCGTCTACGTACCGCTTGTAGAATCTTGGATTTATGGGAGAACTAAGCAGGGCTTTCTCCACAAAGTCTTCCATGAATATGTCGGCGACAATGGGAGATACAAGTGAGCCCATCGCCACACCATCTACTTGCTTGTAGAACTCCTCCTTCCACAATAGGTAGCCAGATGTAAGGCAGTGTCTGAGTAATACTGCATATTCTACGGGCATGTTGTTTTCTTCCAGCCTTCTAGTTACAATTGAGATACAGTCTTCAACAGGTAAGCATGTAAACAATGACTGCACATCAAAATTGACCATAGTTTCATTGTCTGCCAGATGTAGGTCTTTAATCTCGCTGACAAAATGGTAGGAATCCTTTATGTGTGCTCTTGTATGTCCCCTGAACGGTGAGAGTATTTTCGCTAAGTGTTGAGCTAATCTGTAAGTTGTTGAATCGATTTGGCTCAATATGGGACGCAATGGAGCATTGGGCTTGTGTATTTTTGGTAACCCATACAATTTTGGTGATCTGGCGCACGTAGGTATTATCCATTTTACGTCCAGATTTAATTTATCGGAGTGTTTCTTTATGAGGTCAATAGTTGTTTTTAGTGAGCTATTTGTAAAAAGGTTAAAAACGACCCAACAAATAGCAACACTTAGCGAAAATACTCTCACCGCTCAGGGGACATACAAGAGCACACATAAAGGATTCCTACCATTTTGTCAGCGAGATTAAAGACCTACATCGGGCAGACAATGAAACTATGGTCAATTTTGATGTGCAGTCATTGTTTACATGCTTACCTGTTGAAGACTGTATCTCAATTGTAACTAGAAGGCTGGAAGAAAACAACATGCCCGTAGAATATGCAGTATTACTCAGACACTGCCTTACATCTGGCTACCTATAGTGGAAGGAGGAGTTCTACAAGCAAGTAGATGGTGTGGCGATGGGCTCACTTCTATCTCCCATTGTCGCCGACATATTCATGGAAGACTTTGAGGAGAAAGCCCTGCTTAGTTCTCCCATAAATCCAAGATTCTACAAGCGGTACGTAGACGACACTTTCACAATTCTAGCTGTAGATAAAGTAACTGCATTTTTAGACCATCTTAACTCTATAAATTCTAAAATTCAGTTCACAATAGAGTTAGAGGCAAACAATTCCTTAGCTTTTCTAGATGTGTTAGTAATTCGGAATCCTGATAACACCTTGAGTCATACTGTATATAGAAAAAAGACCCATACAGATAGATATTTAAACGGTGATTCTCACCACCATCCTTCACAGTTAGCTACCGTGGGTAAATCTTTGTTTTAGAGAGCACGAGGGATCTGTGATAGTAAACACCTGGCTGCCGAGCTCCAACACGTCAAGCAAGTTTTGCATGATAACAAGCTTCGGGTCCCGCGCCTACGTCACAGATAACGAGTGAAGCCGGCCACAGTCGAGCGTGTACCTGCTGTACTGTCATATGTTAGAGGAGTCACTGACAAGATTGGCTACATCTTGAAGCGCGCTTCCATCAAAACATACTTCAAGCCGTCGAAGAAGATTGGTCAGTTTTTACCATCAGTCAAGTGTAACGACCCTCTGCAAGATGCAGGAGTGTACAAGCTTGATTGTGAATGTGGTCTCTCCTACATAGGACAAACTAAAAGATCAATTAAAACCCGCGTCAAAGAACATATAGGCTGATGTGAAGAATCGACGCTCCGGGAAGTCTGCAGTCTGTGAACATGCACAGGATCACCCCCGTCACTACATTAGATTTGATAGACCACAAATCCTCGCTAAAGAACACCGATTCCTTCCAATGATGATTCGCGAGGCTATTGAAATCAAAAAACATCCTAATTTCAATAGAGAAGATGGCTGGGTGCTACCATCTGTTTGGGATCCTATAATAAATAAAATTAAATCCCAACCCAAGCATACAACTGCAAGACTTCAAGATACCATAAGTTCATACTGTGTAGATCGGAACAAAAGTTAAATTTTAATCTTTGGCAACCACGGTTAACTATGACATCTGGACGTTGAACATCTCATTCCGTCCCGTGACCATGGGTGCTGTAAAGTTCTCGAAACGTCGGGTATTTAAAAAGTTAAATATACGCGATAAATTCCGTAAAAACTAGTATTATTTCAATGTGTAGTGTTAGCTTAACATATATTTTGTTTTTAAACTAGCAATAATTAAAAAAGTAGCTGTTATGGGGTACAGTTTGGAAGAATATAATTATTCACTTAAAATATTAATGTGTTTATTAAATATATCGATACTATGATATAACTCTATCACGACGATTTCTGTACATTAAATATGTTATCGATACAGACGCTAAAACAAAATGTTTTTGCAACGTTGTCTGTCCTATGCGTCTTCCTTTTGGTTTAACTCACACGTAAGTAGCTTTGTTCAAGTCTGGTCCCTTCATTAAGAGGCCACTCGCTGTCTTGTCTGTTGTCTTACCTCCATGATATTTTATATTACAACATTTTTTTTATAGAAGAAGGGGCAAACGAGCATGCGGCTCACCTGATGTTAAGTGACTACCGCCGCCCATGATCAACCGCAACACCAGGAGAATTGCGGTTGCGTTGCCGGCCCTTTAGAAAGGAGTAAGCTCTTTTCTTGAAGGTCCCAAGATCGTATCGGTCCGGAAAAATCGCCGGTGGTAAACTATTCCACAGAGAGGTTGTACGTGGAAGAAAACTTCTTGTGAAAAGTACAGTGGTGGACCGCCAAGCATCCAGATGGTGTGGATTGTATCGGGACGTTTGCCGTGTAGTGCGTTCACGAAATTTGGCGGCTGGGATTAATCCGAATAATTCCTAAGAGAATTCCCCGTGATAGATGTTATAAAATACGCAAAGAGATGCAACATCTCTTCGCAGCGCCAGTGAATCGAGTCGATCGGAAAGCACTCGGTCGTCGACGATTCGAGCCGCTCTGCGCTGGATGCGGTCAAGTGGAAGGAGCTGGTACTGGGGAGTCCGAGCCCAGAGATGAGAACAGTTAACAGTGGTAGAGCCATGCGGCAGCTTTGCTGTTGCACGTATGGGCCGGCTCAAACCGGGGTGGTACCACGACCTCACAGAATACCGGCGTGAAGTGGAAGTTCTGCTTCCGCGTTTCGTCGGTGAGTGCAGGTGGCCGGAGGCCCAAATCCCCCCCCCCCCCATCAACATGGTAGCGGAATTAAATAAAGATAGACTACCCCAGGAGGGTACCAGCACCCCTGGAGAATCCCTCGCTGAGCATCCACGACCATGTTTCTCCACTTCTGAGCGTGGGTGCTCAGGCTGCCCCGCGTATTCTGGGGGGGGCGAAATTCCGCTCAAGACTACAACTGCTCGGGGCAAACGGAGCAACAAGACCAAGGCGACCCCTGCCACGCTGTCCGTGAATTTCTGCAATATCAGGGGACTTCACTCTAACCTAAACGCCGTCCACTACCATCTCGAGACGGCGAGGCCGGCTCTGCTCTTTCTGACCGAGACGCAGGTGTCCTCTCCGGCTGATGTTTCGTATCTCTCCTACCCGGGGTACAAACTGGAACACTCCTTTGTGCCTCGGGCTGGAGTTTGCGTTTACGTCAGAGAGGACATCTGTTCTCGACGCCTCGGCAGACTTGAAGGTTCGGACCTGTCCATCCTTTGGCTACGCGTAGACAGCGACGACCATCCGCGCGTCTACGGGTGCCTCTATAGGTCCCACAGCGGTAATGCCGAAACAGACCGACTCTTCGACCACGTCCAAATGGCTGCAGATTCGTTGCTACAGCAGATCCCCTCTGCAGAGATCGTGATCCTCGGCGACTTTAACGCCCATCACGCCGAATGGCTCGGTTCACGTTTAACCGATCATGCGGGGAGATCTGTTCATGATTTTGCCTTGGCATATGGTCTGACACAACTGGTTACTTCGCCTACGCGGATTCCAGATGTGGAGGATCATGCACCTTCCCTGTTGGACCTTCTGCTGACCTCTCACCCGGACGGATATCAGATTTCCGTCGACGCCCCTTTAGGCTCCTCGGACCATTGTCTGGTCCGGAGTGTTGTGCCACTCACGCTGAAATCGCGGTTGCATTCTGCAGGCTGCCGCCGTGTTTGGCACTATAGGTCAGCCGATTGGGATGGGATGCGGTCTTTCTTTGCATCCTACCCTTGGGGGCGGGTTTGCTTCTCGCCGGATGATCCCAACGTTGTTGCGGATTCTGTTACTGATGTGGTACTTCAGGGTATGGAACTTTTTATTCCTTCCTCTGTGGTGCCCATTGGAGGCAAATCTCAGCCATGGTTTGGTCGCTCCTGTAAAATAGCATCATGCTATAAGCAGGAGTGCTACCAAGCCTGGGTTGATGCATCAGCGTCCCGGGATGTAAACACCAGCGCTCTAAAAAAGAAGTATAATTCCGCCTCTAGGTCCTTTAAAAGAGTCATTGCCAAGGCAAAGTCAGAGCACATAGGCAGAATTGGCGAGAGACTAGTTCGCCTTCCTTCTGGAACCCGTGCATTCTGGTCTCTCGCCAAGGCTGTCCAGGGGAATTTCTGTCAGCCATCTCTTCCATCTCTGCACAGGGAGGACGACTCACTGGCCCATACTGCAAAGGAGAAAGCCGATCTTCTAGGCTCCTTCTTTGCGTCTAACTCGACTCTCGATGACGGGGGGAGTACGCCGCCGACCATCCCGCGGTGTGAGTGCTCCATGCCGGAAGTGCAGTTCACACAGCGCTCGGTTCGCAAAGCACTCCTCTCCCTGGACATCCACAAGTCGAGTGGGCCTGACGGAATCCCCCCAATTGTGCTGAGGACGTGTGCTCCAGAGTTGGCACCGGTTTTAACGCGTCTTTTCCGGTACTCCTACTCCCTAGGCGTAGTCCCAAAATCATGGAAGACTGCTTTCGTCCACCCGATCCCTAAAAAAGGCGACCGCTCAGACCCGTCCAACTACCGGCCAATCGCCATCACCTCCTTGTTCTCCAAAACAATGGAGTCCATTGTAAACTGCCAGCTCATGAGGTACCTTGAGGATCACCAGCTGATTAGTGACCGCCAATACGGTTTTCGCCGTGGTCGGTCAGCTGGTGATCTTCTGGTCTACCTCACTCACAGATGGGCGGAGGCAGTAGCGTTCAAGGGGGAGGCATTGGCCGTTAGTTTGGACATTGCGAAGGCCTTCGATCGGGTTTGGCACAAAGCGCTTCTTTCGAAGCTCCCTTCCTATGGGCTTCCCGAGAAATTGTGCGATTGGATCACCAGCTTTCTTGCAGATCGGAGCATCAAGGTCGTTGTAGACGGTGCAAGCTCCGATTGCAAGCCTATTAATGCTGGTGTTCCACAGGGCTGCGTGCTATCGCCAACGCTGTTTCTTCTGCATATCAATGATATGTTGCATACCCGTAACATTCATTGCTATGCAGATGACAGCACTGGTGATGCTCTTTACACCGGCCGAGCCAATATTTCTCGGGAAAACGTCTCCGAGTGCCGGAACAAACTTGTGTCTGAAGTCGAGTCTTTGCTGAACAGAGTCTCGGATTGGGGACGACTAAATCTAGTCCAGTTTAACCCCCAGAAGACACAAGTTTGCGCGTTAACCGCTAAAAAGAACCCCTTTGTCGTATCCCCTCAGTTTCAAGGCACTCCCCTTGTTGCCTCAGCCAGTATCGGAATCCTCGGCGTCGACATATCGAGTGACGTGCAGTTTCGTGGTCACTTGGAAGGGAAGGCCAAATTGGCCTCTAAAAAGCTTGGCGTGCTCAGCAGAGCGGGGCAGTATTTCATGCCGGCACACCGCCTGCAACTTTACAAGGCGCAGGTTCGACCGCACATGGAATACTGTTCCCATCTCTGGGCTGGGGCTCCCCAGTACCAGCTCCTTCCACTTGACCGCATCCAGCGCAGAGCGGCTCGAATCGTCGACGACCGAGTGCTTTCCGATCGGCTCGATTCACTGGCGTTGCGAAGAGATGTTGCATCTCTTTGCGTATTTTATCGCATCTATCACGGGGAGTGCTCTGAGGAATTGTTCGGATTAATCCCAGCCGCCAAATTTCGTGAACGCACGACACGGCAAACGTCCCGATACCATCCACACCATCTGGATGCTTGGCGGTCCACCACTGTACGTTTCACAAGGAGCTTTCTTCCACGTACAACCTCTCTGTGGAATAGTTTATCACCGGCGATTTTTCCGGACCGATACGACCTGGGGACCTTCAAGAAAAGAGCTTACTCCTTTCTAAAGGGCCGGCAACGCACCCGCAATTCTCCTGGTGTTGCGGTTGATCATGGGCGGCGGTAGTCACTTAACATCAGGTGAGCCGCATGCTCGTTTGCCCCCTCTTCTATAAAAAAAAAAAAAAAAAAAAAAAAAAAAACAGTATTCCATTTGCGGCCGAACCTGCGCCTTGTAAAGTTGCAGGCGGTGTGCCGGCATGAAATACTGTCCTGCTCTGCTGAGCACGCCAAACTTTTTAGAGGCCAATTTGGCCTTCCCTTCCAAGTGTTCACGAAACTGCACGTCACTCGATATGTCGACGCCGAGGATTCCGATACTGGCTGAGGCAACAAGGGGAGTCCTTGAAACTAAAGGGATACGACAAAGGGGTTCTTTTCAGCGGTTAACGCGCAAACTTGTGTCTTCTGTGGGTTAAACTGGACTAGATTTAGTCGTCCCCAATCCGAGACTCTGTTCAGCAAAGACTCGACTTCAGACACAAGTTTGTCCCGGCACTCGGAGACGTTTTCCCGAGAAATATAGGCTCAGCCGGTGTAAAGAGCATCACCAGTGCTGTGATCTGCATAGCAATGAATGTTACGGGTATGCAACATATCATTGATAAGCAGAAGAAACAGCGTTGGCGATAGCACGCAGCCCTGTGAAACACCAGCATTAATAGGCTTGCAATCGGAGCTTGCACCGTCTTAAACGACCTTGATGCTCCGATCTGCAGGAAAGCTGGTGATCCAAACGCACAATTTCTCGGGAAGCCCATAGGAAGGGAGCTTCGAAAGAAGCGCTTTGTGCCAAACCCGATCGAAGTCCTTCGCAATGTCCAAACTAACGGCCAATGCCTCCCCCTTGAACTCTACTGCCATAATAATATATCTCTGGTAATTTCCCACCTTTGAATGATTGAAGGCAATTTGTTGGTGGGTGAGACAAATAGTCAAATCTAAAATATCGGTGTTATCTCCTTTGTCAGCGCATAAACAGCTTAATATATTGAAATAATACTGGTTTTTACGGAATTTATCGCGTATATTTAACATTCAAATACCCGACGTTTCGAGAACTTTACAGCACCCATGGTCACGGGAAGGACTGAGATGTTCAACGTCCAGATGTCATAGTTAACCGTGGTTGCCAAAGATTAAAATTTAACTTTTGTTCCGATCTACACAGTATGAACTTATGGTATCTTGAAGTCTTGCAGTTGTATGCTTGGGTTGGGATTTAATTTTATTTATTATAGGATCCCAAACAGATGGTAGCACCCAGCCATTTTCTCTATTGAAATTAGGATGTTTTTTGATTTCAATAGCCTCGCGAATCATCATTGGAAGGAATCGGTGTTCTTTAGCGAGGATTTGTGGTCTATCAAATCTAATGTAGTGACGGGGGTGATCCTGTGCATGTTCACAGACTGCAGACTTCCCGGAGCGTCGATTCTTCACATCAGCCTATATGTTCTTTGACGCGGGTTTTAATTGATCTTTTAGTTTGTCCTATGTAGAAGAGACCACATTCACAATAAAGCTTGTACACTCCTGCATCTTGCAGAGGGACGTTACACTTGACTGATGGTAAAAACTGACCAATCTTCTTCGACGGCTTGAAGTATGTTTTGATGGAAGCGCGCTTCAAGATGTAGCCAATCTTGTCAGTGACTCCTCTAACATATGACAGTACAGCAGGTACACGCTCGACTGTGGCCGGCTTCACTCGTTATCTGTGACGTAGGCGCGGGACCCGAAGCTTGTTATCATGCAAAACTTGCTTGACGTGTTGGAGCTCGGCAGCCAGGTGTTTACTATCACAGATCCCTCGTGCTCTCTAAAACAAAGATTTACCCACGGTAGCTAACTGTGAAGGATGGTGGTGAGAATCACCGTTTAAATATCTATCTGTATGGGTCTTTTTTCTATACACAGTATGGCTCAAGGTGTTATCAGGATTCCGAATTACTAACACATCTAGAAAAGCTAAGGAATTGTTTGCCTCTAACTCTATTGTGAACTGAATTTTAGAATTTATAGAGTTAAGATGGTCTAAAAATGCAGTTACTTTATCTACAGGTAGAATTGTGAAAGTGTCGTCTACGTACCGCTTGTAGAATTTTGGATTTATGGGAGAGCTAAGCAGGGCTTTCTCCTCAAAGTCCCATATTTAGCCAAATCGATTCACCAACTTACAGATTGGCTCAACACTTAGCGAAAATACTCTCACCGCTCAGGGGACATACAAGAGCACACATAAAGGATTCCTACCATTTTGTCAGCGAGATTAAAGACCTACATCTGGCAGACAATGAAACTATGGTCAATTTTGATGTGCAGTCATTGTTTACATGCTTACCTGTTGAAGATTGTATCTCAATTGTAACTAGAAGGCTGGAAGAAAACAACATGCCCGTAGAATATGCAGTATTACTCAGACACTGCCTTACATCTGGCTACCTATTGTGGAAGGAGGAGTTCTACAAGCAAGTAGATGGTGTGGCGATGGGCTCACTTGTATTTTCCATTGCCGCCGACATATTCATGGAAGACTTTGAGGAGAAAGCCCTGCTTAGTTCTCCCATAAATCCAAGATTCTACAAGCGGTACGTAGACGACACTTTCACAATTCTACCTGTAGATAAAGTAACTGCATTTTTAGACCATCTTAACTCTATAAATTCTAAAATTCAGTTCACAATAGAGTTAGAGGCAAACAATTCCTTAGCTTTTCTAGATGTGTTAGTAATTCGGAATCCTGATAACACCTTGAGTCATACTGTGTATAGAAAAAAGACCCATACAGATAGATATTTAAACGGTGATTCTCACCACCATCCTTCACAGTTAGCTACCGTGGGTAAATCTTTGTTTTAGAGAGCACGAGGGATCTGTGGTAGTAAACACCTGGCTGCCGAGCTCCAACACGTCATGCAAGTTTTGCATGATAACAAGCTTCGGGTCCCGCGCCTACGTCACAGAGAACGAGTGAAGCCGGCCACAGTCGAGCGTGTACCTGCTGTACTGTCATATGTTAGAGGAGTCACTGACAAGATTGGCTACATCTTGAAGCGCGCTTCCATCAAAACATACTTCAAGCCGTCGAAGAAGATTGGTCAGTTTTTACCATCAGTCAAGTGTAACGTCCCTCTGCAAGATGCAGGAGTGTACAAGCTTGATTGTGAATGTGGTCTCTCCTACATAGGACAAACTAAAAGATCAATTAAAACCCGCGTCAAAGAACATATAGGCTGATGTGAAGAATCGACGCTCCGGGAAGTCTGCAGTCTGTGAACATGCACAGGATCACCCCCGTCACTACATTAGATTTGATAGACCACAAATCCTCGCTAAAGAACACCGATTCCTTCCAATGATGATTCGCGAGGCTATTGAAATCAAAAAACATCCTAATTTCAATAGAGAAGATGGCTGGGTGCTACCATCTGTTTGGGATCCTATAATAAATAAAATTAAATCCCAACCCAAGCATACAACTGCAAGACTTCAAGATACCATAAGTTCATACTGTGTAGATCGGAACAAAATTTAAATTTTAATCTATGGTAACCGCGGTTAACTATGACATCTGGACGTTGAACATCTCAGTCATTCCCGTGACCATGGGTGCTGTAAAGCTCTCAAAACGTCGGGTATTTAAAAAGTTAAATATACGTGATAAATTCCGTAAAAACTAGTGTTATTTCAATATGTTAAGCTGTTTATGCGCTGACAAAGGAGATAACACCGATATTTTAGATTTGACTCAAGGTCCTATGAACGTTAAAATCTACCATATCGTTTTTTTATAGGAGAAGGGGCAAACGAGCACACGGCTCACCTAATGATTAGTGATTACTACCGCCCATGAACAACTGCAAAAGCAGGGGAGTTACAGATGCATTTCCGGCCTTTTAAAAAGGAATAGGCTCTTTTCTTGAAGGTCCCTATGCCGTATCGATCTGGAAAAATCTCTGGTCGTAGTTGATTGCAGAAGGAAGTTGTGCGAGGAAGAAAACTTCTTTTAAATCGCACAGTGGTGGACCGCCAGTAATCCAGATGGAATGAATGGTATCGCTAGTTTTGTCGCGATATGCGATGGTGAAATTGTGCGGCTGGAATTAGTCCGAACAATACCTCAGAGCACTCCCCCATGGTAGATGTGATAAGAAACAAATGCAACATCTCTTCGCAATGCCAGTGAGTCAAACTGATCGAAAAGAGCTCGGTCGCCAACGATTCAAACTACACTGCGTGCGCTGGATGCGATCAAATGGAAGGAGCTGGCACTGGGGAGACCTAGCCCAGAGATGGGAACAGTATTCCATGTGCAGTCGAACCTGCGCCTTGTAAAGTTGCAGGTGGTGAGCCAGCATGAAATACCGTCCCGCTCTGCTGAACACGCCAAGCTTTATTGAGGCCAATTTGACCTTCTCTTACAAATGACTACAAAACTGCAAGTCACTCGATGTGTCGACGCCGAAGATTCCGATAGTGGCTGAGGCAAAAAGGGAAGTCCTTGAAATTGAGGAGATACGACACAAGGATTTCTTTTTAGCGGTAAACGCGTAAACTTGTATCTTCTGAGGATTAAACTGGACTAGATTTAGTCGTCCCCAATCCGAGACTATGTTCAGCAAAGACTCGACTTCAGACATAAGTTTGTCCCGGCATTCGGAGACGTTTTCCCGAGAAATATTGGCACGGCGGGTATACAAAGCATCACCAGTGTCGTTGTCTGCATAGCAATGAAATTTACCTGTCATTGATATGCAGAAGAAAGAGCGTTGGTGATAGCACGCAGCCCGTTTATAAATAGTAAAAACCAACTTTAAAAAAAATCTATAGAATGATTCCACAATATAATAGCTACTGAAGTAAAAAGTGTGATTGTTGGATACTTACTTTTTGGGTTGACTAAGGAACATGTTAAGCTCTATGTACTTAAAAAGTCATGTTACCTTAATAGTAAAATTAATTAGAAGCTTCATTCTCTATTCAACTTTGCTCTATAGTAATTTTTTTCTACAGTATAATATGAAACCACTTTTAAAGAATAATATAGTATAATAAATAAGAATTGATGAAATCGGTTCAAAATTGACTGAATTTGATTGATTTGATTGATTGATTGAAATTGAATTGATAATACATACAATAAACATACATTGGAATTAAAAACATCTTTCTTTTTTGAAGTTGGATAAAATATTGAAATAAAATACGAACATATCCGTTCATTACATTTTACGCAACACTAAACGCTGCGATGTTCAGGCTGCTTTATTTGATGTTCGCGTAAGACTTTGATCATTATGGTTCACGAATTTAGTAGAAATCTTCCCACAGTCACAGAGTTTAAAGCCCTTCGTCATGCAACATCGATCCACATGTAAAGTAATTTCCAACCAGTTGTCCGGGCAAAAGTGATAAACTCCCTTTTGAAAATTAATTAGATATATTTCACGTTAGTAAAAGCAAACCCTTATATTTATCCCCAATTAGGAATTAAAATTAATTGATATGTTTCACACCGTAAATAGCATTGAAAAAATCTGAACATTTGCCATCAATTACTTCTCTGGCATTTCGGTTAGAAAGA
The DNA here is from genome assembly GCA_036936625.1 of Parnassius smintheus behrii. Classification (NCBI taxonomy): domain Eukaryota; kingdom Metazoa; phylum Arthropoda; class Insecta; order Lepidoptera; family Papilionidae; genus Parnassius; species Parnassius smintheus. Next base: position 29,441,516 of record JAUPFT010000021.1, read on the forward strand.
TAAGATTTACACCAGTGTAAAATGTATCAAAAATGCCAAAAACTGAAAGTTTTTAACAAGTATCTCATAGTCTACCTTGTCAAATGCCGAAGAGAAATCAGTATAGACTACATCTACTTGTATATTATATTTTAATATTATTATATATATTTTTTATTATCAACCGAATCAATAAGATTAGAAACATATATTAATATAATTGAGCAAATTATTATTAAAGAACTTGTTAGGCATAAGACCGTGTTAACAGGGATGTATGTGGTCTTTAACATGTTTAAATATGAATGGGTGTACAAGCGATTCAAAAATCGATACGGTAGAGAGGATTGTTATAGGTTGAATTTGTATCTACAACATCGGGATAATCAAACATAAGAAGATTATGGAATTGAATTTGCAGTTATTTCTTACATAGCGTAGCTATACAGTTGTCACCATTAAACCGTGCAAGGTGATTGTACATCTTTTGGTCAACCTGAAGTTAACGACAACAAGGAAGATTTATCGGTGGTCATATGACTATATAATTAAAATTGTATAATTGAATGAGTATGGTAGAGCCACGCTGCAGATATATTATGTTTGTAGTCCGAATAGATTAACTCAACCAGGGAGGGTCCACGCTCTCACAGAATACCAGCGTATAATAGCAGCTTAATACTGATATATTTATGCTGATTATCGAAAGAACTGGAGATCGCTTTTACTGGAAATACGTTATTATACCTGGGAAAGTCAGGGGTTACAATGCATCCGCATTTTGATTTTTAATCGAGGATAGATGTAGATGTCTCTGGGCCACAGTATTACCAATTACCATTATTTTTAACTGTGTGCTAGTTTGTCACCTTTACTTTATAAAAAATAAAACGGCCAACCAGCTCTTCAAGAAATTACCAATCATAGTTTATGAAGCAGTTTTGCTACGCATCTCACCAACGAACTTTTCAACCGACGAAAAAACGGAGGAGTTGCTCAAGTCGACGCGTATATTTTTTATTTATGTATGACCACGCATAACTTTTTACGGAGTAGTCCGATTTTGATAACTTTTTTTTAGGAAACCTAATTCATTCATTGAAATTAGTGTCATATAAATTTGGAAAAAAATTACCCTAAGCGTGGGAAAATAGGGGAGATTTATTACAGAGTAGTCCAATTTTGAAAATTCATTTTTAATGGATATGATATACCTCGAAATTGGTGCTATATAAATGTGGAAAAAAATTTACCCTAAGGGTAGGAAAATAAGAATGATTTATTACAGAGTAGTCCAATTTTGATAATTCATTTTTTTTAATTGGATCGGGTGTACTTTGAAATTGGTCCCATATAAATTGGAAAAAAAAAGTTTTCCCTAAGAGTGGAAAAATATGGGTGATTTATTAATGAGTGTCCAATTTTGATAATTCTTCTTTTATTGGATAGAGTATACCTCGAAATTGGTCCCATATAAATTTGGAAAAAAAAATTTACCCTGTGGTGGGAAAATAGAGGCGATTTTTTACGGAGTAGTTCGATTTTGATAATCCTTATCTAATATCTAGTGTAATAATTTTTAATATAACGCTAAGACAGTACGATTTATTATTTACGGATATATTACCGCCTTAAAACCAAGTGGGCTTATAGTCAAACACTGGTTTAATATAAGTAAAAAAAATCTCTATAATCTCCATAATCGCCTATTGTACATACTTTAATTAGTTTTAACTATATCGATGTTTCTGTATTGTGGTGTACAAAAAAGTATAAATAAATAAATAAATCTCTTTTTTACTTGGTACGCCATGGCCCGAGTCTTCTTCTAAACATATAACTAATATGTTAACAATAAATAATAGCGTCATATTTTCTATATATTATTGCGATCCTTATTTCATTTAATAGGATATAACTCGAAAAATTAAGGTATAATATTTTGAATATAAAATACTAGCTGGTGCCCGCGACTTCGTCTGCGCAGGATTAGTATTTCGAGTAGCTTATATTAGCGTAGAAAATAACAAACATTATGACATTAAAATTATCACATAAATAATTTTGTAATGTGTGCCATATGCGTAAATCTAGCGGTTTCGGCAGCGCACGCCAGAATAGCTCGCAGTTGGTAGATTTTTTCCTACTTAATTACTTGACACTTATCGTCACATTTTGGACAGTTCACACGATATATTTATAAATTGTATCCTATGTGTTATTCTGATGTATTATTATATATAGTTTAATTAAAATCCATTCAGTAGGTTCTACGTGAAAGAGTTACAAATATCCATCCATCTATACTTAAAAACTTTCGCGTTTATAATATCTTATTAATATTATACTGTATTAACTTATACTGTACAGTTTAGTCCTATATTTAGGTAATGTAGTATATTTACGTTGTATTTGTAAGTATATGTAAGTATTACTTGTCCTATAATCAAATATAAACAAAAATAAAACAATTGTAATACAACTGAAATTAAAATAAAAAGTAATCTATATTTCTACTTAAATTATACTAAATAAAATAATTATTATTCATACCTACTGTACTAAATAATAAATCTCTTCAAGAATCTAATTAGCTGTAAGAAAGGATGCAAACTGAACATAACCGTCAACGACGTCTTTTTTTTATAGAAGAGGGGGCAAACGAGCATGCGGCTCACCTGATGTTAAGTGACTACCGCCGCCCATGATCAACCGCAACACCAGGAGAATTGCGGATGCGTTGCCGGCCCTTTAGAAAGGAGTAAGCTCTTTTCTTGAAGGTCCCCAGGTCGTATCGGTCCGGAAAAATCGCCGGTGGTAAACTATTCCACAGAGAGGTTGTACGTGGAAGAAAACTCCTTGTGAAACGTACAGTGGTGGACCGCCAAGCATCCAGATCGTGTGGATGGTATCGGGACGTTTGCCGTGTAGTGCGTTCATGAAATTTGGCGGCTGGAATTAATCCGAACAATTCCCCCTGCCCCCGCGACTGCCCGCGTTCGGGTCGCGCACTCGGCGATCGCGCGTATTTGCTTGGACCGCCCCTCCACTCCCGCTTTGTCCTGGTGCTCCATTCATGTCAATCTTATTGTGATAACTTTTAAACTACTAGTCCAAATTACTTTGTGTTAAAGACATAGTTTATCTACATTAAATATTGAAAGCGACAAATGTATCAATTTTGATAATAATTTGATAAATACTCTAAAATGTGCATTGTAAAAAAGTTTCAAATTTAATTGTATTTATGGCTCACTATTTTGGATATAATGGCTACCACATCAAAGATATATATATATATATATATATATATATATATATATATATATATATATATATATATATATATATATATATATATATATATATATATATATGCTGTCGTGCACTTCTATTTCAAACTAATTAAGACAAACAATCCCACGGTATATTATCTTCGTATTACACCAACGTGAACCGTTGAACCGGCAGAGCACGCCAAGATAGCTCTCAGAGGGCAGGAATTTTTCCGACTTACTTGATACTTATCATTATATTTTATAACCAAATTACACAAAATCTTTATAAATTGTAGCCCATATATTGTTTTTATGTATAAAACTATATTACTGTAATATTTCATCTAAATCCGTTCAGTAGTTTTTACGTGAAAGAGTAACAAACATCCATCCATCCATACTTACAAACTTTCGCGTTTTTACACTAATTATTAGTAGGATTAAGATGACATTTTCGATGTTACCTTCAGACTGAGATATTGCTCAGCCCACTCAAAATTTTTAAGTGATAACTGACCTTAAGGGATTAAAAATAATAAAACAACTTCCAAATATTAACAGCTTCTGCAATCTGGGATTTATTTCTTCGAAACACTCTGTCTTACTATCACTAACTTTCGGTTTCAACTTTAGTTGGAAGATATTTTCTCTAAGTTTCATTTTTATCTGTATTCCCAGTCGAATATTACAGAATAACAAAAAGAGACCATAAACAATATTAATGCTGTCCACATTACTTCAATACGTTTATATTAAGTAAAGATGGATTAAGTTGATCCCATTCTGTATTACGGTGCGTAAGTAATCGTTTTCTGTGACAAGAAATCCGGGCCATTAGTCATCCGATCCGTTATGACTTAGCACCATTTTTATTTTTCTTCTACAGGCGTTTGTGTGCTTTGTAACGTAATCCCTTAATTCAATCACTTAACGTGTTCAGTTACAGAAAAGGTAGACGTACAAGGAGGATACTTAACAGAAAGGCAAAACTAAAAAAAATAAGTAAAAAGAAAAAATTTATGAAAGAGAAGCAAAAGTTGAATTGACATTATCACAAGACTAAATATTTTAATGGCATATATGAACTCTTAAATGGAATATATACATAATATTTTTAAAGCGTCATAAAAACTACCTCTTTTAAAGGTGACAAGGTAATATATTATGATTTCTATTTTTAAAGCTGTATATGCTAAAGTACGTACTTTCAAGTATCACGTGACTTTTTATAGAAAAGGGTGCAAACGAGCATGCATCTCACCTGATGGTGACTACAGCCAAATTTATTATTTTCATTGATTATGTGTTATTTATATTTCTTATTTTTTATGCTTAATACTTGAGAACATCCATAATTATTTTATTTTGACTAGGATTTATCAATAAGTACCTTCGTGTTATGTACGGTTGTCATTACAATTAGTAACACTCTAATACTTTTGGAAATAAATTACGTAAATATTATTTGGCCAACAATGGACGATGAAAGTTTCTTACTAGGTAGTTTCTTTCTAACTTTCTAATCTAGGTACTAATTTAACCAAGTTTTAACTACTCTCGATAGTTTATGATGTTGTGACGGCCCAATATTATTATTAATAATTAAATTCAATATAATGGGGCGTCAAAAATAGTCTTAAAAGATATATATTAAGCAATTAAGTCTAATTAATAAACATAAAGTTAATATATTTCAGACATTATCCCAATAACATAGCAAATTAAGGGCAAAATTATTGTTTCTCGTAATAAGTAAATTTATTATAAAAACTTGTAAAAATATTTGAAATAAGATAAATAGTAGAAATACAAGTCAAAAAATATTATAAAATTAAGTTAAATAACGTTTATAAGATAATTAGAAAATCTGTTAAAAATTGTTTAAGTCATGGGAGTTGTTAGTGTATAAAAGAAAATTTTTCTAAGTTGTGGAAGGAGTTCACGTATAGATGAAATTTCCTAAGTTGTTGAAGGAGTTCATGTATTAAGGAAAATTTTCCTAAGTTATGGAAGGTGTTCACGTATAGATGTCTTGTATGGATGAGCTGCCGGAGATACATTCCTGCAGTTCTACATATATATGGGGTGGTCGGGAGCCCGACTGCCTGAAGTACTGTAGCACAATGACTAGTCTTATATTAGGGACTTATGATATTATTAAACTCAATGATACAAAAGCAATACTATAGAAGGTCTCCATGATGAATTTGAATTACAATAGTAGGGTCGTGGGTTCGAACCCTATATATGAATGACTTATGAAAGTAAGGTCTATGATTCAAAAGCAATACTATAGAAGGTCTCTGTGATTAATATGCATTACAATAGTAGGGTCGTGGGTTCGAACCCTATATATATGAATGACTTATGAAAGTAAGGTCTATGATTCAAAAGCAATACTGTAGAAGGTCTCTGTGATTAATATGCATTACAATAGTAGGGTCGTGGGTTCGAATCCTATATATGAATGACTTATGAAAGTAAGGTCTATGATTCAAAAGCAATACTATAGAAGGTCTCTATGATTAATATGCATTACAATAGTAGGGTCATGGGTTCGAATCCTATATATACATGACTTATGAAAGTAAGGTCTATGATACAAAAGCAATATTATAGGAGATCTCCTTGATGCAAAAGCATTGTATGGGGTGGTCGGGTGACTGACTGCTCCTAGTACTGTAGCAAAATGACTAGTCCTTATTAGGGAATTGAAAAGGAATATTATGGTGGCGTGTGTGCTGCTTCACGAGCAATTGGTCCGAGGTAAACTTGGACTCGCTAACCGATGTGTCCTAGACATATCATCTTAGTGTCGGTGGTAGCGGGTTTGTTGTAGCAATACGGCTTTCCCGTGGACATCGCACACCCATACCGTTTGTGGGCGGCGTAGTAGCGCATAGCGATGCGTCGTCTATATTTCGGATTGGGATGATGAGTGTGTTTGGTAGCACTTTTAAGTGTAACGGGCATACTCAACTTCATGTCTTAGTGCATTAGCGCTATGATACGTGAAGTTTTGTCCACTGGCGTCTTAGTAGCGTGCTACTATGATACGTTGGTGCAGTTTTATATAACAACAATCTTAGTGCCGGTGGTAAGCGGGTTTGTTGTATCAATACGGCTTTCCTGTGGACATCGCACACCCATACCGTTTGTGGGCGGCGTAGTAGCGCATAGCGAAGCGTCGTCTATCTTTCAGATGTGGATGATGAGTGTGTTTGGTAGCACTTTTAAGTGTAACAGGCATACTCAGCTTCATGTCTTAGTGCATTAGCGCTATGATACGTGGAGTTTTGTTCATTGGCGTCTTAGTAGCGTGCTACTATGATACGTTGGTGACATTTTTTATATAACAACAATACTAACTTTGTTGCCAAAGTCGATAGGAGTCATGTGGGTGTGTTGTGAGGGTGCGCCGCTCGTATGATAGTTGCATTGATGCTTACTGCTACTTGCGGTATTGCGTCTTGTGATGGATCTGCGGGTGTGCTGCGCCTGATTCGACGCTCTCTTGTGGTTCTGGTCGATGGAGGTATACAATTAACATCTTAGTGTCGGTGGTAAGCGGGTTTGTTGTAGCAATACGGCTTTCCCGTGGACATCGCACACCCATACCGTTTGTGTGCGGCGTAGTAGCGCATAGCGATGCGTCGTCTATCTTTCGGATGGGGATGTTGAGTATGTTTGGTAGCACTTTTAAGTGTAACAGGCATACTCAGCTTCATGTCTTAGTGCATTAGCGCTATGATACGTGGAGTTTTGTTCATTGGCGTCTTAGTAGCGTGCTACTATGATACGTTGGTGATATTTTTAATATAACAACAATACAAACTTTGTTACCAAAGTCGATAGGGATCATGTTGGGTGTGTTGTGAGGGGGCGCCATCCGTATGATAGTTGCATTGATGCTTACTGCTACTGGCGGTATTGCGTCTTGTGATGGATCTACGGGTGTGCTGCGCCTGATTCGACGCTCTCTGTGGTTCTGGTCGATGGAGGTATACGGGTGGTGATGTCTGCTGGGATGTATGGGGGACCTTGGAATGGTGTAAGCCGACGATAGTCGTATTGATGCTTGTTGCGTTCTGCAGCATTGCGTCTCTGCGATGGTTGTTTGGTGGGACGCTATTCTCAATAGCGCTCTCTGCGTCTTGGTTTGACTCACATCTAAGTAGCTTTGCCCAAGTCGGGTCCCTTCATTGCGGGGCTGCAGACTGTCTGCCCTCCACGATGTTTTATATAACAACATAATATTATCTCTCTGTAACTTTCCCACCTTTGAATGATTGAAGGCAACTTGTTGGTGGGTGAGACAAACATGATCGAAAATGCATTTACTCAACGTCAGTGACACAAACCCTTTCTGATGGCGAATTATTACTCTTATCTTATAACTGCCTTTTGGCTATATCTGCCGTTGTATTGGTTGGTGGAGCATATGTGTCGACCTCATGCGGGTGGTAGCTGGCGGGAGGATCTGAGGAGACTCTCAAGGCTGCGGCCGAAAGCCGCACAACGTGGGACCCCATTCCCTTGAGGTGAGCGGTAGACTCATGACACGCTCTGCGGCTAGTAGCCGTGCTGATCATGCAATTGGTGGTGATGCCATACACTTACATCACGTCTGCAGGAGCGGCGGTCTGGCAGGTGGTGGCGCTCACGGAGGGTTTAAGGCCAGTGTGCCTATTTGCCTAAACCGTGTGACGTACATTCACCGTGGCTGGATTCGTCGTATTCTGTATGGCGTTTACACGCATTGACATGCGCGACTTCGGTCGATGTTTGTGCTTACGCACTAACAAGGGGCCAAGCCTCTTTTACTGGTTCGCCAGTTATTTTGCTGTGGACTACGGTCCGGTTCCCGAATTAACGTTCCCTGCGGGGGGAGTGCATCAAAATGGTTGGCGCTCACCGTGCACGGCGTGTGTGGGGCCGTGTACCTCCCCTACATTCTTTTTTAAATAAATGTAGGAGAGCGAAGCCCTTGTATCGGGTATTTTTGTATAAATATATTGTGAGCCTTTTCCAAGCGGGAAGGGATAAATAATAATAAATTAATAATGTCAACCTGATACAAGTGGAATAAAGACGTTTTATGTTCTTAACCTTTTTCGAGCCCTGTCTTCGTGAACGGGGTTCACTTAGCTTATAAGGCACTACCAACAGCTTTTAATTGCCCTAGTGAATATTCATTCTTCCAAAATACACCTAAAAGAACTAAGTTACTAAACAAACACAACGTAAATAAGGGTCCTAACTAAGACGATTACGCCAAAATATTACAAACGGCCTATTATTAAACATTTAGAGAGATCATTTAGAAAGATCTAAACATAGTTTATTAATCCTGGTCACATATATATAATGTTATTTAAAAGGGGATATTTTTAATATTATAAAATTTTTTTTATATATAGAGGGAGGGGGGGAATCGTTACAATGTGTTAAATGATCAGGTAAATGATAAGATTTTCTTAAAAAAAAATTAACAAATAATTGAGTGTAAGCAAAAATGTTTCAGGATAATGTTTTGAAGGACGATATTTAAATACGAAGCTACGTTTTTTTGTAAAATGTCTTACACATATCATCATCATCATCATTACAGCCTTTCACAAGTCCACTGCTGAACATAGGCCTCCCCCAAGTAATGCCACAAAGCACGGTCCTGAGCCACCTGCATCCATCGACTTCCTGCATGTCTTACCAGGTCGTCACTCCATCTAGTGGGGGGTCGCCCTACACTACGCCTACCGGTACGAGGCTGCCACTCGAGAACCTTTCTTCCCCATCGGTTATCGGTTCTTCGAGCTATATGGCCGGCCCATTGCCACTTCAGCTTACTAATCCGTTGGGCTATGTCGGTCACTCTGGTTTTACTGCGGATATCCTCATTTCTGAGTCTATCACGCAGAGAAACTCCGAGCATAGCCCTCTCCATAGCTCGCTGAGCGACCTTAAGCGTCCTCATACGGCCAGCAGTGAAGGACCACGACGTGGTCCTTCACTTACACATATATATATATATATATATATATATATATATATATATATATATATATATATATATATATATATATATATATATATATATATATATATGTAAGACAAGATTGAGTTATATCTGAGAACAGAAAGCAAGCGAGTTTAATATTTACTAATTGGAAGCCTTAAAGCAATAGCAAGCCGACATAAGACTGATGACTTATACCAATGATCCAAGAAGATTTAGGTTGATATTTCTTTTAAGACATAGAAACGATTAATAACTACATTAAAACCAAATTTATATAGATCAATTGTTTGCAATATTATTGATATATACAACGATAGATTACTGTATGTTTTCAATCATCGGGTAAAAGTAGTCCATCTATTAAATTATAACCTGACTGAATATAAAAGTGAAACAATTGAACAATTGATTGATTTTATTCGCACAACTGTATCTGATTTTAAATTTGTTTAATGTTGTTCTTCATCCTATGAATTAAGTTTAAATGTGTATTGAAAAATTGGGCTTTTGTCTAATTAAGCCCTTAATAAAATATCCGTGGAGGTATGAAATTCCAGCAACTCCCCCACATCCAAACCCAAAGGAGATAAATGTGAGTTAGTAAACGACGTGGCTTGTGTTGCTTCATCTAGTAAGGCTACAGATTTGCGCATTGGTGTTGCAAGTTTTTGCAAACTGTTTCCTTGGCATTTTATTAGGGACACACGGTTGGAACGTGTGCTTTTGGTTAGTAAAAATTCATCTACTCGCGCTACTGGCTTTTCTGAACAAGTATATCGATCATTCAAAACTTTTACGTAACGTCACTATCATTACAGACCATTACCTGAAGTTGTGACGGCCCAATTAATAATTAAATTCAATATAAAGGGGCGTCAAAAATAGTCTTAAAAGATATATATTAAGCAATTAAGTCAAATTAATAAACATAAAGTTAATATATTTCAGACATTATCCCAATAACATAGCAAATTAAGGGCAAAATTATTGTTTCTCGTAATAAGTAAATTTATTATAAAAACTTGTAAAAATATTTAAAATAAGATAAATAATAGAAATACAAGTCAAAAAATATTATAAAATTAAGTTAAATAACGTTTATAAGATAATTAGAAAATCTGTTAAAAATTGTTTAAGTCATGGGAGGTGTTCGTGTATAAAAGAAAATTTTTCTAAGTTGTGGGAGGAGTTCACGTATAGATGAAATTTCCTAAGTTGTTGAAGGAGTTCATGTATTAAAGAAAATTTTCCTAAGTTATGGAAGGTGTTCACGTATAGATGTCTTGTATGGATGAGCTGCCGGAGATACATTCCTGCAGTTCTACATATATATGGGGTGGTCGGGAGCCCGACTGCCTGAAGTACTGTAGCACAATGACTAGTCTTATATTAGGGACTTATGATATTATTAAACTCAATGATACAAAAGCAATACTATAGAAGGTCTCCACGATGAATTTGCATTACAATAGTAGGGTCGTGGGTTCGAACCCTATATATGAATGACTTATGAAAGTAAGGTCTATGATTCAAAAGCAATACTATAGAAGGTCTCTGTGATTAATATGCATTACAATAGTAGGGTCGTGGGTTCGAACCCTATATATATGAATGACTTATGAAAGTAAGGTCTATGATTCAAAAGCAATACTGTAGAAGGTCTCTGTGATTAATATGCATTACAATAGTAGGGTCGTGGGTTCGAATCCTATATATGAATGACTTATGAAAGTAAGGTCTATGATTCAAAAGCAATACTATAGAAGGTCTCTATGATTAATATGCATTACAATAGTAGGGTCATGGGTTCGAATCCTATATATACATGACTTATGAAAGTAGGGTCTATGATACAAAAGCAATATTATAGGAGATCTCCTTGATGCAAAAGCATTGTATGGGGTGGTCGGGTGACTGACTGCTCCTAGTACTGTAGCAAAATGACTAGTCCTTATTAGGGACTTGAAAAGGAATATTATGGTGGCGTGTGTGCTGCTTCACGAGCAATTGGTCCGAGGTAAACTTGGACTCGCTAACCGATGTGTCCTAGACATATCATCTTAGTGCCGGTGGTAAGCGGGTTTGTTGTAGCAATACGGCTTTCCCGTGGACATCGCACACCCATACCGTTTGTGGGCGGCGTAGTAGCGCATAGCGAAGCGTCGTCTATATTTCGGATTGGGATGATGAGTGTGTTTGGTAGCACTTTTAAGTGTAACGGGCATACTCAACTTCATGTCTTAGTTCATTAGCGCTATGATACGTGAAGTTTTGTCCACTGGCGTCTTAGTAGCGTGCTACTATGATACGTTGGTGCAGTTTTATATAACAACAATCTTAGTGCCGGTGGTAAGCGGGTTTGTTGTAGCAATACGGCTTTCCTGTGGACATCGCACACCCATACCGTTTGTGGGCGGCGTAGTAGCGCATAGCGAAGCGTCGTCTATCTTTCGGATGGGGATGATGAGTGTGTTTGGTAGCACTTTTAAGTGTAACAGGCATACTCAACTTCATGTCTTAGTGCATTAGCGCTATGATACGTGGAGTTTTGTTCATTGGCGTCTTAGTAGCGTGCTACTATGATACGTTAGTGATATTTTTTATATAACAACAATACCAACTTTGTTGCCAAAGTCGATGGGAGTCATGTGGGTGTGTTGTGAGGGTGCGCCGCCCGTATGATAGTTGCATTGATGCTTACTGCTGCTTGCGGTATTGCGTCTTGTGATGGATCTGCGGGTGTGCTGCGCCTGATTCGACGTTCTCTTGTGGTTCTGGTCGATGGAGCTATACAATTAACATCTTAGTGTCGGTGGTAAGCGGGTTTGTTGTAGCAATACGGCTTTCCCGTGGACATCGCACACCCATACCGTTTGTGGGCGGCGTAGTAGCGCATAGCGATGCGTCGTCTATATTTCGGATTGGGATGATGAGTGTGTTTGGTAGCACTTTTAAGTGTAACAGGCATACTCAACTTCATGTCTTAGTGCATTAGCGCTATGATACGTGGAGTTTTGTTCATTGGCGTCTTAGTAGCGTGCTACTATGATACGTTGGTGACATTTTTTATATAACAACAATACTAACTTTGTTGCCAAAATCGATAGGAGTCATGTGGGTGTGTTGTGAGGGTGCGCCGCCCGTATGATAGTTGCATTGATGCTTACTGCTTCTTGCGGTATTGCGTCTTGTGATGGATCTGCGGGTGTGCTGCGCCTGATTCGACGCTCTCTTGTGGTTCTGGTCGATGGAGGTATACAATTAACATCTTAGTGTCGGTGGTAAGCGGGTTTGTTGTAGCTATACGGCTTTCCCGTGGACATCGCACACCCATACCGTTTGTGGGCGGCGTCGTAGCGCATAGCGATGCGTCGTCTATCTTTCGGATGGGGATGATGAGTGTGTTTGGTAGCACTTTTAAGTGTAACAGGCATACTCAGCTTCATGTCTTAGTGCATTAGCGCTATGATACGTGGAGTTTTGTTCATTGGCGTCTTAGTAGCCTGCTACTATGATACGTTGGTGATATTTTTTATATAACAACAATACCAACTTCCAACCAACCAAAGTCGATAGGGATCATGTTGGGAGTATTGTGAGGGGGCGCCATCCGTATGATAGTTGCATTGATGCTTACTGCTACTGGCGGTATTGCGTCTTGTGATGGATCTACGGGTGTGCTGCGCCTGATTCGACGCTCTCTGTGGTTCTGGTCGATGGAGGTATACGGGTGGTGATGTCTGCTGGGATGTATGGGGGACCTTGGAATGGTGTAAGCCCGACGATAGTCGTATTGATGCTTGTTGCGTTCTGCAGCATTGCGTCTCTGCGATGGTTGTTTGGTGGGACGCTATTCTCAATGGCGCTCTCTGCGTCTTGGTTTGACTCACACCTAAGTAGCTTTGCCCAAGTCGGGTCCCTTCATTGCGGGGCTGCAGACTGTCTGCCCTCCACGATGTTTTATATAACAACATAATATTATATCTCTGTAACTTTCCCACCTTTGAATGATTGAAGGCAACTTGTTGGTGGGTGAGACAAACATGATCGAAAATGCATTTTTACTCAACGTCAGTGACACAAACCCTTTCTGATGGCGAATTATTACTCTTATCTTGTAACTGCCTTTTGGTTATATCTGCCGTTGTATTGGTTGGTGGAGCATATGTGTCGACCTCATGCGGGTGGTAGCTGGCGGGGGGATCTGAGGAGACTCTCAAGGCTGCGGCCGAAAGCCGCACAACGTGGGACCCCATTCCCTTGAGGTGAGCAGTAGACTCATGACACGCTCTGCGGCTAGTAGCCGTGCTGATCATGCAATTGGTGGTGATGCCATACACTTACATCACGTCTGCAGGAGCGGCGGTCTGGCAGGTGATGGCGCTCACGGAGGGTTTAAGGCCAGTGTGCCTATTTGCCTAAACCGTGTGATGTACATTCACTGTGGCTGGGTTCGTTCGTATTCTGTATGGCGTTTACACGCATTGATATGCGCGACTTCGGTCGATGTTTGTGCTTACGCACTAACAAGGGGCCAAGCCTCTTTTACTGGTTCGCCAGTTATTTTGCTGTGGACTACGGTCCAGTTCCCGAATTAGCGTTCCCTTCGGGGGGAGTGCATCAAAATGGTTGGCGCTCACCGTGCACGGCGTGTGTGGGGCCGTGTACCTCCCCTACATTTTTTTAAATAAATGTAGGAGAGCGAAGCCCTTGTATCGGGTATTTTTGTATAAATATATTGTGAGCCTTTTCCAAGCGGGAAGGGATAAATAATAATAAATTAATAATGTAAACCTGATGCAAGTGGAATAGGGACGTTTTATGTTCTTAACCTTTCTCGAGCCCTGTCTTCGCGAACGGGGTTCACTTAGCTTATAAGGCACTACCAACAGCTTTCAATTGCTCTAGTGAATATTCATTCTTCCAAACGACACCTAAAAGAACTAAGTTACTAAACAAACACAACGTAAATAAGGGTCCTAACTAAGACGATCACGCCAAATTATTAAAAACGGCCTATTAATAAACCTTTTGATAGATCATTTAGAAAGATCAAAACATATTTTATTAATCCTGGTCTCATATATATAATGTTATTGAAAAGGGGATATTTTTAATATTATAAAATTTTTATTATATAAAATAGAGGGGGGGGGGATCGTTACAAAGTCTATTGTTGAACATAGGCCTCCTACATAAGTTTTAAAAACACATGGTTAATAGACGTCCCTAAAAATGCACTCCTTGCATGTCTTATAAATTTTTCACTTAATTTAAAGGAGTTTACATTTTATTGAGCCGCAGGAAACTTTCTTCTACTTTCGGTTAAGCTATGGCCAGCCAGCGGATACTTCTCAATGCGTTACGTTATGTCATTCACTTTTGTACTATTATATTGTAAATAATCGAAATTTGTAACTCGAACACAACGATTTTACAAATTAGGGGAACCCGCTTTCTTCATAGCCCAACGATTGACTTCGAGGGTTATCATAATACAGTCTGCGGTAAACGACCACGTGCCAAAAATTATATAATAATTAAAAAAATTGTTATTGTAAAATCATAAGACACTTAAAATGATAAACGATTTCAACACAATCGCAATATACTTGGTAAATTAAACCCAAATATTACTAGGTCGTAATCACAATTATGTAATTTTAGCGGCAGGAAGCCAACATCTATAAATGTGATAACACAAATTTACTGAATTAAAATTTTATGGACCAGGTAGAGATCAAGGGCAGCATCACCAGTGTGACATTGTTGGTTCCGCTGAGCACACACAGTTGCCTATCCAACTTAGTGAAGACTATATTAAGAAAAGCTACTGTTACAAATAAAACTACCTACATTGTGCATTCCATAGACCATACTAAGAACTTCTGCATCGTAGGGGTTTTTTCAAATAAAAATGAAAAAAAGTAAAAAGGGAATATATAACTCAATTTTGTCCTACAGTTGTCTTGAAAGGTGGTTGTGGGATTTACATAGGAGTGTCAGAAATTTCGTTGATATTACCATATTATATTTTAGCTAATATAAAAAAATAAAGTTGGTAATTATTACTTTGCCCACATTCGCTCTATAAAATAAAATGTTGTTACCTTACCTAGTTTGAAGAGCACCACCTGCCCTTCCTCAAATGCGTGAGAATCAATTCAATTTTTTTATGGTAAGCAGCACTTTTATCAATTGTGAACTGATTTCACGGATTTTTTATTAAGTAGGCTAACCGCCTCCTTAGAGTGGCAAATATCCCTATATATTTTATTTTTTATTTTATTTTTATTTTATCAACATACACAGTCATTACAGGATGATCACCCTAATTTGACAGTGTAGCTAACGATACAATACCATATGCCACTCTACTGAGCTCACTCAGCGAACATGAAAACAAATCAGTTTGCTCCGATATGGCGTTGATCACACGCAGCGCGCGCTCGAGCGGCGCCTGCTGTATCAGTGAGGTGCGCGCGCGCGGCACCGCTAGCAATGACGGCCGCCGCCGACGCACCGCGCACCAATCCGGCGCATTGAGTCATACCATCTGCAGCACTCTCGGGTTGTGTATTCTACCCCTCATCACCTTCAACACGTACAATGCGAGAGCTACTTCTTTTCTGACTTCGAGTTTGTAGTATCCTACCATACCGAGCAAAAATAGAGTAGGATACAACAAGGGATAGCCCGGGTATGTTCCAAATAGTTTCAAGTACATGAATCTAATAAATTTATTTTGGATCCGCTCTAACATAAATTTGTATTTGACTTCATGAGGAGCCCAAATGACGGCGTTACACTCTAAGTGGCTCCTTACGAGTGCATCATATAGCGCTCTGAGAGCCCTGACGTTTGTGAAATTATTTGCAAGACGCATTATCAATCCGAGGTTACGGTATGCCTTTATACAAATATTACTTACATGTAATCCGAAAGTTAAGCCTGCGGTGAAACGTACACCTAGATCTTTAACCTCCTTAACTCTATGAAGCAGTTTCCCATCCATCACGTATTGGTGATCGATTGGAGCGCGTGAGCGGCTAAAGGACAGTACTGAGCATTTAGAGACATTAAAGAAAAGTTTATTATAAATGCTCCATCTTAAAACTTTATCAATATCATGCTGTAAAAAACAGCATCAGATTTATTTCTAATTTCTAAAACTAATCTTAGTTCATCGGCAAACAATAAAGGAGTACTAAAATTGACTACATTTGGCAAATCACTTATCCTTAAAATGAACATCAAAGTTAATTTGGGGAGGCGCATTTTTTGCTGTGGGCTTTGACTGTAATAAATAAATGAATGAAAAAAATCTATACCTCAAGGATGGTCACGTTTCAATTGGAAAAATAATTTCGTCTCTAATGTAAGAGAAAAGGAAGAAGTTTTCAATGTAACAACAACGTAGATGATATTCTAGTCGTTGCTTATGATTTTGATCAGCACATTTTTGTCCAAGTTAAATAATCGAACTTAAAAAAGAATAAGTCGATTTTAAATGACTAAAACAAATGAAATAATTTCCACCTGATTTACCAGCTATATATTTATGTTTATGTTGTTTATATTTTCTATCAACGTACGTACACACCCTTTCTTACAGGTCATTATATACTCTGCAATGTAGTTGCCTGGTTGAGAACACTTTTAAGCGATAAGGCCGCTTATAATATATATATATATATATATATATATATATATATATATATATATATATATATATATATATATATATATATATATATATATATACACATATATATATATATATACATATATATATATATATATATATATATATATATATATATATATATATATATATATATATATATAATATAGCTTTAAATATTTTTTTGTTTAACATTAGAAAAAATTCTTATGTTTCTCCGTTGTATAAAAAAGTATATTTCATTGATTCATTCATTCAGATTCTGAACTCAATGGTAAAAAAAATGTATTCTGCCAAATCCTAATTATTTCTTAACGAAAAGTATTCATTCCCACGACTATGACCAACGTCAGTGACACCTGATGTTGTGGTGATCAGTCCGCCTGCCAAGCGAGACGACTATTAAAATGCAACGGGAAAAAAGAAGATACAAATATATACTCGTACACGTAAAAGTTGCGCATTTTCTAAACCCACTTTATGTTCATATCTTTTCCAATACTTTAAACATGTCATTATGAAAGACTCGTTATTTTGATGACTGTTTTTACTGTTAGCTATAATTATTAACGACTTTTCAAGCGATTTACTTGAAATTGGTTTAACGTGATAACACTCGAAGATTTGCGTTTTATAAAAGCTTTATCCAACATTAGTATTTCGTTACGACTTTGGCTTTGATTAATATCTTTAATTTGATTTTCATTAAAAGTTAGCTTTTTAAAGCTAAGATTTTATTAAGTTTAAAAACAAAAACTATTATTAATTAGTTTTTATATATTTACATTTTGTATTTTGGAAAGAGATTATGTCATGTAACGTATCTGAAAATAGTACCCTAATTTTAAATAATAAATCGTATTTCAAAATCAGCAAAATAATTAAAAAAATTTGCAACCGTTAAAACCATATCTTATTGATTTTGTTTAGAAATTGAAAGGTCCTTTAATTTGGAAAAAAATTAAACGATTTGGCAAACATAGTTTTTATTTAATGGTTGTTATAAGAAAGACGTGACTGCGTATCAATAAATGCTACCAATTGGGTGCGTATTATTTTAATTTTAATTATTTTTAATTAATTTATTATTTATTTATTTATTTAATTCAAAATTTTTGTATTTAGTTTTTTATTACCTTAAGTTTACTTTAAATTAGTAGTATTTATAGGTAGATCAATTTCATAATATGTTTATGTAAAAGCAAAAAAAAAATGAAAAACATCAGTGACAATCGGGTTGATAACGTGATGGCTGACATGAAGAAAACGCTGGTTGACCTCAAGCTTGGGGATGAAATTACAGCTCCCGTAGTAGCTACAACACCTTCGTTACCTGGATTCAAAGTGCCACCGTTCGAAGGGACTTCTTCCTGGTTGGTCGACAAAATCGAGTTTGAGGCTGTCATGGAGGCGAACGATTGAAATAAAAGTCAGGCCATGACTGCACTCACCCTACACCTGCGCGACCAAGCTTAAACTGTTCTGGAAGCTCTCGGTAAGAAAGTAACTTACGAGCATGTCCTTGAGGTATTTGAGGCGAGATATGGCAACGCTCACCTGGAACACATTTTTCGTGCGCAGGTTAAAGATCGCGTGCAACGCAGCAGTGGAAATCTGCAGCAATGCGCCCTTGAGGTGGAGAAGCTGGTTGGAAAAGCATACCGGTCTGTACCTGCGCTCATTGATGGGAACCTTGTGCAGACATTCATCAACGGCATCTGCGACCTGGAAGAAAGAGCTGCTGTGAGGCTCGGTAACCACGTGATGCTTAAGGAAGCCTTGGCCCATGCACTGGTGTTGGAAGCTGTGTGGCAGGATCATCGTTCCCATCGTATCAGGGTGGTTGCAGCTGCTACAGTTTACGACCGCAATAAAGGATACAGCCCCAGATGCTGTGGATGCGGGGAAAGGGGCCATCTTCAATCCAGCTGCCCTATACGAACTTTAAAAGGAGAAGGTGATCATATCGAATGGGTTGTGCGGCTAACAGCACCACCCAGCAGCAGCAGGAATGCGACTTTGTAATCGAACATCACAGCGGGAAAACTCATAGCTACGCAGATGTATTGTCAAGAAGATCTTGTACTGAGGAGGTTAAGGAAGTGGTACCTGTGAGGATGCTAAGGACAGACCACCTCAGCAACAAGAGAAAGGACAGCCTATAACAAGCATAGCAGGAAAATTCGGATATCAAGCCGATTCTGGAATGGACGAAGGCCAGTGCTCCAAAGCCCAAGTGGAGCGATTACTCAGCGTAGAGTTCGACCACGAAAAGCTATTGGGCCCAATGGGACAGCTTGCTGGTTCAGTATGGAGTCCTGTGCTGTAAATGGGAAAATGTTCGGGGAGACAGCTGTCATTTGCAAATGGTTGTCCCTAAAGCTAAAGTACCGGATGTTCTACAGCTGTACCATAATGGTTGTACAGGAGGCCGTCATTTTGGACGTCTTTATGACGTTTTTAATAATATATAATATATATGTGTGTATATGTATATATATATATATATATATATATATATATATATATATATATATATATATATATATATATATATATATATATATATATATATATATATATATAAATCAATAAATATGAATACACTCGGAAGTAGAACCAATTCATTTGTTAATCAATCAAATTGTTAAGTTTGCTTTAGAATAAAAACTAGATTGAATCTGCATGGGGTACGTGCCTGCATAATGTACATCTGAATAGAGACTCCCGCTGGTGCCTATTTGTATAAGGCTGGAAAATATACGAGACTTTATTTTCTATTATGCTCGGAAATACGATTAAAATTCTTATAGGTATTCTTCATAAGTATCATTAAATAACTATATTATTATGTTTAAATAGGAGCATGCCTGACCCATTTTGATCAAATATTTTCTTCACATGCCGTGTGTGGGAAATGAACTCCAAGACTCAGTCTCAGACCAACAAAGAAATATTTTAAGATAGAACATTTTAAGATATTTTCTTTATTAACCAGGTTCTAATTTAGTCACTTAATTTGAATTAACATGTGTACTTATATCATATTTATTTTAATGTGCACCCGACCCCTGACCTGTTACGGCTTTCATTAGAAAATATATTTTACGTTATATTTTAGTTTACTTAAATTGTCGGAGTTGCTCCCGTACTGTCAAATTTACGGCAAGTGCTTAGCCGTTAATATTACAAGTTTTTACTTTACTGGCATTATATACATATCTCTTTAATATAAAAGTGAAATAATGCTATAACATTTCGTCTAGAATTGTTGTCTTAGAAATTAGAGGAGGCCTAGTCTTCCTCAAATTTCTGAGAGTCTCCTGAAGCAACAAGTCCACCGCGTTTTTCAAGTTATATCTGTGAGTAAGTTATATGGTTGGGGGATAAGTCGCTCGCGTCCGTAGGCTTTGACCACCTATTTCTAGGCCTACCCTACACGTGTCCCCCAGGTGGTGCTAAATGAGCGACAAGCCGATAGCACAGACTCGGCTTCACGCCGTGGTAGAGGCGTAAAATATACTACCCTTTATCCGCACCATGAGGAACCATATAAAAGAAATGGCCCCGAGTTCCCGGCGCCCCTTTAATGGGGCAGGGGTGCGAAGAATCTCTGGGAGGAAGACCGGCGACGAGGTTCGCCACCCGTCACGTCCTGTCTCCCGGAGAGGCGAAAAGTGGATTGCAGAGGCCCGTCTGGCTACGTTGAATGTATGTGGGGCAATGAATGATAAAATGGATGAAGTATGCGATATGATGTATGATAGAGGAATAGATGTGTTATGTGTAAATGAGACGAAAAGGAAGGGGAAGGATGTCACTACACATGGCATGTATACCGCATACTGGTCTGGTGTAGACGAGATGGATGGATGGATGGAGTAGGTATCATCCTTTCAGAAAGAATGGGCCAATGTGTGAAAGAGTATGAATATGTTAGCCCAAGACTGCTATGGATACGAATGAAAGTGGGCTTAAAGAAGTTGTTTGTGTTAGGGATATACGCCCCAGACATGTCTAAGCCCACTTATATCCGAGAGCAGTTTTGGGAAATGGTAAGGATCGTGTTAATGAAGTGTAAGGGAAATGAAAATATTATTACGCTAGGAGGTTTTAATGGAAGGGTTGGGGTGAGGAGGCTTGGTTATGAAAGGATATTGGGAATGTTTGGTGATGAAAGTATAAATGAGAATGGTGAAAGTCTCCTCACCGTATGTATGGAAAAGAATCTTTTTGTGACGAACACTTGCTTTCGCCAAAAGAGGATTCACATGTATACTTGGGAAAGAGGTGACGATAGAAGCATGATAGATTTAATAATTGTGGATGAAAGATTGAGGGGCGCAGTGGTGGATACAAGGGTTTACCGGGGTTCTAACGTAGGAACGGATCATTATTTGGTTTTATGCCGAATTTGTGGTCTATTCAGGTGTTGGCGCCATCGATCATCTGTGTCTACCACTGCGTTACAGCGTATTAGAACAGAAAGGTTACAAGATGAAGGTGAGAAAAACAAGTTCAAATGTAGACTGAAAGAAAATATAAGTGGTTTGGATGAATTATGTCTGAAGGAGTTAGACTTGGAGAATGTATGGCAAAATGTAAAGAAAGGTTTAGTGGATGCAGCTACCGAAGTATGTGGTGTTAGTAAGAGAAAGAATGAAAGGAAAAATAATACGTTATGGTGGGATGATGTGGTACGTATGGAAGTTGAAGCAAAGAAGAGAGCATGGCTAGATTAGTAAATCTAGCCATGCTCTCTTCTTTGCTTCAACTTCCATACAACAAACAACAACAGCTGCAACAAGGCAACAAAGGCTGGTAATTCTAGCGGTACGAATGATGATATTGAAAGAAAAAAGGCAGTCTTTAGACATCTTAATAAGAGAGTAAAAGAAGTAGTTGAAAGAAAAAAGCAAGAAAGAACGGATAAGAATGATAGAAATATATCGGATAATTTCCAGGCAAATATTAAATTTGTTCTGGAAACTTGTAAGAACTGCCAGGGGAAATTCAAAACAGCCTATGATGAATGCTAAAAGAGACGAGAAAGGCTATATTCTGAATGATGAAGTTTTGAGTTTAAAGAGATGGAAGGAATACTTTGAAAGCGTGTTTATGAGTGAGGAGACAACGTGTGTACTAAGTGAAGTAGAAATTCTGAAAGAAGAGGAAAAAGGTAGCGAGATAAGTATAGATGAAATAATGAAAGCAATGAAAAGAATGAAAGCAGGTAAGGCTGCCGGATATGATAGAGTTTCACTCGAAATGCTAAGGGCTGGAGAGGAAGTGGTGGCAGGCCTGCTGCACACCTTGTTTAATTTATACTGGGAACTAAAGCGGGTACCGGTAGACTGGTACAAAGCCGTGATAATCCCAGTATATAAAAGAAAAGGGTCGCAGTGGGACTGTAAAACTACCGTGGCATCAGCCTTCTTAGCATTGTGGGAAAACTGTATGCTAAGGTACTGATTGAAAGCGTCATGAAGGAGACTGATGGAAAAATTTAGGATGTGCAAGCGAGATTTAGAAAGGGAATGGGATGTACAGATCAAGTCTTTTCCATGCGCATGATCGCGGAGAAGTATTTGGCCAAAAACCAAAAGGTTTTTTGTGCGTTCATGGACTTGGAAAAGGCCTATGACAGAGTGAATAGGGATGTGCTATGGCAAACACTGAACTCATTTGGGTTGAGCGCTAGCTTGATACGGGCATTGGAGTCCTTTATAGGGACTCTAGTGCTTGCGTTAGGATCAACGGGGTCTACTCGGGCTGGTTTGACATCCATAAAGGTGTCAGACAGGGCTGTGTGGCTTCCCCGTGGCTGTTCAACCTATTTTTGGACAGTTGTTTGCAAAATTTGAAAGTTGAAGAATGCGGATTAAGAACGTTTTTTTTGCGGTTAACTCACCCAGAGTTAACCGTCAAATGCCTTTTGTACGCCGATGATCAAGTTATCCTTGCGTCATCGGCGGCCGAGTTGCAAATTATGGTTACATTAATGAACAGATCATTAAAAGAAAGGGGTATGAAAGTAAACGCAAGTAAGACGAAGGTTATGGTTTTTGAAAGAGAAGAAAGTAAATGATTTGTGAAATAAGAATAGAAGGGGAGTTGATCGAGCAAGTAGATGAGTTTGTATATTTGGGCTGCGTATTTAGCAGGGATGGGAGATATGATAAAGATATAGAACGACGAGTGAATGCGGGAAATAGAGTAAATGGGGCCCTGCACTCTATTGTGAAGAGTCAAAATGTGTCGAAAAAGGCACGTATGGCAATTCACAATGCTGTGTTGGTCCCTACTTTAACTTATGGTAGTGAAAGTTGGGTGTGGCAGAAGAAGCACGAGAGTAGAATGAACGCAGTAGAAATGCGGTCGTTAAGGACTATGTTAGGTCTGAATCTTAATGACAGGGTAAGAAATTGTGTAATAAGAGAAGAGTGTGGTTTGCAAGATGATGTTGTGACCAGGATTAAGAAAGGAATGCTTCGGTGGTTTGGTCATGTGGAAAGAATGAATGAGGTAAGAGTGACAAAGAAAATTTATGTTGCAGAAGTGAATAGCGGAGTTGGAAAAGGACGTCCTATGCAAAAATTTATCGACCAAACTGGCGATTTATTGAAAACGGGCCAAATTAGGAGTACCCTTAACCAACGAGCATGTATGCGGAAGTGTATGGATGTGATGGAGGAGGCGAGAGAGGTGTGTCAGGATCGTGCCAAATGGAAGTCTGTAGTTTCTGCCTACCCCTCTGGGTGACAGGCGTGAGTGTTTATATTATGTATTATGTAAGTCATATCTGTTAGTCAAAACGTTTCCCCTACACTAGGATTTTCTCCTGTATCTTGGGGCAGTTTACAAACATAAATTGCACAAGGACAAACATCCAGACCCGGAACAACTATTCGTAAGTCATACGAATACTTTTTCCGTGCGGGATTCGAACCCGCGACCCACAGCGTAGCTACTCATTGCTAAGCCACTGCGCCACGGAGTCGTCAGGTGCTCAAGTGCTCAATGGTATCACATATTTTTTAAATATTTTATACCTCAGGCAGGATTCTTGCGATTTTTACCTTCACCGAAGAGCACGCAATAAATCAGTGCTTAAAATTGCAATTAACAATTTCATTCGTACCGGCGAGTATCTAACCCGAGTTTGCTTATTTGAAATTTACGTGAGTTGCTTTAATTTACTTTAACAACTTGACAATTTTTCTCTAAAGGATTTACTTTTACCTTTTAAATATATACTGTTACATACTAAACAAAATGAACATATGCAAAAAAATCAAAAGAAGCACTGGTATAATAGATCTTCCCCATATCTTGAAAACTATTGGAACGAAGTTCCTTGTCGGGCGTTGCGAAAGGGGGCTAGACGGAAAAAATTAAGACCAAAAGTTGTAACGACACTTTTTGTTATAGTTGTAAGCCGTCCGGCGTGCACGTGTTTCTCTTTCTGTCTGTCTGTCTGTCTGTCTCTCTCTCATAAAAAGCAAGCCAGTTATTTTCGTTTCGTCTTTCTATTTCGCATTGATTATTTTTAGCAAGTATGCATTATAACCTTTCGTTACTATTGTGCTAACCAAGTCATACGTGTTATAACCTCTCCATTATTGTGTGTTTAGCAAGTGTAAGCGTCATAACTTTAATAAATTTAAAATCAAATTATATATTAATGTTACAGTATCAATGCGTATGTATTTAGCAAGCCGTGCGTGTTCTAACCTACACGCTGTTGTGTTTACGAAGACGAGATATATATACATATAGGAGCTTTGTTCCATCCGGGTGTCCTTTGACACCTCTTAAGTTTTTTATTCTGGTAAAGGATAAACTACATGTCTTATATTGTACATGTTTAATATTTTCCTAGCTTTAAGTTTCTTCTTATTATCAGAAATGAACTTAGTTAAGCTCTGGCTTATTTTTATACATAAATCAAACTTCAAACAGGTATGGTAGTCACAACCTTTCCCTTAGCAAACAAATTATCTTCACTGTTTGGAACTATGGACACTTAACGCATTCTGTTCTCCACTACTGCTATTCCATTACTGTTTTCGCTCACTTTTTTTTTCAATATATTATAAGATACTTACCAGGGTGATAAAAGTTCATCTGTGATTACAGCACCTTTCGAGTGTCAGGCTGCCTTCTACTTCGATTACCTGAATCGAAGTAGAAAGCGGCCTTCGAAAGGTTGCGCGAAGTCGATAGACCGAGGCTAGAACTAGGTTAGTAGGTTTGCTGCATTCCTTAGATGAGGCCTAGCAGTGGAATTGTTATGGGCTGTTATGGTAATAATTTATTATAATTGTTCTATATCATTAGATAATAATAATAATAATAATCTTATTTTCATTAATATCATCATAACAGCATTGTGAGAAATATATTTGTTGAAACTTGTGAGATGTATAATTCCCTTTGTTCACTTATCATTAATAAGTTCTGAATCATTTTATGTTTATAATTGAAAGCGCTTGCTAAGTACACATGGCGAGTGAAAGCTTAGCATACATTCTACATTACCCTGTTCCTGTAGATATCGATTATCGAAAAGTGGAAACGAATACCAGTTCCAACATTAATTATATTTTGCTAGATTTTTCCAACTTCATTATATTTTACAAAAAACTATTTTTCGTCCTGTGAATAGACCTCCATTATTCCCAATAGAGTATTATTGCAGGTATTAGTCCACCAGGCTGCTGCAGTGCGTGTTTATGGATTTGCGTGTCCTAGAATTTATTTTTTAATGTTTTAGTCATGCTAGTTCATTCACAATTCAATTCTGTAATGAGCATGTGCAACATCAAAATAAAATAATTTTTACTGATAATTGTCCAATGTAAATGAAATATCAGGCTTTTAACGGTTGATAATACTTACCGATAAAATAAAAAAAATGTATCGGTCTCAAACTGCATAATTTTTTAATCATGTCAACTTTACAATCAAAACATGTAATGAGTTGTGCCTAGAAATAGGTAAAAGGGAGGTCCTACCCAGACGCACTCCTCGACAGGAAAATAGTGCTAGGAGTCTAGTGAAACGTTGTTGCTGTAAGCTATTAAATAATACGCCCGTAAAAAAAATAGAAGGTTATTATTTCTTTACTAAAACCTTATTTTTATCTTACACTGTGCAGTATTTCGTAACTAATTTATGGCCAGCCATGGTGGGCTAGAATAAATAAAATTCTATACTTATTGCTTCACTTGTTACAATTTTCAATAGAAATAACACAAATTTTTAATTGATTAGTTTGAGAAAAAATAAACAATAAGTAGAAAAGACAACTTTTGTCACAACAATGTAGAATGATAAGCAACAACCCATATAAAGCCCTAAATTCAATTAGAACGATTAGTTACCGTGGTACACCTTTCGCAGGTTGCGTTGTTTGGAACAACCTGCGAAAGGTTTACCACGGTAACTAATCGTTCTAATTGAATTTAGGGCTTTATATGGGTTGCGTTGTTTGGAACAACCTGCGAAATTTGTATTATTTAATAGCTTACAGCAACAACGTTTCACTAGACTCCTAGCACTATTTTCCTGTCGAGGAGTGCGTCTGGGTAGGACCTCCCTTTTACCTATTTCTGCCGCTAAAAAGCAGTGTTTGCACTGCTCTTTTCTCATCGAAAGAGTACAGAAGGCAATTATAGTTATTGTTTGTGAAGAATTTCATCTTAGTCTAATCTTCCTTCTTTGTTTGAAGTTAGCTGCAGGTGTCGATGGGCTGCAATACCCACTTTAATAAGTTTTATATTAAAAACGCAATTCTGAATGTAATAACAATAGCATCAGCTGCTTTTTCTCTATGTTAAAAATTCATCACTCCATATCATAATAGGAAATGCCAGAAGAATCTAATGTACTTCGATAGGTTGTGTTATAACCATATCTTTAAAAGTTAAAAAAGTATCAGCCTATGTACGTCCTAATCCTGCACTCAGGTTTCCACTAATTTTTGTAGGAGTTTTGAGGCATAAATTAGAATAAGATAAATTACATTTCGGATGAATGAAAAAGGCATTTCTTCAGAATAATATTTTCATTCCTCAGAAATGTGAGTTTTCATTTCTGAGGAATGAAAAGAGCATGTCTTCGAAATAATATTTTTATTCCTCAAAAATGTAAGTTTCCTCACGAGTTTTACTGTTACAGTCGAAAGTTAAAGTCAAAAAAGTCAAATTGAAGTGTCTGTGTATAATGTTGAAATATCAAGCTCACGGTAGGTAAAATTCGATATTTTTTATATTTTCAAATTTCTGGATGATATATTAGTCTTGATCTCTCCTGACTTTGTTCTCTATATGTTCGTCGAATTTCATTACAATTGGTTAAGCCATTCCGAAATTTAGTCCGAACAGAGCGACAGAAAAAAAATTAAAATGATTATTTATATCTTAATATCATGTAAATAAGCAAAAATTTAAGGCCTCATATATTATATCATATATTGTCTCCTCACAGTGTGTGTGGAAAGGAATGATTTTGTTACGAACACTTTCTTTCGTAATAGGAAGATACAAATGTATATATGGGAAAGAGGTGATGATAAAGCATGGTGGATTTTATAACTGTGGATAAAAGTATGAGGAGCGCAGTGGTAGATACAAGGGTTTAACGTTAACGAGGAGGGGGTTCAACGTAGGGACGGATCATTACTTGATCTTATGCCAAATTAATGGTCTATGCAAACGTTGGTGGCATCGCACATCTATGTCTACCACTGCGTTACAGCGTATAAGAACAGAGAGGTTAAAAGACCACGGTGTGAAAGACAAGTAGGTACAAATGTAGACTGACAGCAAATGTAAGTGGTTTGGATGAATGGAGTATAAATGAGTTAGACTTAGAGAACATGAGGCATAATGATAAGCAATGCTTAGTACCGAACTATGTGTACGATGTATCGAATATATATGAACTGAATAGTATGATGTACCAAAGTATGTGGTGTTAGTAAGAGATCGAATGAAAGGAAAAAATACGTTATGGTGAAATAATGGGGACGTGTGGAAGTTGTAGCAAAGCAGAGAGCATGGCTTGATTTACTATCTACCAAGGCTGGTAATTCTGGTGGTATGAATGATGATATTGAAAGAAAAAAACAGTTTTTAGATGGCGTTAAAAGTACTTGAAAGAAAAAAACAAGAAAGAACGGATAAGAATGATAGAAGAATATCGGATAACTTCCAGTAAAATATTTAAATATACCAAAAACTTGCAAGAACTGCCAGGGGCCTTACAACATAAACAGGCTATAATGAATGATATAAGAGACGAGAATTCTATATTCGGAATCATGAAGTTTTGAGTTTAAATAGATGGAGGAAATATTTGGAAAGCGTGTTTCTGAGTAAGGAGACGTGTGAATTAAATGAAATAGAAATTCCAAAAGAAGAAGAAAGAGATAAGTTTAGACGGAATAATGCTAAGGGCTGGAGAGAAAGTGGTGGCAGACCTGCTGTACACCTTGTTTAATTTATTTTGGGAACTGAAGCGGGTATCGGGAGACTGGTGCAAAGTCGTGATAGTCCCAATATATAAAGGAAATGGGGCGTAGCAGGACTGTAAAAACCACCGTGGTATCGGTTTTCTTAGTAAAAGTGTGGGAAAACCTTATGCTTAAGTACTTCTTGAAAGAGTTACAAAAGAAACTGATGGAAAAATTGGGAATGTTTCAAGCCGGGTATATAAAAAGGGAATGGGGTGTGCAGATCAAATCTTTTCCACACATTATTATGATCGCGGAGAAGTTTTTGCCCAAAAGCCAAAAAAAAGTTTTTTGTGCGTTTATGGGCTTACAAAAGACTTATGACAGAGTGGACAGGGATGTGCTATGGCAAACACTGAAATCATGATTAAAACTACTTTTACCAGGTGTTTGCTGTCACAGATAGATAGATAGATCTGTGACAGCAAACACCTGGCCGCCGAGCCCCAACCATTACATCAGATTTGATAGACCACAAATCCTCGCGAAAGAACACCGATTCCTACCAAGGATGATACGTGAGGCTATTGAAATTAAAAAACATCCTAATTTCAATAGAGAAGGAGGCTGGGTACTACCACCTGCTTGGGATCCTATAATCAATAAAATTAAAACTAAACCCAAGCATACCACTGCAAGACCTCAAGACATAGTCAGTTCATTTTGCATAGATCGGACCATAAACAATAATTAAAAAAGCTGAAGGTACTTCGGGTTTAATAATGACATCGGGACGTCAGTCATCTCAGTCCCCAATGACCATGGGTGCTGGAAAGCGCCCGAAACGTCGGGAATTAAAAATAAAAAGTAAAAATAAACGCGATTAAATCCGTAAAAGTAGTTTTAATCATGTGTAGTGTTCGCGTAAATATAAGAAATCATTAAACACTGAACTCTTTTAGGTTGAGCACTGGGTTGATACCGACATTAAATTTTCTTTATTGGGAGACTCTAGCAGTTATTTGAGGATCAACGGAGTCTACTCGGACTGGTTTGGCATTCATAAAGATGTCAAACTGGGCTGTGTGGCTTCCTTGTAGCTGTTCAACCTATTTATGGACACTTGTTTAGAAAATTTTAAAGTTAAAGAATGCGGGTTAAGGGTGGGTGAGTTAACCATCAAATGCCTCTTGAACGCCGGTGAACAAGTCATATTTGCGTCATAGGCCTATTGTTCTAGTGGTTAGTGACCCTTTGTGTGTCGTGGGTTCGATTCCCACCCAGGACAAATGCTTGTGTGATGAGCACGGTCATTTGTTCTGTGTCTGGGTGTAATTTATCTATAATATGTATGTATTTAGAAATATATAAGTAAGTTTATCGGTTGTCTAGTACCCATAACACAAGCTCTGCTTAGCTTGGGACTAGATGGCGTTGTGTGATAGCTTTGGAATATTATTATTATTTGGGGTATCTATATAGTTTTCTCATCTGGTTGGGCTATATAAATATATAATTATAAATTAAAATGAAACGATAAATATACATAAATATTAATAACATAAAATAAATACAAAAATACATAAATAAATAAAAGCCCAACCAGATGGAAGCCCTCGGCAGGGGAGACCAAACGGCCAAGGGTTAGGGGGAAAGGGAAAGAAACCGGCGGACGATGCGCGCAGTATCAAGGAGCACCGCCTTCTGCATTTGAGCCCGGAGCGGTCCGTCACGGAGTCCCAGTCGCCTCAGATGACCAGAGAGGCTAACTGGGATTAGCCCATTCGCAGAGACGACTACAGGAATAATTTCGGTCGGCATACCACCCCACATGTCGGTCACCTCGTGAGCCAGGTCCAGATACTTTGATTGCTTATCTGTTTCGGCTTTCACGAGGTTCTCGTCATAAGGGATGGTAATATCGACCAAAAATATCCTTGACTGTGCCCGGTCCATCAGCACAATATCAGGCTTATTCGCAAGAATAGTCCTGTCTGTGATGATGGCCCGGTCCCAGTAGAGCCTGGCGCGGTCATTTTTGAGCACGGCTTCCGGTAAGTACTTGTAGTACGGCACTTTCCGGTCCACGAGACCGTATTTCAGAGCGAGCTCCTGGTGTAGAATTCTGGCTACTAGGTTGTGCCTGTGCAAGTACTCAGAGTTAGAAAGCGCCGAACAACCGGAGATGATATGCCTAAGTGACTCCCCGGGATGGCGACAAGCTCGACAGACGTCGACGGTGCCATCCTTTAGGATGTATCTCCGATAGTTGTTGGTCTTAATAACCTGATCTTGTATTGCACAGACAAAACCCTCGGTTTCACCGAAAAGGTCACCGAAA
This sequence comes from Parnassius smintheus behrii, assembly GCA_036936625.1. NCBI lineage: Eukaryota > Metazoa > Arthropoda > Insecta > Lepidoptera > Papilionidae > Parnassius > Parnassius smintheus. The sequence goes on from JAUPFT010000021.1 coordinate 29,472,275, forward strand.
CGTAGCCAGTTGAGGGAGGCGACTGTATCTACGAAGGGCTCATGTAGAGCCTTGTAGTACCTCCCGTGGAGCTCCTTCTCCTTCCATACGGTCTCCCGGTCAGAAATGCTAAGCACTGCCGGGTCCTGCCATTGCTCGTTGGCTAAGGATAGAGGGGTAAGCCCTTTATCACTATGAAATGACGTCATTATAGAATGGATCATCCGATCTCGTCAAGAAGTATTGACGGAGACTGCACACTTCGCGATTATGCATAGTGAGCGCGCTCAGAAAGCCACGCCCACCATGCTTTCGCGGCAAGTACAGCCTCATTACCGACGATCTCGGATGATGCATCCTATGGGACGTCATGGTAGTGCGGACTTTTCTATCCAGGGCGTTAAGCTCAGTCTGACTCCACCTGAGTATGCCAAAGGTATACATGAGGACAGGCATGACCCAGCAATTATATGCGTGTGATTTATTAACACCAGACAAAAGGCTGTTAAGTACTTTGGTCAAGCGTGCATAAAACACGTCGCAAACTGACTGTTTCATACCAGCCTCATCGATACCGATGTTCTGTGACATACCCAGGTATCGGTATGTTTCAGCCTTGGAGAGGGTCCTTAAGTTGACGGGCATAGACAAGTCTATGCCCTCAGAGTTAGCAACCCTTCCCCTCTCAACATGGAGGACCGCACACTTATCCGTCCCCAGCTCCATTCCAATGGAACTGCTAAATTCACAAGTGATGTTTAGCAGTTCCATAAGATGGGAGCGACTGGAGGCGAATAACTTGAGGTCATCCATATAGAAAAGGTGGGTCACTTTTGTCCCTCCTCTCCGTAGCTGAAATCCCCTCCCGGAGCCCTCCAGTAAGGTACTGAGAGGGTTCAGAGAGAGGCAGAACCAGATTGGACTCAGACAATCGCCCTGGAAGATACCCCTTCTTATCCTTATGTGGTTCTCCGCAGCCATCATCCGCTCGCCCAGATGACAAAGGATCGTACTCCACTGCCCCATACACTGCTCGAGGAAGTCTCTAACTGTACAGTCAATCTTGTACAGCTCGAGGACCCTCTTTAGCCATGTATGGGGCACCGAGTCGAACGCCTTTCTGTAGTCTATCCAGGCGGCAGAGAAGTTCCGACGGTTGCGTTTCACCACTTTGCCTATGACCGCGTCACTGAAGAGTGGTTCCTTGGTTCCACGACCACCGCCCCGACATCCATTTTGAGCGCGTGACATCACCTGGTTTAGCTCCAGGTGCCGAGTGATTCTCGCGCTCAAAATGGATGTCAGTGTCTTATATATGGTGGGTAGACACGTGATGGGGCGGTATTTGCTCGGGTCTGTGGTATCCTGATCTTTAGGAACCAAGTGAGTGATCCCAGTAGTGAAGAGGCTCGGGAGCGACTTCTGGTCGAGAGCCTCTTGAAACTGTCGGGCGAGCACAGCGTGACACACTATGAACCCCTTCAACCAGTAATGATGCAGCCCGTCAAGCCCCGGATTTTTTCCAGTTCGGGGCCCTACGGACCGCCTCAGCCACGTCTTCCGGCGTTACGGTGATGGGGTCCATAGGCGTAACACTCGCACCCTGGCTCGCCACAACTTCCATCCAAGGGCCCTCGCTGTGGTTTACGGGCTCTGACCACAGGCCACGCCAGAATGCGATAATGTCAGCCTGATCCGGTCCTTGGCCCGCTCCACATAGCTTTGGTCGCTCCAATGATTTATAGAGCCTCTTCTGATCACTCTGGAAGAGACGATTCTGGTTGAACCGCCTTGACCTCTCGGTAAATCGTTGAATCCGCTTCCCCCAAGCAGCGATCTTTTGCTTCAGGTCGTCTATGCGCTCCGTTAGTTTCTGCGTGATATCCGGCTGGGACAAACTGATATTTGTCCCAGCAAACGCCATCCTAACGGTGCGCATAATCCTCGGTCTATTATTACCCGACCTGAAGCTTGTCAGTCTGCCGATAAGGGCCCTTGCCTTTGCGATACGGTCCTCGATTCTTTTTCTCCAGGCTGGGATGGCGCTACTTTGTGTAGTAGCGCGTCCAGCCATGGGAAGTTTGGCGCCAATAATACGGCAAACTGCCACTGCGGCGCCAAAGAGAATTGAGTCCGTCTCGCAAAGGTCCCGGCTGGCTTCCAAATAGGTCACCAGCATTGGGTTAAGAGCCCTCACGACAGCCCGATTTCGCTTGCTTAGGGGTATGCGGGGAAGTCGCGGTCGATTTTCGATAGGGGTGCTGCGCGTTTCCAAAATCGCCTCTTCCAATATACTCCTCATTTTCTCTAGTTCGTGGGAGACTATTTCATCGTCGTTCGAATCAACCACAACTGGAAGATCCATGGCGGCTTCCACGTGTGGATGCTGGTCTGTCGTATGTGGAGCTGCATCTCCAGCCATAGCCGATTCATTCGACGACGGAATAGCCTCACGTCGTAGTCGTTCGAGCTCGGCATCATTAAATATTTTCGAGCGCATGATGTACCGAACTCGGTCTGCCAGGTTTTGTTCCGTGACGGGGATAGAAGGCTCCAGCTCAGCAAAAAAGCAATGCATCCGAGACCTATACGCTATTCCCACAGTTTCTTCCCCTTTCGCCCTATAGTACGCCCGCAATGCGTTTTCATTCATAGATTTTGTCCAACGCATGCGACATGCTCCACCAGCGGCGGGTGCCGCTTGCTGAGTCCGAGAAGACCCAGCCGACACCAAGCCTTCTGGTGGGGATGATGGATGCGAGGGGCTGCTAGGTGATCGTGCAGCTCCTCGCGCTCGGCTGGCGGCCCGCATGCTGCCGCGTCCAGCGCCAGCTCCAGACGCGCCCCGGCGACCCCCAGGCAGCGGCCCTATGCGCGTTCCTCTTTGTGCCATCATCCTTATTATTATTATTATTATTATTATTATAGGCGTCAGCTCCAAATGATAGTTATATAAATGAACAGGTCATTAAAAGAAAGGGGAATGAAAGTGAACGCAAATAAGACGAAAGCTTTGGGTTTGGAAAGAGAAGAAAGTAAAACGATATATGAAACAGAAATTAGAAGATGAGTTGGTCGAGCAAGTAGATCAGTTTGTATATTTGGATTGTATATTTGGTAGGTATGGGAGATATGAAAAGGATAAAGAACGACAATGAACGCAGGAAATATAGTAAATCAATCTTTACAATCTATTGTGGAAAGTCAGAATATATCACTTTAATGCAGGATAATGAAAGTTGGGTTTTTGAGTTGGGAATGAGTACGTGACTATAATAAACGCAGTAAAAATTCGGTGGTTAAGGAGTGTGTTAGAGCTGAATCTGAGTGACAGGGTGATAAATAGTGTGATAAGAGTGTGAAGTGAGTGTGGTTAGTAAGATTATGTTGTGACCAGGATAAGGAAAGGAATGCTTCGGTGGTTCGGTCTTGTAGAAAGAAATAATGAGGAAAGTGTAACAAAGCAAATTTATGTTGGAGAAGTGAACGACAGAGTCAGAAAGGGACATCTTTGGCGAAATCTTATCGACGTAATGGGCGATATATAGAAAATAGTCCAAATTAAGAGTATAAAAAATTAAGACTCTTAACCCATAAACATGTATGCGTAGTTATATGGATGTGGATGGAGAAGGCAAGAGAGGTGTGTCAGGATTGTGCCAAATGGAAGTCTGTAATTTCTGCCTACCTCTCTGGGTGACAGGCGTGAGTCTGTATGTATTATGTTACGTATATTATTTATTCTTTAACTGGTATACCGGAACTGTCAAATCAAATAAATAAAGTTGGCCGCGTTCCAATAGTAAAAGTTTTGTCTACACCCGTTTAATAGCTTCAGTTTATGTTTGTACCGTGTACTTTTTATTAACATATTAAAGTTGTGCTAGTCTGAAATGTAGCTTAAAATAAGCGTTAAATCCCTACCTACTTCCGGCGTAGTTTCTTAAAAAATCGAAACTTATGTCTACGTGGCATAAAGAATGTAATTACACAATTTTAAGATCTCCGACACTTAATTAAGTAAATGAGGTCACAGTAAATTTCTTAAAAAAGCAACATGGGTTTAATATATGTAGGATACACGATAACTTTATATGTAATGAAATCATTTCTATATACGAATATCTTTGAAACAGTATATAAAATGTTTACACTGAAAAACTAATAAGAAAGTTATTTTGAAAGAACATGTTAAATAATTAAAATTTACTTGTATTTAGTTTGCACGTGTACTACATATTAAAGTTATGCATTTAATAAAACTAAACTTATCTAAAAACTTTAATTAATATATAATATACAGTTCTACTATTTGCGTTTGCGGTTGCGTTTCCTAGTTATATAACTATACAGAGCCTATGAGCGAGAAAATAATTTACCACTATATCAGCGGCGACGACAAGTCATGCAATGTTCCTTCAGGAGTATCACTGCGCACGTGGATCCTACGGACCGATTGTCCATATAGCAAATAGTAAAAATATTTCTCTTCGAGACTCATACTTAAGCCACTTACTCAGTTCAGCTCTAAACGTGGAATCCCTGATAAAATTGTGTAGACAATATGAAAGTCATGTTATTGATTTACATTCTCATGATTTTTTATTTTCTTATAATATCCGCGCTTACTTTTTTATGAATCCGTTTCTGTGTGTGACTTATAACTAAATTATTTCGCAACTTTTTATATAAATACTAAACATCGATTTAACTTGAAAATGACAATGTAACTTTTAACGAATGAAACGGAAAATATGATTTCTGTACATAAAGCAATACGAGTCGCTGACGTTCTGGATGGGAGAAGCCATACGCATGCGTTTCCCTGTGCCAAAGTATTATGACACAGCGGTCTTACGCGTACGATATAACTAGTTGATGCGTACTGCTCACTAGCCTAAATTTACTTGCGTGACTGAATTGACGTCCTTCAAAAATAACAAATTGTTCAGTTTTATTGCTGAAAAAATTTATCTGTTAAGTTAAATTTACAAAAATATTTCGTAACCTTTCATATGTAAGTAAGTCTTAGTGACATTTATACTATTTATTTCTTTTTAATCTTGAAAATTAAAATAACAACGGTCCATAGTTTCCATAGTAATGGACGTGTTGTTTCTGATTTGTTTACCAACACATGCCGCTCGCCTTCATACAATATGCCATTCGGTCGAGCGACAGATCCTAGTCTACACCCGAGTCTTGATATATCGGTTTGCAAATAGTTACCGATAAAATGGCAAAGGCGTATACAGTTGTGTGTCTCTTGCATATAATCATTTTCGCGATTATGTTTTCTGATTTATTTAGTATAACTATAGTGAGCTTTAAAGTATATATTAATTTTAAACACGAATTTAGTTGAAATATTATACAACAGTTAAGAGTATTAAAACATTGTATTAAGTTTACTAACTGTGAACTTCGACTATATTGTTTTTATTTATTTATTGCAGGTTTCCTTAATATCAGAGTTTGAGAGATACAAGAAAATACTTTTGTAATAATAGGCTTATTAGGCCAATACATGATAGAGACACACTGCAGCTATATTATGTATGGTTGTAGCACGAATGGGTCGGCTCGACCGGGGACGGACCACGCTCTCAAAGAATACCAGCGTAATTAATACTGCTATGTATTATAAAGCTTGTGTAAAAATCCGAAGAACCTTTCCTACTGAAAACGAGGCATTCCATCTTTGTCATCAAGGGTGACAACGCATCTGCGTTTTGATTCATAATCAAGGATAAATGTAGATGTCTATGGGCCTACAGCATCCACTTACCATCAGGTGGACTGTGTGCTCGTTTGTCGCCCCTATTCTATAAAAAAGGCTTCTCACAAGAAACAGTGACCAAGCCAACCAAATACCAAACTGTATTTGTTCTGTAAGCTTTTGTGATATCATGTAGAAGGGAAACTAGTTTACATTGAACTAGTTTACTGTAAATAAACTCTGATCCATGGATATTTACGATCAAAAGGCCAACTAACCGCTACAGATTGCAAATGAGTCTCCAACCCTGAAAACTAAGATGTAATACCCCGTACCACACGTAAAATGTTGAATATGTTCGGTAGTGTGTGGTTAGTCATACTTATGAAATAAAGCTTATTTCTTTACTTCAAAAAATGTAAAAGGTAAATCTATTTTTTCTAATGCCATCAATTATCATTTAATCTATTTGATGACAAGATAGTACAAGATAGTAGATCTTACGATGCCATTATCGCCACTACCCTATTCCTGATTCGTTGACAGTTTCCTTTTAATAGTTTACTGAATAATATTATGTTTGATTAAATAAATAGGTTTATGTTTTTAATATAATAATATTTTAATGAATGAATAAATGAATAAGCCACATAGAAAAATAATAACAGCATAATAGAGCCCATTTTATTCTCAAAGATTGTAATTCAGTTACAACCATTCCACTTACAACAAGAAAAAATTTATTTACAGCTTTATTAACAGAAAAAAAATTAAAAGCTCCAAGCTAAAATCCTTTTTAAAGAAAAATTTGCTAGTTTGGAAAAAAAATCAGAATCTGGATGACAAATCTTTGATAGATAAAAAGGACGGATGGTTCTTGAAAAAATTGGTGTTGAGGAAACAGAACTTACTAAGTATCAACTTAAGAAAAATTTTTAAGTGGAAAGCTCTGACGAGCTAAGTATTCACCATAACTGCGATATTTTGCTTTAATTATCTACACTGATTCAAAAATTACTTTCTTAATATAAAAGCGAACCAACAAAAATGTGTTCTTATAATACAAAATCAATCAATTTTAAAAACATTTTAAAATTATATATATACATTAAGTTTATTTGGTAACTGATAGCTAATTTTAGTGGTGATAATTTAAGTCCTATCCTTATTATAATATCAACCTTTTCATCGATAATGCGTATAGACAGTTGTTGCAGCTACGACTGTATGCTACTTGTCAATGTAGTTGCATCACTTCATTACATTGTTATGACACAGAATGTATATATGAGTGTGTGTGAATTTGTAAATGTATTATTTTAATTGTTATGTGTGAGTTTCCTAGTGACAGACTATTATTTTCTCTGGGAGTCTGAGAAAGTGTGCGTGGCGCAGTAATACCTCCCCTCCTCCCGCAAATAATGACAGACAGTTTGGTATCGGAAAATATTGATATGGCTTATCCTCTCCTGTGTCGCTCTATGCTTCCGCATATGGTACTTTGCTTTATAATTTCGTCGAAATTTGTTTGAACTTAGTTTTAAATTTTGAGCTGTTGCCAGTTTTTATCGTATTATCTTTGCACATAAAAGCTTAGATGGGAATTATAGAGCAACACAGGCCACCGGTAGATTGGAGAGGAGTAGCCATACGCGGGTTATCCCCTCTGTCAAAATATAAATCCACGTGGTCCTATGCAAACAATTAATTAATTTGCAGCCGCACTGCTCACTAGACTAAATCTAGTTGTGCGGCTGAATCGACGATCTGCCACGTCAAATTTACAAAACGTTGACGTTGTCTTTTATAAATAAGTAATTTTTAAACACGTTATTGGTATCCGCGTCCTTTCAAACTTTAATTTGAAATAATAACGGTCGTGTTGTAAATAAGTCTTATTTACCAACAAAGGCCGATCACCCTCTTAAAAAAGTTATGTATCGAGGAAAAGCTCCATGGACCGGTATCCAGTCCCTGGTGGCCCGTGTAGATCTATGGATTGAAATATATAAAAGTAGAATTATTTGAAAATAATCAAAATAACCTTATCTTATTTCAGAAAACAGTTAAAACTACAGCAACATTACTGTTTACATACAAATAATAAGACATGAAATATCATTAGCCGCCCTATGCCGTATGTACTCGTATCGTTTGTCATATTGTTTTGAAATAATTGGAATAATTTTGCTGTTTTAACGCAGCGCGTAATGATATGGGATAGTGTATTCTATTTAGCCAACGACCACTACTGAAAAGTCTTACATAAATACAATAAAGTGTGCTGGAACAGTTAGAGATATTAAAAAATAATAAAAGTAACGTTGCACTGCTGAATAAACAAATGATTTGAACTCACCTCTATTAATCATCTTTAAATCTGCTCTCTAATAACGGACAGCCTCGTAATATGTCGTTCATCACGATGATCAACCAATCGTTGATTTGGCGGTTTGTTGTTTATTTTTTTTAACAGCATGTGGCTGCGTACGTCAGGTGGTAATTGGTCGCATATTTTATCGCATGACGCGGTCTCTCGCTACTTAAGTGGAGAGCAGTTGCGTATACGAGTTGCTTAAATAACAGGTGTTTTAGCTCACCGCTCACTTTGCGGTCAGCCACCGCGGAGTCTACTTCATCTGGAAGATGCCATGTGTAGAGGCCAAACACGTGTCGTATTATCCGTCGATGGTTTGCCTTTCCTAGTTGAGGGGTGTTGAGAGTAATGGTGATGGGATTAGCGGTGACGGGGTAGTGCACGCAAGTAACACGATGAAATAAAGCCCCGACAAGCTATCGAGTGGAATTCTTTTTAATCTTTTTTTTGGAGTTTGTGCTTTTTTTTAAATTTAATTATTTTACTCTTGTGACTGGACTAAGGAATATGATAAGTTCAATGTAACAGTGAAATTTGGTATAAATAGTTACATTAAAAACTTCATCCCCTATTTTTCAGCCCTTAGGGATGAAGCTTTTTCTAAAAAAATATTTGGGACAACCCCTAGTTCTTTACCCTAAGTTATTTTACACTTTTGAATGGACTAAGGAATATCACAAGTTTAAAGTAGCAAATAGAATGTCGTCTAAATAGATACATTAAAAACTTCATCTCCTATTTTTTACTCTTATGGATGAAGGTTTTTCTAAAAACTTATATGAGTCAATCCCTGAAGTATAATCCACTTAATAAATGAAGAATCATTTAAACTGGTTTAGTCTTTCGAAAATCAGTGAACATACTTAAAAAATATATGAAAAATATACGCGTTGATTACAGAACCTGCTCCTTATTGGAACTTGGTTATCAAGGCTAATTTACAACTGATATAAAAATAAATATGTTATGTTTAAGCTTCAACGGCTTATATTGATGATTTATGGTGCAGTGTTTAACCATCTAGTTGCCGTGCTGCAAGCAGCGTGTATGAATCCCGCACGATATGTGTTTGTGTGACCTACAAATATGTATATATATAATGCCTTCACGAATTTAAGAAATCCTAGTGTAGAGAACTAAAGTTATTTAAAAACAAAATGTTCTCTTTTTGACCGAAATAAAAATAAGAATTGATTTCCATATTGAAATACTAAAAGTCCTTTTAATTGTGCAAAACACATTATGAAGGCATCCCAGACATTAAAAAAGTGTAAAAGCTTTAAAAAACTTGAGAAATTTAAATACATAAATATAAATTCAAATGACTAAGTAAGGTTGTTTCTGGGTATGTCCGTGCGCAATTATATGTACAAAACGCCATCACAATACAGGAGAAAAGTGAAGGGATTAAAAAAATTAAAGAATATGCCGAAGTTATCAAAGCATAATAGGGAACCGGAAACAGGATATGGGCAGTAATATCGTTCTGATAACAACTTAATAATAATAAAAAGTTGCGGTTGCCAACTTGCCTGCCAAGCAAGGCAACTATGGCATATATTACCCTGAGAGGCAATATGAACAGCACATGTAGACTTTCAATAATTTGAATAAAAAAGTACAAATTCATATATACACAAAATTTGTAAAGTCTCCTTTAGCATTCCTGAAACCATAAATATTGAGTATAATTGGTTATGTTTATAACCGGGTAAAGTGTGTTGTATTAACCATCTTAAATAAATAGGCTTTCTAGGGAAACCGCTACAATATTTTACGATTGTTACCTTAGCTCTCTCCATATGTTAACAAGCGACGATTTTATGATGTTTTCATAAAAAGTTAACAATGTCTAGTTATTTTACATTGTTAACTAGTTCTTTCTATTGGTTTTTAAATTTTTTACTTGAAATAAGTATCTTTTCTATAGGATAAGGTTAAAGAACGAGCACACAGTCCACCTGATTTAACATCGATTGAGAATCAAAATGCAGATGCGTAAAACGGGTCTCCGGTTCTCTACACTCACCATACGAAACACAGCAGTGCGAACGTGGTCCTTCCCCGGTCGAGTCGACCCATTCATGCTACAACCATTAAAGCTGCAGCGTGGCACGTGCAGGTAACCACACGTACAAGTAATGTTTTTATAAAAATACATATTGTGTTAAAGAAAATAATATCTATTTAAAAAAGCTTTTTCTGGGTTCTAGAACTCCTTTTCTGCCTAGAACTCCGTCTGGGTAAGTACCACACTCTTATCTATTTCTGCTGCCAAGTTGCAAACTGTACTGCTACATTGCTGTCTGAAACGTAGAAATAACATTATTACAAGCTGTGGGAAATACCATCTTAGTCCCCAAAAGTGATAATACATTGAAGATTTTCATTGTGTTGAAGACCTTTACACTGCAATAAATTTATTTAATAAGTCTGAAACTATACATGCGCATTGCACACTCAATTCTTTTAATGAAATTATGTATGCTCGACTGCGACACGAAGTTGCATTGCGCTATTTCGAAGGGTAGCAGCGTTGAGCGTCTACATCATTTTGTTGAGAAAGAGTTGTAACTATCAATTGCAGAAACAACGTACATCGGAATAATTTCAATGTCTCGATATTACCAAAAAAATTATCTTTAAAAGGTAGTCAATGATAAATTACATAAAGCGTAGATTATATAATGTATAGAAATGTAGTCACTGATAGATAGATACATTCTAAAGGTTTTTTCAATACGGGCGAGTAGACGTTGAAATGAAATGAAATCAGGTGTGTGTGAGGTACTCACAAAATATTTTTTATTATTTGAAAGGCCCACATGTGCCAGTGTGGAATATGACATCTTTCAAACGCCCGCCTAGGCCTTTTACAGTGGTACGGATCCGAGTACTTCAATTTTCAATGACTCTTCTAAATAAAAAACCGGCCAAGAGCGTGTCGGGCCACGCTCAGTGTAGGGTTCCGTAGTTTCCCGTCCGTCACAATAAGTGTTCCCACTTATGAGTTTAAAGGTGGGTCCATTATGTTCATCATCATGTCAATCCATTATGTTCGCGCTCCAGCAGCGCTCCGCGCTCCTGCAACTGCTCCCGGTAGTGAGTAGGTACGTGCGCGAACATGGAGCGTGCAACATTGCACGCTCCGCGGCATGCGCTCCGACTTTCCATCCAAGTTCAAAATGATTTTCCTAGAAAGTCCTTATAAAGTTCTACTTTTCAAATTTTTTTCATATATTCTAAACTTATGGTTCAAAAGTTAGAGGGGAGGGGGGACACATGTTTTTTTACTATTGGAGCGATTATTTCCGAAATTATTGACATTATCAAAAAATGATCTTAGTAAACCCCTATTCATTTTTAAATACCTTTCCAACAATATATCACACGTTAGGGTTGAAATTAAAAAAAAATCACTTCCCACTTTACATATAGGGGGGCTACCCTAATAAAACATTTTTTTCCAATTTTTATTTTACCACATTATTGGCGTGAACACATATTGGTACTAAATTTCAGCTTTCTAGTGCTAACGGTAACAGAGATTAAGCGAGGACGGACAGACGGACAGACAGACATGGCGAAACTATAAGGGTTCCTAGTCGACTACGGAACCCTAAAAGACGTGTAATATAAGCGATGGCCTCTGTTGTATTCACTTTTAGGGTCCTGGTCGATTGTGGTTTGTTTTCATAGACTGCGACTTTAAGAATTCCTACAAGAAAAAGTCTAGCGGGGTCAAATCGCATGATATTACACGTGGTAAAGCCATGCTGTATTTATGTTAGTAGTATAGTTGTAGCACGAATGGGTCGGCTCGAACGGGGAGGGACCACGCTCTCACAGAATACCAGCGTCAAATAGTAAAATAGTAGCCTAATGCTGCTGTGTTTCGTATGGTGAGGTAGAAAACTGGAGACCCTACTGGAAACGAGGTATTTCACCTGAGTCCTCACGGGTGACAACGCATCTGCATTTTGATTCGTAATCGAGGATAGATGTAGATGTCTATAGGCCACAGCAACCACTCACCATCAGGTGGACTGTGTGCTCGTTTATCACCCTATCTTATAAAAAAAAGACCTGGGTGGCCAATTCATATCCCTGCGAGAGATAAGCTTACCCTCAAATCGCTCATGGATAATGTCAACCGTGGCACCAGTTGTGTGATACGTAGCGCCATTATATTCTATACCACACGTCGGCTAGGTGTATATGGTTCAATTTGGGCCGTAAGAAATTGGTTATCAACGTTCTATAGGTCTTGCCATTGACAGTGAATAACTCACCAGCGTCGATTTAAAAAAAAGTATGGACCAAAGGAACGGTTACTTTTTGAGGATGAATTATCACCTGTGAAACCTTGCGCGGGTTGGTCTCGGTCCATATAGGACAATTCTGCTTGTTAACACAGCCATTCATCTAAAAATATGCCTTGTCACTAAAGATCCAGCCCATTCGGCGAACGTACGGTGTTGTTTATGGACATGAATTTGAGTTCTTAGGTTAGTTGGATATTGTGCAGGTGTAGGCCTAAGTCCCGATGCAAAATTCGCCAAGTTGAAGTTTGCGAAAAGCCGAGTTCTTGTTCATGGTGAGGAATGATATGTCTTGGGTTTTGTTGTACACTTTCACGAACCGCGACGATGCTCTCGGCCGATATTGGGTTTTTTGAACGTATGGGTGTCGGCTGATTGATTACCAAACCGTTCACTTCAAATTTGGCCACTAAGCGTTGAAGAGTCGACTGTGTAGGGCCACCAAGTCTACCGTAAAATGGAAGCAATGTGCACAACTAGGTTGCCCTTCTAATCCGGAGCGAAGGAACCACAAATTGAGTTTGTCCACAGGGGTCTCGGGTTCGATTTCCGGGAACAATGGCCTCAAAATTATTGGGTGCTACAATAATGAAAGTGGACTGTATGGCGACCAAATAAAATGGTGGACGTGGCACGTTACGGGTTTTGGACAATACACTTGCAATAACTTTATTTACATCTTAAACTTACATCTATTAAATATCTTTTATATCCAAATTATTTACATTCAGACGCGTTGAAATTGTAATAAAATGTATTTACATTAATTTGAGTTTATATAGGATTAATTCTCCTCGCAAATGAGTAATTAGTCCGAAAACCAATTATTTGCTCGCCATGAATAATCTCGTTACGATAAACCTTTTTGTTTGCTTGGCAATCCTATCGCTATTAAGTATTTTATACAATTTTTTTGCGGTCTTATTCGGTGTTTCCACGTTTCCCAGTGAACATTTACTAGTGTAGTGGAACTGAAGATTGAAAAATAATAAAAATAAATATTCATTACTGTGATGCCGTTTCCGTGGCGACGAAAAGACGCGGATACAGTTCCTTCAGGAACATCACCGCACGTAAATTCCATGGACAAATGCCACAAATATGCAGTTATTTCTCCGAGACTCATATTAGCGCCACTTACTCAGTTCGGATCTAAACGTAAATAACTCTTAAAGTAGATAATATATAATACATATATAATAGTCATGTTATTGAATTAGATTCTTGATCAGCTACATATTTATTAATATTCTTTATGTCCTTATAATAAGCAAAAGTGTTTCAAATACAGTAATTGTTAGTCCATTAAATGTCGCACATTTACTTCGGGCTGTATAAGTATACATACAGTGGATAAAGAGCGCTAAAAGCTTCTTAACGCCGAAAATCTTCGCCTTTAGTAGTTGTCTGGTAAGTGTATGTATTGTGATAAAATTTAAACAATAAGGACGTAAATATCAATAGAAAAAATTCAGTATGGTTAATATAATAAATTAATAAAAAATAATGGTTTTAATATTCATTAATTTAAATTGTAATGGCCGATAAAGCTTATCACTCTATTAAACTGGAGATTTTTCTATACTTCACTTGCTTTTTATGAAGGGTACTTAATAAACTAGAGAAACCAAAAATAGAATTTATATTATAGTTACTGTATGTGACTTATAGCTATGTAAATTACTTCGCAACTTAGACAACACTTATGTGGAATTTCCTACACCCGCAAAATCTATTAAACTTGAAAATAACAATGTAAATTTTATGGAGTGAAACAGAAAATAAAACTTCTGTACATAAAGCAACTATAATTAGTATAATTCCAAATATGACGCAGCCATCCTATAGGTATAGATAGATGAATTTACGATATCATTTCTCATATATGCTGCAGGTTTTTTAAAGGTCTAGTGGCGTAGCAGTAGTTATGCACAAAATATTATGTTATATAGTAGTACTTCTTCTTAAAAAGTATTTCAATATTACCATACTAAAAGAGCCGTGGTAGCTCAGGTGCTAAGCGCTCGTTGTAAATTTCATAATCCGCAAGCAACTCGGTTTTGTTACCCGCCGGTAACAATATAATTGTTAATTGTAATTTTAACTGCAGATTAAAAACGTGCATGGTAGTAAAAGAAGCATCACCAAAAATATTACTGTCTGAAAATCTAAAAAAATATTTTCAAGACAAACCGCAAACACGCAATGATGCAATGAACAATTCCTAGCTCACTTTGTTCTCTCAGAAATGAGTGAAGTCTTGTGCTCGAGATATATTCAAGCTGTAGCTCTGCTTTAGCTTGAACATATACTATTTTATAACAAAATAAATACAGCATTAGCAAGTGCTGTATTTTGTACATAATAAAGCCAAGCTGCAACTGTATTATGGTTATAGTGTGAATGGGTCGACTCGATCGGGATAGGTCCATGCTTTCGCAATACCATCAGAAAATAGCAACTTAATGTTGCCATGTTTTATATAGTGAGCGTGGAGAACCGAAGATCTTTTTACTGGAAAAGAGGCGTTTCATATTTTTAGACACATGTTGGCCACAGCCTTCACATACCGTCAGGTGCACTGTATGCTCGTTTTTCACCCTTATTCTAAAAAAAATGTCACGTACTTATGTCACGTGTACTCCGGTCATTATCATGCGAAAATATATTTTTTAACTTCTATGACTAAAGTAAGACTGAATTATTACAACACATGTCAAACATGAATAAGGAAACGACGATGAACGATCGACGATATTATAGCCTTTATGAGCTTTCAACAAGAATATAGCTTTGTGGGCAATAGGGAAGACTCAATTAAGTAATTATTCATACTTAATAAAATTATTAAAATAAGGCGCATATTTATGTAATAACATAGTGTAAGGATGTCAAATATAACTTAAGGGTAACAGAGTTTGGGAAAGGCAGCCTTCCTGTTTAGCTACGGTAGCACTGAGAATAGCTGGCTTATGAACAACGACATAATTCGTTGTTTCTTAATTAATAATATGCTTGTTACAGTCCCGGTTTCATAACTCACATGAGTAAATGAACAGGTTCTAGCGAAAAAGTACTATAAATATTAAAAACAGTTAATTTTAAACACAGGTTTATTTTTACTTGAACTATGAATGTAAGTACTCTGAAATAATCTTGACAGTCATCTGTCAGAGACGGTAATCGAACTAATCCAAACGTAAATTTCATAGTATGTTAGCAACCCACGCTTGATCCGCAATAACATCTCTAATGTTGTAATTGCAATTTAAAGTATCTGTTTACCATGTTCTCGATGTAGAAGGAAAACATCGTGAGGAAACCTGCATATCTGAGAAGTTAAAAAAATATTTTGGAACTTATGTACATGTGATATTTTAAGTCGTTCATTCCGCGTTGGAGTCAACTCAATCAATTCTTTTTTGTCTTTTTAGACTTCCCGGAGCGTCGATCTGCAGTCTGTGAACATGTACAGGATCGCCCCCGTCACTACATCAGATTTGATAGACCACAAATCCTCGCTAAAGAACACCGATTCCTTCCAAGGATGATTCGCGAGGCTATTGAAATCAAAAAACATCCTAATTTCAATAGAGAAGATGGCTGGGTGCTACCATCTGCTTGGGATCCTATAATAAATAAAATTAAATCCCAACCCAAGCATACAACTGCAAGACTCCATGATACCATAAGTTCATACTGTGTAGATCGGAACAAAAGTTAAATTTTAATCTATGGTAACCGCGGTTAACTATGACAGCTGGACGTTGAACATCTCAGTCCTTCCCGTGACCATGGGTGCTGTAAAGCTCTCGAAACGTCGGGTAAAAAAGTTAAATATACGCGATAAATTCCGTAAAAACTAGTATTATTTCAATGTGTAGTGTTCGCGTAAATATAAGAAATCACTATGTAAACTGTCCATAAATAGGTTCAACAACTACGGGGAAGCCACACAGCCCTGTCTGACACCTTTATGATTGTCAAACCAGTCCGAGTAGACCCCGTTGATCCTAACACAAACACTAGAGTCCCTATAAAAAGACTCCAATGCCTGTATCAAGTCTGCGCTCAACCCAAATGATTTCAGTGTTTGCCATAGCACATTCCTATAAACTCTGTCATAGGCCTTTTCCAAGTCCATGAACACACAAAAAACCTTTTGGTTTTTGGCCAAAAACTTCTCCGCGATCATGCACATGGAAAAGACTTGATCTGTACATCCCATTCCCTTTCTAAATCCCGCTTGCACATCCCAAATTTTTCCATCAGTTTCTTTCACGACCCTTTCAATCAGTACTTTAGCATACATTTTTCCCACAATGCTAAGAAGGCTGATGCCACGGTAGTTTTTACAGTCCTGCTGCGACCCTTTTCCTTTATATACTAGGACTATCACGGCTTTGCACCAGTCTACCGATACCCGCTTCAGTTCCCAGCATAAATTAAACAAGGTGTGCAGCAGGCCTGCCACCACTTCCTCTCCAGCCCTTAGCATTTCGAGTGAAACTCTATCATATCCGGCAGCCTTATCTGCTTTCATGCTTTTCATTGCTTTCATAATTTCATCTATACTTATCTCGCTACCTCTTTCCTCTTCTTTCGGAGTTTCTACTTCACTTAGTACACACGTTGTCTCCTCACTCATAAACAGGCTTTCAAAATATTCCTTCCATCTCTTTAAACTCAAAATTTCATCATTCAGAATATAGCCATTCTCGTCTCTTATAGCATTCATCATAGGCTGTTTTGAATGTCCCCTGGCAGTTCTTACAAGTTTGCAGAACATTTTAATATTTGCCTGGAAATTATCCGAAATTCTTCTATCATTCTTATCCGTTCTTTCCTGCTTTTTTCTTTCAACTACTTCTTTTACTCTCTTAGTAAGATGTCTTAAGACTGCCTTTTTTCTTTCAATATCGTCATTCATACCGCTAGAATTACCAGCCTTTGTTGCTAGTAAATCTAGCCATGCTCTCTTCTTTGCTTCAATTTCCATACGTATCTCATTATTCCACCATAACGTATTATTTTTCCTTTCATTCTTTCTCTTACTAACACCACATACTTCGGTAGCTGCATCCACTAAACCTTTCTTTACATTTTGCCAAACATTCTCCAAGTCTAACTGTTATTTTTTTTATTTATAGGATAGGGTGACAAACGAGCACACAGTCCACCTGATGGTAAGTGGTTGCTGTGGCCCATAGACATCAACATCTATCCTCGATTACGAATCAAAATGCAGATGCGTTGTCACCTGTGAGGACTAAGATGGAATGCCTCGTTTCCAGCAAAAAGGGTCTCCGGTTCTCTACACTCACCGTACGAAATACAGCAGCATTAAGCTACTATTTCACGCTGGTATTCTGTGCCGTGTAGTGGCGGTTAAGAATATCCACTACCCCATATCTTCCCGTGGGTGTCGTAAGAGGCGACAGAGGGAGACAGGCAGGAGATGGGCAGCAGCATCTTCCTGATGACAACTGTGACGTAATAAAAAAACTGCGGTTGCCAACCCGCTCGCCAAGCGTGGCAACTACGGCAAATACCCCCCAATGAACAAATACACAAAAAGACGGCCCCCAGTCCCCGGCGGCCCCGCTATTCCTGGCTACGGTGGCGACCATGGTAACGGCGGGGCAGGGGGTGCTAAGAATCTCCGGTGGAGGTTCGGTTGCCACCTACGACGACTCGACCTGGCAACATATAACGCACGCACCCTGAGGACTGACGAGAAGATACTGGAGCTGGAAGAAGAGGTAGACAAGTTGCGCTGGCATATTATTGGATTATCCAAGGTCCGAAGAGAGGGGGAGGACACGGCAATCCTCGAGTCCGGCAACTTGTTCTATCACCGGGAGGGCGACCATCTGTCCCAAGGAGGTGTCGGATTTATCGTCCACAAGTCTCTCGTCAACAACGTTGTAAAGATTGGGAGTGTGTCGACGAGGGTCGCGTACCTGATACTCAGAATCACCAAACGGTATTCGCTGAAGGTCATTCAGGTTTACGCACCAACCTCGGCACACCCCGATGAGGAGGTGGAGGAAATGTATGAGGATATTTCCAGAGCCATACATTCCTCAAAAACTCACTACACGGTGTTGATGGGAGACTTCAACGCAAAACTAGGCACAAGAGAAAGCGGTGAGCTGAAGGTAGGGAAATTTGGAGTAGGGCAACGGAACCGAAGGGGCCAGCAGCTGGCCGACTTTATGGAGAAAGAGGGACTCTTTATGATGAACTCTTTCTTCCAGAAGCGGCCCCACAGGAAGTGGACCTGGTCGAGCCCCGACGGTTCGACAAAAAATGAGATTGACTTCATTATGACGACCAGACGCCAACTGTTCAGTGATGTCTCAGTGATCGCAAGGGTGAAAACTGGCAGCGATCACCGAATGGTTAGAGGCACACTGAACCTAAACGTTAAGTTGGAGAGGTCTCGTCTAATGAAGTCAACGCTCCGTCCCCCTCGTGCTCTAATCCAGAATCCCGAAACCTTTCAGCTCGAGTTACGTAACCGCTTCCAGTGCCTAGAAGATTGCAATGCAGTGGACGATATGAACGACAAGCTCGTGGAAACTGTCCATGCGGTCGGAGCTAAGTTCTGCAAGACCCGCCGCAGAAGAACACAAAAACTCTCCGATCACACTCTTAATCTCATGGCTGTTAGACGGGAGATGAGGCTGCAATCGTCAACAGATTTGACAGCATACAGGCAACTGAACAGACAGATCTCCAAGTGCATGCGGCGAGACTTACGCAACTTTAATACTTCTCGTATTAAAGAAGCGATCGAGCGGAACCGGGGCTCCAAAGTCTTTGCCAGAGATCTGTCTGCCAGAAGGAGCCAACTGTCAAAGCTGAAGACTGAGTGTGGCAACATCGTTTCCGGGACACCTGAGATTTTGAGTGAGATTGAGAGGTTCTATGGGCAGCTGTACACATCATCGTTGGAGCCACACGCAAGTGTGAGTAACGATCCAAGAGCAAGTCTTATCCGACACTATTCCGATGATATCCCGGACGTCAGTCTAAGCGAGATTAGAATGGCTCTCCAGCACCTTAAAAACGGCAGGGCCCCAGGCGAGGATGGAATTACAGCGGAGCTTCTGAAAGCGGGTGGAACACCGGTACTTGTAGTCCTTCAGAAGCTCTTCAATTCCGTCCTCCATGGTGGCACTACTCCAGAGGCGTGGAGCAGAAGTGCGGTGGTCTTGTTCTTTAAGAAAGGCGACAACGCTCTCTTAAAGAACTACAGACCGATTTCCCTTCTGAGCCGCGTCTACGTGCTGTTTTCGAGAGTCATTACGAATCGTCTCGCACGCAGACTTGACGACTTCCAGCCTCCCGAACAAGCCGGTTTCCGAAAAGGCTTCAGTACCATAGACCACATACATACCCTGCGGCAGATTGTACAGAAGACTGAAGAGTACAATCTGCCACTTTGCCTGGCGTATGTGGACTATGAGAAAGCCTTTGATTCCGTCGAAATTTGGGCGGTGCTACAGTCCCTTCAGCGGTGCCAAGTTGACTGTCGGTATATCGAAGTGCTGAAGTGTTTGTACAGTAGGGCTACGATGGCTATCCGAGTACAGAACCAGAGCTCGAAACCTATCCAACTGCAGAGAGGTGTAAGACAGGGTGACGTTATATCCCCGAAACTCTTCACCGCTGCATTGGAAGACGTTTTCAAGCTACTGGACTGGAAAGGATACGGTATTGACATCAATGGCGAGTACATCACTCACCTTCGATTTGCCGACGATATAGATAGTATAGTAGATATGGCAGAATCGCTGGAGGACTTAAGCACTATGCTCAATGACCTCAATAGTGCCTCCCAACGGATAGGTCTTAAGATGAACATGGACAAAACAAAGATCATGTTCAATGTCCATGTCACACCTATGCCGGTAGTTGTTGGGAGCACTATGCTCGAAGTTGTTGACGAGTACGTTTACCTGGGACAAATAGTCCGACTAGGTAAGTCCAACTTCGACCGAGAGGTCAATCGACGGATTCAACTCGGCTGGGCAGCGTTCGGGAAATTACGACATATCTTTTCGTCAGGTATACCTCAATCTCTAAAAACTAGATTGTACAACCAGTGCGTGTTGCCAGTGATGACTTATGGATCTGAGACGTGGTCCTTCACTGCTGGCCGTATGAGGACGCTTAAGGTCGCTCAGCGAGCTATGGAGAGGGCTATGCTCGGAGTTTCTCTGCGTGATAGACTCAGAAATGAGGATATCCGCAGTAAAACCAGAGTGACCGACATAGCCCAACGGATTAGTAAGCTGAAGTGGCAATGGGCCGGCCATATAGCTCGAAGAACCGATAACCGATGGGGAAGAAAGGTTCTCGAGTGGCAGCCTCGTACCGGTAGGCGTAGTGTAGGGCGACCCCCCACTAGATGGAGTGACGACCTGGTAAGACATGCAGGAAGTCGATGGATGCAGGTGGCTCAGGACCGTGCTTTGTGGCATTACTTGGGGGAGGCCTATGTTCAGCAGTGGACTTGTGAAAGGCTGTAATGATGATGATGATGATGATGATTCTGTGAGAGCGTGGTCCTTCCCCGGTCGAGCCGACCCATTCGTGCTACAACTATACTATTAATATAACTGCAGCATGGCTCTACCGCGTAACAAAAATATCAAATATCTTTCATACATAATTCATCCAAACCACTTATATTTTCTTTCAGTCTACATTTGAACTTGTTTTTCTCACCTCCATCTTGTAATCTTTCTGTTCTAATACGCTGTAACGCAGTGGTAGACACAGATGACCGATGGTGCCAACGCCTGAATAGACCATTGATTCGGTATAAAACCAAATAATGATCCGCCAAATAATGATCCGTTCTTACGTTAGAACCCCGGTAAACCCTTGTATCTACCACTGCGCCCCTCAATCTTTCATCCACAATTATGAAATCTACCATGCTTCTATCGTCACCTCTTTCCCAAGTATACATGTGAATCCTCTTGTGGCGAAAGCAAGTATTCGTCACAAAAAGATTCTTTTCCATACATACGGTGAGGAGACTTTCACCATTCTCATTTATACTTTCATCACCAAACGTTCACAATATCCTTTCATAACCTAGCCTCCTCACCCCAACCCTTCCATTAAAATCTCCTAGCATAATAATATTTTCATTTCCCTTACACTTCATTAACACGATCCTTACCATTTCCCAAAACTGCTCTCGGATATAAGTGGGCTTAGACATGTCTGGGGCGTAGACCCCTAACCCAAACAACTTCTTTAAGCCCACTCTCATTCGTATCCATAGCAGTCTCGGGCTTACACATTCATACTCTTTCACACATTGGCCCATTCTTTCTGAAAGGATGATACCTACTCCCTGGCATGCCCGCTCGATCTCGTTTACACCAGACCAGTATGCGGTATACATGCCATGTGTAGTGACATCCTTCCCCTTCCTTTTCGTCTCATTTACACGTAACACATCTATTCCTCTATCATACATCATATCGCATACTTCATCCATTTTATCATTCATTGCCCCACATACATTCAACGTAGCCAGACGGACCTCTGCAATCCACTTTTCGCCTCTCCGGGAGACAGAACTTGACGGGTGGCGAACCTCGTCGCCGGTTTTCCTCCCGGAGATTCTTCGCACCCCTGCCCCATTAAAGGGGCGCCGGGAACTCGGGGCCATTTCTTTTGTATGGTTCCTCATGGTGCGAATATGGGTAGTATATTTTACGCCGCTACCACGGCGTGGAGCCGAGTCTGTGCTATCGGCTGGTCGCTCATTTAGCACCACCCGGGTGACAATAGTAGGGTGGGCCTAGGAATAGGTGGTCAAAGCCTACGGACGCGAGCGACTTTTCCCCCCTATACGTATTGCCTATACGTACAAGTGTTTAATTATAATAGGTTATATGTATATGTGTATATGTGTGTGCTTGCATGTGTTAATATTATCCCATTGAAGCATAAATAATTTTCTAGGTCAGCCAAGACAAACATTTTAAATTATGTATTATTTTTGATTAAAGGTTTTGTAATATTCTTTCTTTTTTTCAACTTTTCATACTTCTGATTCCTGCTAAATTGTGAAAAGTGGATGACTATTATTGGCCCTATGTAAAACATATTATATAAAAATTTTTTTCACAGAATGAGGACTGTTATTATCCCTAATAAATAAATAAATAAATAAATGCACGACTTAAGAATGGATGAAAATAAAATAATGAAGATACAACCGCAAATTAATTAAAACAATTTATCTCTTACACTTACGGTATTCACCTACATGGTGCCACGCATAGCAGGTTGGTTAGCAACCGCCATTTTTTATTTTGAGTTGTTATCAGAAAGATGCTACAGCCCAACGCTTATTTAAGTTTGCCTCTGTCGCCTATTGCGGCTGATACGTGATGATATAAGATAGAAGATTCTCTTACGCAGCCATTACTTGAAATTAAGTTTCTTACAAAACTTTCAAAAGTTGGAATATTTGTTAGCTAAATACCAACAAGTTTAAGTAGTTTGAGCAAAGTGGTTTAAGTTTTAATTGATTCATGAGCTGTTTATTAAATTGGGTATCTTGGTGTAATTATATTTTGTGAAGGGATCTACTGGGATGACCTGCTTAGTGCTTAAAAGGGTTTAATTTCATAACTTTATTTCAATGTGTAAATACAATACGTGTGCAGCCATTGCGTGTAACCAGTGTTGATAACTATATGTATACGTCTCATATAACATCTCGGACACAAGTGGTTGTGCCTTTCGCTGGTAATATAACGAAAAATTAAAGGTCAACCATTTCAAGCTATGGAGAGCTGTACTGCGTGACAGAACTAGTAATAAATTTGCACTAAAACCAATCATAGGCATTATTGTCAATGGCAGCCTTATGCTGGTGCGATGTTTTCGGGAGGCCTATGTTCAGCTTTAAATTTCTAACCATCTGTAATTATGATGATATCCATAAAATTAAAATTTTCAGTGTTTATTCGGCAAGATAATATTTGCATGTACATAAATCTATCATTGTTTGAATTCAAACAAATTCGTTTATATTGTTTGAAATGATGATTGTACTTTGAACTCAAACAATTTTATTATGATTTTCTTTTATACGGCATCAAATAATGTGGATTTCTTAATTATTTTTACAGAAAATCAAACTCATTATGTAATCAACAAAAGAATGTTTTTGTTTTTGTTATTTAGTACGAGAAAAGAACAAATATAATACATAAATACTAATGCTCTTTACGTAGTAGAGCCACGCTGCAGCTATATTATAGTTGTAGCACGAATGGGTCGCCTACACCGGGACAGGTCCACGCTCTCACTGAAAATGCACTTGCACGAAATTTATAGCAACATACAATTAACCATCAATGGGTGACGCGCGTATGGTATCGAAAAATTTATTTGAAAGACATATATTATTCAACTTCAATGAAAGTATTACCAATTCTAATTAAAAAATATTACTCTTTCAAATTTAAAACGATATTTACACAATTATTTATTCTACGGCTGCAACACGCCGAATTAATAACTCGCTAATTACCGACCGAAGAGAGATCGGGCACCGTTCATCCAGTGCCCGATCTCTCTACGGTCGTGTCGAATCATCGTCCCATCGGAATGAGAGAGTGAGAGAGAAGACAGTTATCCTCTGCTTGCACTTACACAGGTTCACTATAATTCTATCTTGCTCAGATGGGTCTGAAGGACATTGGTGCCCGCCGAGGTCAAAACCCAGATTATTCGTACTGTTAAATTAACCCCTCAGCCACAAATCCACACTACGGTGGATAACTATATAACTTCCCAATTTAATATGATTTGATTACCTCTAAAAGATTATAAAAATTAAGTATTTTGTAATTGTTCAATGTTACGAAATCAAAACAATATTTGCTGCCAGTCCACGTTCTTATTATTTAAACCTTCTCAATGACTTGCCGCGTGAAAGGTATGATTGCGGAAATAATAGAACTAATTAAATTTAGTGCCGTGGTTTGACGCAATTATATACTAATTCATAATTAAATCACTTGCATTGTTTTTCCTTCACAAAAATAACAATCTCTGTATTATTTTCAACTAAATATAATAGACGATGATGAATTCCGGGACATATTGGATCATGGCCACAAGTTCCGTATATCATAATCATCATCATCACACCTATCATTAAAGCCTATCACAAATCCACTGAATCTGAGTCTCCCCCACGGAGTGTCACATAGCACGTTCCTGAGCCACCTGAATCCATCGACTTCCTGCATCGCCCTACATTTCATTTACTTTTACAAGGCTGCCACTCTAGAACTTTCTTTCGAATATTGTCGGATATAATTAAGTGCGTAGGAAAAATTACAGTATTGGGTCCCTGAGCCATTTGAAGCGTGTAAAAACAAATATATTTATGATAGATTTTATAAAAAGTAAAGGAGAAATAATTATTTCTGTTTATAAAATTGCATTATAAAATTTTTATTTCAATTTTAAGAATACTTTTTTCGGCTATGCCTCAAATCTGCAAAACACTGTCCGTCATATTAGATCATGTTTTGACGTCACTGATCCCACTTAAGGCCGTTAGTATTCTGTGTCACTGATTAAGAGAAATAACTAACGTGCTGTGTTATTTCGAAATTTTTCAAGTTGTCATTACGATTATTGAGTTTTATTCCGAATTTTATTGAAAAGGCATCATGGAAGACGAATTCCTAAAAGCAGAATGTACTAATCTACCAAGGATAAATAAATTGATGGTGGAAAATTTTTTTTGCATGCAATCCTAATTTTTGTTCTGCCGAGTTGAGGAATGTTAAAACATGGATGTAAGTACATATTACCAACTTTTTTTATACAAAAACAAAATACCACGTCGGAGTGTATTTTGATAAAACATAGTTTAGTAGCTATCATAGTTTAGTTTATTTATAATTACAATCATTAGCAATGTAATTTATTAC
This sequence comes from Parnassius smintheus behrii, assembly GCA_036936625.1. NCBI lineage: Eukaryota > Metazoa > Arthropoda > Insecta > Lepidoptera > Papilionidae > Parnassius > Parnassius smintheus. The sequence goes on from JAUPFT010000021.1 coordinate 29,497,667, forward strand.
AAAATTTCATTTGCAATACCCTTCACCTCATGATTTTTTGTTTTGTATTAAGCGATAGTTAATTATAATTCAATGAAGGAGACGCGTGGTTGGTACTAAAACTTTAATTAGACTGCCTCATTATTCTACCTTAACACTAAAGTATATTAACGTGGGAGCACTACGCTACACCTCCAACCGACAAAAGAATAAAAAATATGCTTTCTATATTTTTTTATCAATTCTTAAAATAGATCCTTAAGATTATTCTAAAAAAGGTTAATATCATTATAAAAACTATATTTTAAGACATATCTAGCACGCAAAAATGCATAGTCACAGTAGTATAACTGACATAATCGGGCATAATTATGTAAAACATAAAATTATGTTTTGATTTTCACGAAAATTTACAATATTATTTATTCGTATCCTTAATCATTTTGTTATTATGCCTACCATTTATCTAGTCAGGACAAAAATGATAATATATAAAATACGTGTCACATAGTTTGTCGCGATGGGCTCCTAAACTACTCAACCGATTTTAATAAAAAATGCACACCGTGCGCAGTTTGGTCCAGCTTGAGAGATGGGATAGTTTTTTGACTATGAGTGACTTACATATTTTTTGCAAATTTAAGGATTTTAATAGGCTATGACAAAGGGTTGTCGAAAAGAGCAGAACAACGTCTGCCTGGCTAGTAGCTAGTACTTTAGCTATTCATTACACATGTATGTCATTTCTTTCACGTACACGGCTCGCGTATATACATGATCAAGAAAATTACCAATATCATTTAATTCACTTCTTTACATTTCAGCTCATGTAATTCATTATTTAATTGTACCATAACTTTCACGTACACGGCTCGCGTACATACATGATCAAGATAGTGGACAATATTCCTATACAATTCATAATAAATTATCATTTCCCCCATTAAAATACATTAAAACTTTTTCCGCATTTAAACGTGTCCGAACAACCTTAAAAAATTAATCGGCTATTAGGTTCCAAACTCTCAGCTGATCAGGCTGATTGTATGTGGATATACTAACCTCCGATAATTTTCTTTATCTTACTCTCGCAACTATACATTATCAATATTTTCATTTACTTTAAATCACATCTTTTACTTTATATGATAAAATAATCTCGTATAATATTTAGTTACAGTATCAGTCAGGAATTGAGGTTCACAATATGGGAACAACAAACTTTAAATCAGTTGTGTAAAACATTATATATGTAGTGAGTTTCAAAATCGTATAATCCGAAGAAAATACTTTCATAATCTACTTAGATTAGTACTGTTTTCCAAGAAAATATTAAATTATAATAGTTAAAAATAAATTATTACATTTCACATTAAGACAAACAGAACAAAGAAGTCAATGTTAAGCAACGTAATCATTATAATTAATATAGCAACACACAGATCAAAATACAAATTGTAATCCTAACACCGCAAATATTTGGAGACAAGTTTGTTTTAAATTCCAAAGTTCGTATAAGGCATCGCTTGTAATTACATTGGACTAGGACGACACGGTGTGATTCACGTCTAATTTTAAGATAACTTTTACAATATTTTATAATATGAATGGAAGTAAAATGCACCTTAAAAGGATAGTTGTAACATTTCTTTAATTTACACAGAAGTTTAGAAATAGTTACATTGTTAATATTTATGTTACTATTACATACATCACAAAATGCATTAGCTTTTTTTTTAAATACTTTTGCTATAAAAAATTGCTTTTTTAAAAAAATCACTATAACAGATATAAACTTCACACAACGATAAATTTATTTAAACATTATAAAGAACCATTTTTATATTTTAGGTAGGTTATTATATAAATTAATGATTTAATGCCTTTAGAAAAGAAAAAAAAACAATAATAGCAAATTGGTTATAACTCTTTTCAAAATTGTGTACATTTTAATAAAATTTACTACATAAAAAACACACACGAAATGTACCATCAGTGATATGTTAACTACAAAATATGAAAAATTAATTAATGATAAACAATTGTCAATGTAAATACGTAAAAATGTAATCTTCATATTATTTCATTCATGTTTTGCAGGACACAGTAATAAAAATAATATAAAACTATAACCGAATAAATTTGAATATAAAATCAAGTGCTAGATTATTGATTAATTTATAATTATTGCATTCTGGGTTATAGAGACGAAGACTTTGGTTATTATGGAAAGTCTTCTAAGGACGCAACTAACCTAGTACGAGGCCGTCCATATGGGGGGGGGGGGGTAGCTCTCCTATGGAGAAAGTCTATCTTTAATACCGTGTCTGTGGTGCAATGTTTGTAATAATCGAATCGTGGCTGTTAGAATGGATTCGACGGATAGATCAATTTTAGTATGTGTATAAATATGCCCACTAATAGTTACGATAATTTAGCTGAGTTTTGTGAATGTATGATCGAAATGGCAGCGATAGTAGAAAGTTGTAATTTAGAGTCTGTCTTTATACTAGGTGATTTTAATGCAGATCCTATGGAGTTATTTGGTAAAGAGATGCAAAATTTTTGTAGGGATCAGAAATGGTATTGCGCGGATATTTGTAAACTGGGGGTTGATTCAGGTGCGTATACTTTCGTTAGTGATGCATACGGCACTACGAGCTGGCTGGATCATTGCCTGGTAACCGATGCGGCTTGGCGGTCTGTAGATAGTGTTGACGTTTACTATGACGTCTACTGGTCTGACCATCATCCACTGGTCCTACAAATTAATCTGGGTACGATAGGCCTACTATACCTACTCTTTTAGAAAGCCAAGTTACAAATTAGGTTATTTGGGGGGAGAGAGATCAGTATCAAGTAGAGTCATACCGTAGGAAGTGTACAGAATTATTACGTGATATTGACTATCCCGTGGAGTTAAGCGAATGTTGTGACAAACTGTGTTTTAATATTGAGCACAGAATAGTTATTGATAATCTTTACAATAAAATTGTAAACGTGCTTAGGGAGGCTGCTGAGTTTAGTTGTGCTGCACCGAATATTAAAAAGAAGAAGCGTTATGTTGCTGGCTGGAACAAATTTGTGAAGGGTGCGCATGAAATAGCTAGGCAGGCTTTTCTTAACTGGGTCTGGCATGGTCGGCCAAGAGCCGGTCGTCTATATCAGTATATGTGTGAGTCACGTAAAATTTTTAAATCAAAATTAAAATCATGTTAGAAAAATCAGGAACAAATAAAATTTGACATTTTGGCTTCCCAACACAAAGCAAATTGAAAAGTTCTGGAAACACACAAAAAAGCTAGGCCCTAAGCCAGCTGTTTCTGTAAGTGTGGATGGATTATGTGACCCAAAACAGATAGCTAATCTATTTAAGGACCATTTTAAAGTGGAGGCAGTATAACAGCAAGAAGCGGAAGTGGGGGTGGGCGATGGTGGGGCTGTCGGGACTGGTGAACCTATCCGTATTACAGCTAAGGATATAACGCTGGTACTAAAGCAGATGACCAGAAGAAGGTCACCGGGTCACGATAGCCTCAGTGTCGAGCACCTTCATAATGCAGGACCGCATCTTCCAAGGGTTTTGTCACTATTATTCTAGCACCTAAATGTACCCATGCATTGAAGTTGTTCATGGACAGCGATAGTCACTTACCATCTGTTGAGCTTCATGCTCGTTTGCCCCCTCTACTATAAAAAATAGTATCCTGTATAACAAGAACTGAAGCAAATAATTACCGAGTGGTGGTGGCGATTCGAGCATATTTGAAATCTTTTGTCGTGGTGTCGAAATATATAATAATGGAAAAGTGGTTTTTAAAAAATATCTAATACCACATAGCGTCCCGTGGGTGTCGTAAAGGGTGACAGAAAGAAACTAAAACAGAATATTAGCGGTTGCCTTCCAAACATGACAACTATTGCCAAATTCTCCTATGAGTCTATGGGAGAGACCTGTGTATCAGTGGACTGTAGACTGTAATGGATGTACGGATAGATGGATTGATAGAATACTATAATACACAATAGAATGGCTGTTAAACTTATTTTGTCGTGTCGTGAACGCGTGTCGCTGGGGCATACATACACGCAGTTATATCGTATTATAACTACTAGAAACGCAATTCGCTCGTTGGTAATACAAATTTCAACAAATAAATGTTACGAATGCATTTAAGTATTACATAAAATAAGACTTTATCCCAAGGCAATAAAAACGGATTCACTGAGAATCTTTACAGACCGTCTTATTCTGAATAGAAAGAGAATGAATATAAATAAAAAACTGTGTTGACAGACTGGGCGAATTTTGATTGATTTTGGACTTATGATTGATGTTCACAATCATCATTAAAAATGAAATCGTTGAAATTTTAGTACATATTTATTTTTATTGTGCGAACTAATTGCAAATACAATGGCAGTAACTATTGCTTTTTTCTTATAGTAAATTAAAAGTTTTCGAACACGTTTAACATGCGTAGCATCATATGAGTCCGTGCATTTAAGCAAACTATAGTATGTAATGGCAACACAGCTAAGGATTTAGAATTGTTTAGTAACTAACCGGTAATCGATAACCACCGGAAAAACTATGTTATATATATATATATATATATATATATATATATATATATATATATATATATATATATATATATATATATATATATATAATAGAGTATAAATACTAAAGTATTTACTTTGTAATTAAAATGCAATGAAAAATATGTTTTGTACACTATAAATATATGATTAAAAAACACAAAATTAGATTGATTAAAACTACTTTTACGGATTTTTTCGCGTTTTATTTATCCAGCACCCATGGTCACGGGGGACTCCCCCGTGACCATGGGTGCTGGAAAGCACCCGAAACGTCGGGTGTTAAAAATAAAATAAATAAAACGCGAAAAAATCCGTAAAAGTAGTTTTAATCAATGTACAGTGTTCGCGTAAATATAAGAAATCATAACACAAAATTAGATTCAAAATTATAAAAAAAAGTTTATGTTTCACATTTGCATTTATTTGTAGAATTTCTCAATTTAAAATTAATAAAATATAAATGAATAGTTGTTTGTTTGTTCGTTTTCTAAGCGTTCTCATTGCATTCATCCGAATACGATGAAACTTTGGTGAGTTGTTGTGCACAAAAAAGGATGAAATGATGGAAAGATAAATAAAAATGCTGAGTTTAAATGTTTATCATCATCATTACATCTTATCAAACTCCAATAGATTATCACCACTGGCCCTAAATTTTTAGATTCAATTTTCTGGTTTCGTATCATTACTACTTACTGTACGTTCACTTTACGCTCAATCTTCCAAAAAAGTTCGGGTAGACCGATTTTATGTTAAAAGTAAAAACATATATTTCATAATATTTATTTTCATACTATTGATTCCGAATTCGCTCATGTCTGGTGTCGACTTATCAATACTATTGTACTTTTTCATATTGTATTCACTACTATGGGTACTTTTTTAGATAGGATAAAATATGTTTTTATTTATATAAACCATTTTCCTGTTTTTCTGGAGATCCGAGCATAAAAAATATGGATAAAAGCCACGGAAGGCTGAAGTAATAATTCTTATTCATACATCACAAAAGATATTCGAAGGACAATGAAATTCCACGTAAAGAAATTGTATACATTAGCACTGGTAAGAACGATCCTGTGAAAAGTATTAATTCAAGATCTGAGAATGCGATGGTTCAAAAAAACGAGGCTGCATATGACAGAACCATCACTTTCATAATTATGGCAACACAAGTGCAAGAAAAATTGTCTGGTAATGAGTTCAACGGAAATTATCATCGTTTTTTTCTATATAATTATTTCTCTTACAAAATATTATGACAATATTTTTTTCTATTCAAAATTTTACGAAAAGTAGAAATACAAAAAAATAGTTTTCGCTTTTTGCTACTCTGCTAGATTTTTTTCTAAATTAAACGTTTAAGACACGTGACGCTAGCCACCGCCGGGTATATTAAAGTCATGACTCAAGTAACGGAACATTAATCACCAAATTCGTTCGTCATTCTCCACTTCTTCATCCCCTGTTTATATGTGCCTTGTGCGAAAATTTTGAAGTCACGTGTAAAGCAAAAATGTCCATGTTTACCTTTAGCAAACATTTTCATGTTTGTCCTTTACATATGACTTGACAAAGTCATAGTAAACATCTTCCAAAGATTATGAAAACAAAATCGCTAAGCAATTTTTCGGACATTAGTACTGTCACAAAAGTAAATACATTATTGTTTTAAAAAATTATTAAAAAAATGACTCTGAATCATACCATAACCAATAACATTACAGCCTATCAAAATTCCTCTACTGAATAAAGACTTCTTAAAGAAATAGAGTTTAAATTGTAATGGAGAATACTAAGAAAAGCTAAAACATTTTAGCTTACATATAAATTGTTTTATAAATAGCCCATAAAAGTCCACAGCTGGACATGGACTTTCTGGCCTATTTTATAATACACTTTTAGTACCTTTTTCCAAAAAATAAAATAGTAAAAGAGGGTCTAGTAATCCTAAAAAAATAGAAACTTTGAAAACTACCTTTATTAACGGAACGACTGCTAAGTATGCCATCGGAAAGGCAAGTGCACGGTAGAAATTTATAAGTTCACTTGCATAGCAAAAATCAGCTTACACTAATGATCGACCAAGATGCTTAGTGAAAGCAAGGTAGCAGTATTCCGTAAAAGCTTTACAAGATTGGTTAACAATTTATTTTTTTAAGTATTTTTACATATTTGTAAAGCAGCAAAATTTTTTTTGTAGTACAACCCGTATGCGCCATAGTAATGGGACAGAAAATGTTTTGTTCTATAGAAATGCAGGTTTCCTCACTACTTTTCCAATAGGAGGATAATTGCCATAATCGTCACGTAAATCTGCTCTCGAACCCTTCGCTCTGGTTCCCTTCATTGGTCTAGATATTGCTTACGTGGCAGAACCATACTACTAAACCAGACAAGACCAAGCTCTAACAGAATACTAGCGTAAAATAGCAGTTCAATACTGTAAGGCTTAGCTACAATGTTTGTTTTTGTTTAAAAGTGTTGCAAATATTCATGAACTTAAATAAGGAAATATCCATTTTTATTTTTTTGTAAAACCTTATTCAAAACGAGGGGATAAAGTTCGTATGATAAATTATTTATATGAACGCTGTTCAAACCCTGGACGTAGAAGCGTGAGAGTGAGACAAAATCTTTCTTTTATTACATGGGCATCCACTAAGGAAGGAATTTAGAGGGTATTATTTATTTTATTTATTTTATAGGATAGGGTGACAAACGGGCACACAGTCCACCTGATGGTAAGCGGTTGCTGCGGCCCATAGACATCTACATCTATCCTCGATTACAAATCAAAATGCAGACGCGTTGTCACCCGTGAGGACTAAGATGGAATGCCTCTTTTCCAGTAAAAAGGGTCTCCGGTTCTCTACACTCACCATACGAAATACAGCAGCATTAAGCTACTATTTCACGCTGGTATTCTGTGAGAGCGTGGTCCTTCCCCGGTCGAGCCGACCCATTCGTGCTACAACTATGTACTACTAATATAACTGCAGCATGGCTCTACCACGTAAAAATGAAATGGGTGAAATAGGGCATTTCATAGGACACTTTTTATTTTGCGGGAGGAATTCTTATTTCTCTGATACAAATTATTAAAAAAATAAATTAACATGAAAATTGTGACAACAATATTTGTATTAAAGTAATTAGTTTTTTTTGCTTTCTGAAAATATAACCAGTCTTAAGACAAGTTTACAAAATTAGCGTGGAGTTACAAGGATACCCTTAAAACTAAATTATGTTAATTAAACCAGAAACTACCCCAGGGTACCCCCTGGGGATACCAGCGCCCCTAGTAAGGATGGCTCACTAAACATCTACGACCAAATAACCCAACCTGTTAAATTTGGGTGGGCCACTCCAGCCAGACGTTAACCTACTGTCGTTGATTTTACTTGATATGTGTGTTTAGCAAACATTTTCATGTTTGTCCTTTACATATGACTTGACAAAGTTATAGTAAACATCTTCCAAAGATTATGAAAACAAAATTGCTAAGCAATTTTTCGGACATTGGTACTGTCACAAAAATAAATATATTATTGTCTAAAAAAATATTAAAACAATGACTCTTTGAATCACACCATAACCAATAACATTGCAGCTTATCAAAATTCCACTACTGAATAAAGACTTCTTAAAGAAAGAAGAGTTTAAAATGTAATGGAGAATACTAAGAAAAGCTGAAATACTTAAGCTTACATATGAATTGTCCTATAAATAGCCCATAAAAGTCCACAGCTGGACATGGACTTTCTGGCCTATTTTATAATACACTTTTAAATTAATTTTTTAAGTATTTAAATTTATTTTTTAAGTATTTATACATATTTGTAAAGCAGCAAAAAGTTTTTTTTGTAGTACGACCCGTATGCGCCATAGTAATGGGACAGAAAATGTTTTGTTCTATAGAAATGCAGGTTTCCTCACTACTTTTCCAATAGGAGGATAATTGCCATAATCGTCACATAAATCTGCTCTCGAACCCTTCACTCTGGTTCCCTTCATTGGTCTAGATATTGCTTACGTGGTAAAACAATAACATTTGTATTAAAATAATTAGTTTTTTTATTGCTTTCTGAAAATATAACCAGTCTTAAGACAAGTTTACAAAATTAGCGTGGATTTACAAGGATACCCTTAAAACTAAATTATGTGAATTAAACCAGAAACTACCCCCGGGGTACCCCCCTGGGGGTACCAGCGCCCCTAGTAAGGATGGCTCACTAAACATTTACGACCAAATAACCCAACCTGTTAAATTTGGGTGGGCCACTCCAGCCAGACATTAACCTACTGTCGTTGATTTTACTTGATATGTGATTTCGTATTTTAGCCAAATTTGACAGAAGGTATAGTAATTTTAATTACTATTCGGAAATAACCACATATTTTCACCCAAAAGCAACCGGCCACACCTAGTTTTAACCATGAATAAATCGAATACACCTAAGTTCCACCAACTACAACCGGCTGCACTTAATTGTTATTTTATTCATCAGTAGAAAAACTCGTAAAATATTCATAAATACTTCATTTCCAACTTTCATTAAAACATTGAAAAAAAGAATTTGGAAGATACGAGAATGTTTTCTAAGAGTTATATAAAATTTCTATAGATTAAGAACTTACTTAAATTACTTAAAGAACTTACTGAAATTGCCCATTCTGCCTGCCAAGCGGCTATAACAGCTCCTTTCAAGAATTATGCTACTATTATGCTGCTTAGTAGTGGAGTATGAAAATTCAAATTTTAGTTTTAAATTACGATTAATTGTGTAAGTAAGTTAGCCGATCACTAATTTCCTTTACTTTGGTTTCTTTTTTTTAGGTTACAAACATCGCTACCTATACTAGAGTTCCCGTTAACCTCTCAAACTAAAAAGAACTAAGAAGAAAGTTCCAGCACTCAATTTTTTAATTTCATTTTAGAATACGAATTGTGTTGTTAATTATTGTTGTAATTTATGATATTTAATAATTTAATGTATTTTTATCACTGAACATTATATAAATGAATAGGTTTCAGAAAATAACAATTTTCCCATTTAATACAGGATGTAACTGTGTACTTTACAAACAAGTTATTGTACGCACGTTCTCATTAAAGACAAAGTACGATATACGTAATGTCATTAACATATTTGATAAAGCTTTAGTGAGTGAAGTAATTGAATGAAATCTCATTAAGTTAAGATAGTCACTGACTAACTAATATTACCAATAAGTCGTGATCTGAATACAAACTCTTCACAAATGAATGCAAAACAGTCAGTCATATTCTATTAGAATATTTCATGATATTCAAGTAGTTTTGCCGCTGCCACAGTGTAAGAAAGTCCATCAACCTAACTCAGCCCTTAAATATCACAAGATCGAAAAATGCCTGAAAGAGCTTATGATATATTTTAATAACAATACTAGCCAAGCCGTTTACGCTACATATGCTGAGTTTTACGACAGTAGTTAAATAGCAGATTCGAATCCACGAATTTTGAGTTTATTGTCCGCATTAACAACAAAATCATTCTGTTATACTAGCTTTAACGTTGACATTATAACAATCGCATCGCGTTTACGCCTAATGTATATTACAACGTGAAAAGCCTATATCCAGTAATTGGATTTTACGAGATAATGAAGGGATCCGCTAAGACACGCTAACCTGTATTTATTGTCAGCCCAATATAACTTACGGCATGTTTTTTCTTACATTCAAATGTTAGATAAAGCCTTGCGCTTTATTTTGGTTTTTTATTACCAAGATGACCTGATGCTATGTACAATTAAGCTCAAGATTTCACAGAGGCTATGGAAAAGAATATGCTCGGCCTTTTTTGCGTGATAAAGGATATTTGCAAAGGAACCAGAAAAACCGGTAATCCAACGGCTTAGTAAATTGAAGTACCAATGGGTCAGTCATATAACTTGAAGAATCGACAACCGATGGTAAGTAAGTTATCGAATGGTAGTTCAAAAATATTGAATCAAAATTCTAATTCAGACAAAGGCGATGAGAAGCAAATTTTCCAACGTGAGTGTGTTGGTAACAACCCTGGTGTTCAGCTTTTCGAGTATAGACTAATTCGAAATCCATAAAAAACAAAACATGAAAAATCAATTCATCCCATTCTGACTTAATAAGTATAACACAACCAAGATCAAATGTCACCATTTTATGATGCCATAAAAGTATTATATATCGAAGAGAATAAGTAGAAAAAAAGCCTTACAATGTTATAAATGTGTTATCAGCGTTTGTTTCTTCAAGATCAAATAAAAATGGCTGGCCTTTTTACTTTTGTATAAAAAAAATTCATTACGTTAATGTAGCAAAAATTACGTCCAAAATGATAGTAACTTTGAAGTATATTTGCATCGCATGTTTTATAGTTTTTCTATAAGGGAAGAGACAATTTACCACAACATAACTATCATTTTGTTATTAACTAGCTATGCGAATAGGCCTCCAGAATTAAATTCATATAATTTTATATTGATAGGTACTTCTAATAATTTCAGAACTGTTGTAATATTCTCCATAGTTAAAAATTCAGTCATAGTTTCAAAATATTAATGTACTTAATTTATTTTAAAAACTTTGTTTTTACAATTAAATGCTCTAAATAAAAGAGACACTGCAGTAACAGAAGTCCGAAATACTCTACACTAACATTTAAACAATTTTACAGTCGATTCATCAACATAAACTGGGCAGTTTCAATATTGATATATTCAAAATTTCTTAAAGCGACTTCTGATATACATACATTTTAAAAAGCGAACTTCTGACCCTTTTTTAAAATGTATGTAAAATTTATGGAAACCATTTATAAAAATAATCATATGAAATTTTCAATGATGTGTTGTTACACTAATAATTAACTTGGAATTTTAAAATTGTTCTACTATTTTTGATAGAGACTTATATAACACTAAAAGTGCCAAAGATTAGAACGCCGCTTGGACAGTCGTCGTGACAATTTTGTCCACGTCTTTATAATGAGGCAATAAAGGGAAGCTGAAACAGGAGTTGGGCATCAGAATTTTCTTGATTGCAGCTCAAAATGATAAAAACTAGTGTCGTCAGTAATTGTTAAATAATTGCTATTATTAATCGTTTAAATAATAATTGAGTATAAGATACGAAAACTATGATTCATACTATTTGCAAAATATTTGAAACAAGTTTATTAATTAAATTAAATCAAATTCTTATTGCTTGATAAATAAACGTAGCAAATTGGAAGATAATTGAAATACAACTTACATAGTAATTGTACCTGTACTAAATGATTTCCTTAAATTCTATAAACTAGTTATTATTATTTGAAGAGTAACTAACACATAAATAATATGAATGACGAGTAGTATAAAGACAATAATATGAGGAGTGAAATTTAGTGTTACGCGCTCAAGTCGATGGCACTAGCGCCATCAAGTCTCAAACCGAAGAACTAAACTTCTTGAAGTCGAAACACGAACTCTCGGTACCTTGCGCGTGTTTACTTGAATATTCTGGATATTTCGCTGCTAATTTATATAAATAGGCGCTGCAAGATGCGATCGGAGAAGTATTGGAGTTGGCGACACAAGCGAAGCTTCGGAGCGGAATAAAGTGAATCAGTATGATTAATTATTAGTGTTTTTAACTTTAATTTGTGTAAAGTGAATTAAAGTGTTAATTTAGGTAATTCTATCGGCAATTTTTATTGTCACGAACCTCAAGCTCGTAACATTAGTTAATATTTCAAGATACAGCAGATTTTTTATACAAGTATTAGTATAATAATAATATAATAATAACTCTTTTATTTCAGACAAAGATCCATATAAGTTGTTAGTAATACATTGCACACCTTAAATACTAATGTTAGTTCCTTAAATATGAGTAATCACTTTTCAACAAATCGTTCCAATAATGTAAAGTATAGGTTGGTTCAATAACGTGGGTTCTGTATATATTGTTATAAAAAATATTTCCTGTTCAGACAGAAGTTTTTGATTATAAAACAGCAAACAGTGGCGAAATATGAATCGTGAATATGGCTAATTCTTCAATATTCAAACTAGAGCAATACGTGGTTTTATGTCGCCCGTGATAATGTAGATTTTGTTTTCTGAATGAATACTGCTACGTAAATTTGAACTAGATTTTATATGAAAGCAAAATTGAAACATGTTGTCGCTATATCATTTGCGGTCTCGTCATAATGCAGTTTAAAAATACCGTGGGAATTTCAATTTCACATCGTTGCAAAATTTCTCGTTCTCTACCTATTACGGTAAGTCAGAAGGTTTAAATAAAATCTAATATACGTACGCTTCGAATAAAACTAAATTTACGGATTTTATCGCGTTTATTACACTACTTTTACTTATTTTTAATTCCCGACGTTTCGGGTGCTTTACAGCAACCATGGTCACGGCGAGGACTGAGATGTTTGACGTCCCAATGTCATAGTTAGTCCGGCTACCTTCAGTTTTTGAATATTAATTTTTGGTCCGATTTACGCAAAACGGGCTTATAGTATCACGAAGTCTTGCAGTGGTATGCTTAGGTTTGGGTTTAATTTTATTAATTATAGGATCCCAAGCAGGTGGCAGCACCCATCCATCTTCTCTATTGAAATTTGGATGTTTTTTAATTTCAATAGCCTCGCGTATCATCCTTGGTATGAATCGGTGTTCTTTTGCGAGAATTTGTGGTTTATCAAATCGAACGTAATGGTGGGGACGATATTGAACATGTTCTCAGACTGCAGACTTCAAGGAGCGTCGGTGCTACACGTCAGCTATATGTTCTTTCACGCGGGTTTTTATGGATCTTTTTGTTTGACCTATGTAAGAGAGACCACATTCACAATCTAACTTGTACACTCCTGCATCTTGTAGAGGGATATGCAGGAGGAATCGGTCATAAATGGTTCACTAAAACAAGTGTTTTAGTGAACCATTTATGACCGATTCCTAGAAATCCCTTGCGGATATTGCGACTGAGTCAGCAAAGGCACAAAGACTCATTCATAAAACTATTAAGCTTTCTTACCCTTTGTTTACATTCACAGATGGTCAAACTAATGCTTTGTTTGTATGTAGGACTACGTAGCATATTTAGGAAGTTAAATTTGTGAATCAGTTACATAGAAATTCCGGTGAGTGAACAGTGTTTCTTAAACATGTGAATATGGCTCCTAGACGTACATTTACTGTTAAAGAAAAAGTGGACATCATTTCGAGACTGCAAAATGGACAAAACAATGTTGATCTGTGTAAACAATTTGGAGTTTCACATTCTACAATATCAACGATTTGGAAAAACTGCGCTAAAATTATGGAGTGTTTTGAATCAAAATCCCCGAAAATAAAGAAAAATCATAAAACACCCGTGTATAACTTAATTAAATAAATGATAAGTAAATATGTACATGACTTTTTATTATTTCGGATATAGAGACCTCCGGATATAGCGACGACATTAAAGTGGTCCCTCCGCCGTCGTTATAACCGAAATGCACTGTACTTTGAATTCTCTTTTAAAACCTCCCGTTTAAGACACCTATGCTTTTAATTTTAGTCAATTTAACAGTTGTGATGTTAAGAGAGCCATAATGTCCATCCATTCGAATTCGATTGGTAGTGACTGCATTAGTCGGAAAATGGTCATCCCTCTCATTGATCTCCTTTCACCTTTAATCACTTCCGTTCTGAATAATTCACTGAATTCCGTTTTTTTCCCGTCAGCTTGGAAATACGAATTTGTAGTTCCTCTTCCGAAAAAGTCGAATCCCTCTAGTTTTTCTGGTGGACCTATATCTATTTTACCTTTCCTCTCCAAAGTTTTAGAACGTCTTGTGCACAATCGATTAAGCACTTATCTTTTAAAACATAATCTTTTAAATCCTTTGCAATTCGATTTCCGTTCTGGCCATAGCACGGCTAGAAGCTACAGTAGCTCAGATGATTAGCACTCGCTGTAAAGTCACATTACATGAGCAACCCGGTTCGATCCCCGTTGGCACCAATGTTTGTTTATTGCAATTTTAAGTGCTGATTTACCACGTGCACGGTGGTGAAGGAAAACATCGTAGAGAAACCGGCATATCTGAGAAATAAAAAAAAATCGAAGACATGTGAAGTTCGCCAACACGCATTGGGGCAGTGCGGTGGATACTTCCGTGCCCTAAAACTCTCTCATAAATGAGAGGAGGTCTGTGCCCAACAGTGGGACGTATATAGGCTGTAACTTTAGCATAATACGGCTACTGCACTTTTAAAAATCACCGATGATATTCAGTATGGCTTGGAGAAACCAAAGCTTACCATTCTTATTTTATATTGCCTGAATTTAGTAATGCTTTTAATACTGTAGATTTTGATACAACAGCGGGTGTACCACAAGGTGTCGTGTTGTCTCCTGTTTGCAATTTTCATCAACTCTATAAGTAATAATTTGTCCTCTACCTACCACTTGTATGCTGATGATCTCCAAATTTATATTCAGCCTCTCTTGATGATTTGTCTAAAACAGTTAACACTATTGACGATGATCTAACTTATATTTCGAACTGGAGTGAATGTAAGGATTTAATGATTAATCAAAAAAAAAACTGGTCATCCCTATCTCATATTATACTAGACTGCATTCTAATCCACTGCAAGGTTTAAAAAGTTTAGGTTTTAAAGTTTAAAACCTAGGGTTGTATTTCGCTTACTGTATGTCTTGAACTTCACAAGTTGATGAGGTTAATAGAAAAATGTTTTTTGCGTTAAGCTCTATAAGTAGATTACGTAATTTTCATTCCACAACAACTAAAGTTACGCTCGTTCAGTCTCTCCTTTTGTCTGTTCTTGACTACGCTAATATTTGCTATCTTGGCATTACCGAGGAGCAGCCTAATAAGCTTGAGCACATTCAAAATATTTGTATTAGATTTAAATTTGGGCTTCGCAAATATGATTATATCTCTAAATTTTGGAAACAGCTCAAATGGTTCCCAATCCGCCTTCGCAGAAATACTCACATTCTCTCCGCATTATACAGCGTCCTGTTTAATCCTTTCACTCCTCATTATTTAAAATACCGTTTTCAATATCTTTCCCTTACCCATAATCGGTTCCTTTAATCCTCTTTAATCTTTCTCTCAATACTCTTTGCACTCTTCCTTCTTTTTTAAAAACCCTTTACTGTAACTGCTGTGTGTTTGTGAAACTCTTTACCTCTCCACATTTGTCATTCCAAATCCCTTCACTCTTTCAAAAGTCTTGCGAAATCGTATTGCTTAGAACTCTATCTATATATATAGAAATTAGATAAAATAGTTAGTGTACCCTTTTCATTTAGTTATATCATATTACATATAATTTTCAATAATCTATATTTATATGTGTTTTCATATTTTTTTTTATTTTGCACGCCCCCTCTACTATTTATATCAGTTAGTTATTGTTTACATCAGTTCCCTACGCAAAGGATGTTTGAAAGAGATCACTTTCCATGTGATAAGTCTGCCTGTTGTACAAATTCTACTTCAGATTTAACTGTGCTTGTTAGTTTGTATTTTGGTATACAATAAAGAATAAAAATAAATAAATAAATAGAAAGAATGCCTATTCTTTATCTCGTTTTCTCTATCTATATCGCTTTTCGTGAATATCTTTGAGAAACCCTACCCTTCCTTTCTTTTTTTTTTTTGCTTTTTTCATACGTGGTAGAGCCACGCTGCAACTATATTATGGTTGTAGCACGAATGTGTCGGCTCGCCCGGGGAAAGACCACACTCTCAGAGAATACCAGCGTAAAATATCCGGAGATTTTGCTGAAAACAAGGCGTTCCATCTTAACCCTCAGGGGTGACAACTTATCTTGATCGTGACGCGTTTTGATTATTAATTGAGGATAAATGTACGGGCCACAGCATCCACATACCATCAGGCGTTTGCTCGTTTGTCATTCTATAAAAAAGAAAAAATATAATCGAATAATGCATTTTAATTGAAAAACATCGTCATCGTATGTTTTCGTTTAAACTCAAGCATTATATGTACACAGTTACTTCTTTAAGTAAAACAAATTTCAATAAATTTTGAATTAATATTTGAATGGTCTGGAGAAAAATATATTCAAATAAGTGACGTGTAACTCATGCGTGAAAAGAGAAATATCAAGTGGTAATCTTTGGTCTTTTTTTACACTTCTAAATAAAAAAGTTAATGAGATATGTGTGATGTGTATTTATTTGTCCAAGATCTTACTGGGTGATTTATTTGACAAGTTTCATTAATCGCCATTTTGTGACGTCCGCCATAATAGATTTAGAATGATGTCGAAATTATAATTTAAATCTAAAGTACAACAAGTTTTGCTAATTATAAAAATACAACAATGCTTTTTTTAAAGTATTGGTTTAAAAAAAACGTTGGTTCAAGTTTTTTTAAGTGGTTTAAATTGTAATTTAAATTGTAATTTTCAATATCAATACACTAACTACACAGTGTGGCTCCAGGATAAAAATTAAATTGAAACTGCACCGGGTAAGTGCCTGCATATCGTACTTTTGAACATGACTCCCGTTGGTGTCTGTTTATATAAGACTTGAAAATGTACGAGACTTTATTTTACATTATGCTAGGAAATATGGAAATATATTCTGATAACTTCATAAGCCTCATGAAATTACTATATTATCATGTTTAAATAGGAAGAAGGCTGACCCAGTCAGGTTAAAGTTCAGGTTAAGTTCAAATACTTTCTTCACATCCTCGTCACTTTTAGTTGACAGCTAGTTGGAAATGAACTCTAACTAATAACTAATCGCTTTACTTTATGATTTGAATAGAATATTGAATATTGAATACATATTATAATGTATTTAATAATATAAGTGAAACTTTCTTCACATCTTCACATTTTCTTTACATTCTCGTCACTTTTTTAGTTGACAGATAAATAATAAATAATTTTTATTTCATTTTTAATTACATATGTTTACCAGAAACAAATATGACTACAATTAAAGTAACATTAAGTCAAACAAAAATAACATGCTGTAATAAAATTAAAACTATGTGTAGCTTATTAATGTGGAATCTACAAAAGAAAAATTGAAAGTCAAGTGTATAATATTAGCAACCCGCCTGAAATAGGTTGAGTACCTGAGTTTCAGACCATCACTTACACTATGGGTTAAATAAAGCAGGACATTAGATAATTCAAATAATTAAACTATATTATATAATAAATCAAACAACTTAATAATCATTATTTGTTACCTACAATTAATACTAACTATTTTAGAATTTCTAACAACTTCTCTGTGTCCTCGTTATTTAATTTATTCAGGAATTTCCTTTCGATTATATAGTATTTCTTATAACTTACACTGTATATATTTAGTAACTTATTGAGTTTGTTATATAGAAATGGTCCTAAAAATATATAGAATCTATTCACAAATGCGTGTTTCGTCTGAGGGCTTACACAAACTAAGTCCATTCTTCTCCTGTTTTTGAATTTTAAGTTAAATTTAAGTTCGGTATGCTATTTTAATATGATGTTCAGAATAAATAACTGACGGACAGTTAGCACTCAACATGCCAAGTAAAGTTGATGTGAAGGAAATATGAATGGATGGAAAGTGGCTAGCTTTAGAACTGCTCTCTGAGCACCTTCTAGTGGGAACAAGGTTGATACAAAGCTTACGCTTAGGGAGATACTTAAAAAAACATATAAATTTACGAACTCTAGTACACAGTACACACAGTACACAGTAAATCAATGTGCTTGTGGAAATTCAAATTTGTGTTAAGCGTGACACCTAAGTATTTTGTATTGTCTAGTTTTGTTAATGCGGGACATGTATATGCTGTGTCAGCGTACGAGCTACAATTATGAGCGTATATATTTAAGTGAGTAGGTATACTGTTGTTTCTCATTAAAATAACATATATTGTGTTTTATCTGCGTTTAAATTTAAGAGATTGTTAAGAAGCCAATTAGATACTATGTTAAAGCCTTGCTGAGCGTATTTATAAACCTTATCTTGTGATTTAGCTGAGAACAACGGGGCTGTGTCATTCACATACGACATTATGACACAATTTTGAAGTTGAAGAATGCACCAGTCATTTATATAAATTAGGAATAATTTAGGCCCGAAGATACTGCCATGTGGGATTCCATAAAAGCTGTTTTATATTTCAGTACTTGTATTCTTACCGATTTTTACACACTGAAAGCAATCACTGAGGTAATCGAAAAAGGTTGTAGTTGAGTTCCCCCTATGTCAAGTTTTTCAGGCTTTTGCAATGCAATAGTGTAGGGAAAGAGATAATTAAAATTAATCGATAATTGGGAGATAGTATATCAGAAGCTCGAATACTAAAAAATAAGATCTATTTTAATAAATAAATGAAAGATTTTTGACAAGATATTTACGTATCAGTTTTGTTACCTACGTCGCGGAAAAATATAATCGTATCAACTACTCCCCAGAGTATTTTATTCTTTGTAATACGTTACCAATGCGTTTCAATGAAACAAATTATATTACGACTCCCCCTTATAAAGATCAACTAAATTGAATTCCAACGTACTTTATCTGATTTTCAAAAAAATAAGAAATAAACATTATTATTTGTACGAGTATAAACACTTTACGTGGCAGAACTACATTGTAGTCTTATTCATTTTCATCATTTATGTCCACTGTTGAATATAGGCCACCACCAAAATTGTCTCAAATTTCCCGTAGTCACACTCTTGGCTGGAAGTTTAGGAACAAAGTTTTTATACTATTTCAAATTGATTACATAAATATGATGCTGCCAATATCCTGTTTATTAATATAACTTAATTATATTTATGGCTTATATTTTGATTTATTTTATAACCTCCACACTGACATAATTTTAAACACTGTTACGATCCTCGAAGTGGTTTCACTCCCTCGCAATAGCCAATTATCAGTAAAGTGAACGTTTATCTAAATCAACGCGCTGTTTATCAAGCGCAGTAACTACATACATGTATTCCCAATACCTACGTGATAATCGATTGGAGAGACCTATATACATCAGTGGACTTTCAATAGCTGTTAAATATTATAGTTTAAGCTGTTTCAATAATGCATACAGAAATGAATCACCGACATTGTTATTATTTTGTAACATCTATAGTGTCAAACAAACTTGCATTCCACTTAATGATATCCCATCAAAAACATAAATGTGAAATGAGAGCCAAGATCAATATTATGATATATGCCTTGGTTGTTGACTTCAAAGACAAAAGAAGTGAGATCTAAATGGGTGACAAGTTCAATGGCCGGTCCTGAAATTTATTTATAACAACATAAAATATCATTCCTTCTTATAACTTAGGATAATATATTGTAGCCTATAATAAGTTCCTACTATTTCATCATTTATAAGTAGGGAATGATCTTACACCATTGATGTGCGCTAAATATTGGAACAATAATTAGTACTAAGTCCCAGTTAGTAACTTAATAAATACGAAAGTCGACTATACTCTTAGTTTAGTTATAAATACTAGAACGGAAATATTTGGATTAAAAATTAAGGGTAGTATTCAACTCATTATATGTTAAAGACCGGCTGTCATAAATCTTGATTGCTGATTATATATACATACATTATTACAGTTTTAAGTACATTGAGCTATTATGTACTACGTGTAAGAGGCGACACCGCATTCAGCTACTCCGTTCCACTCAACTGCGGTGCATACACCGCACTTTAATCAGTCACCCTTTAGGCGCTTGTAGAGTTGTCACTTCTCGTGTTGATATAAAAAAAATCTCTTGATAAAAATATGCCGTCGTGTGTACTTAGACATAGCGTAAATAATTCATGAAATTTCAGTAAAAACCAAGGAATTACTTTTCATCGGTTAATAAGATAATCAATAAAAATATTATAGTTTAATAATAAAACAAATTATTCCTAAGACTCCATCTCGTGTCATGGAATATAGATTATGAAATTAATATGTTCAGATGCGACATTTCTGTGGGTACTTAAGTATAGGATGAATATATTATAATACACATTTTTTTGTAGAAATATATATATAAGTTGTTATAATTAGGCAACATTTTTCATGTTTAAACCTGCTTATTATTCTTTTATTTTATTTTTAGGTTTCCACATCAAAGTCAAAGTGGTATAAATTCGTCGATTTTTAACTCTCGCGTGTCCAGCATTTATGAACGACTTAAATACGTAATTTAAATGTTTTGTTATTAAGTTTTGTTAAACATACATTTAGTATATTTTTTATTTTTGTCATAGATACCTTTTAAATTATTCAGATAAAAATATCATTTAAATGTGATTGTGATATAATATTATGTAATATTATATTAAAAAAGCAAATATAATATACAAAATAAATGACAAAATTTAAATATTGTTCCCCATATAATTTACCTATTTAACAATACAATCTGCTATTACCTACGGGTCATTCTACCTATGTATATTCTATGATAAAAAAAACAACCGCGCGAACACACAGTAGCGCACATGTTTTGTTTGAGATAGCTGTTCTAGTACGTAAGTACATATTACTTCAATGTTTAAGTATAATACAATAATTAATAAAGTTTTGTGTTCCTAATAAAATTAAGTGAAAAATAATTATAATTATAATAAAATGATAAAAATTTACCAGTTTCTGATTTATTCTTTTGTATTCACCTAATTAACTATATGCATGCCAAATTTGAGCATTCTACGTCACCTGGAACTGGGTTAGAGTTTTGATCTATAGGTCAGTCAGTGATAAAAATGAGTTTTGGACGTTAAAAAAGTACGCGTCTGTCCACAACCTTTAGAAGGTTGCTATTTACTTATAAACTTCAATGTTGGACAGATACGCCAAAGCGGGCATTTTGGCCGGGACAGTTGAGAGGATATGTATCTCGCTAGTCTCAATATATGAGCCGAATTTGACACGTTTATGTGAAGTAGTTTTTGAGTTATGAGGGGGTCAAAAGTGGCTCCAAATGGTTCGTGTCATATAACACGTGGTTCTGCTCGCCGTTCTGCTTGAACTTAGCTTGACACGCTACCTAGTGTATAGATCAAGCCAATGCAGTCATAAATAATAAATGTCCCTCTATATTATTAAACAGTTCATACCGTTTACAATTCTAATCTTAATCCTTCGTTGTATTACATTGATAAATGTTTAAAAGATAATATACATACTGATTTAATTCTTTTACAATTTTAGACACTGCATTGACTTTCCTGTTTATACTTACCAACTTACAGGTATACTTTTTAATGCCAATACTTCTAGTAACTTACAGTTAATGCAACTGTAAGAGTAAAGTCTGTAGTTTTAAACTATTTAGTAGCAAGAATATAATATAGTATAAACTCGTCTATGTTGTTATAAACTTGTTTATATTGTTATAAACTGTGTTCGTGTTAAAGTGTAAAAATGTTCCTAGGTATTCCATATTTGAAAAATTTCTATAACAAGTAACTAATCCACGTAGTTTTTCTGGTTACAAGTCAGTTCGGCTAAATATTGATTGATGTATTTAATTCGCCAATGACACTCGAAATTAAAAATTGACGAGTAAAATTCTATACGAGTAATATAAGACTTTACTTAGAATAGAATTTTGGAAAATCAATAACTTCAAATGGAAAATCAATATGTTAAATTTCCTAAAACTAATAACATAGGTCTTATTAATATGTCAAATATTAGTATTGAAGTTTTACGTTATTAGTGAAATCTGATTTAAATTATAATATTAAAACGAAGTCACACAACATACACAAAAAAGTTTTTGCGGCAAGACATATATCACATGCTATGTGTATTTAAAAAGATTTACACACATACACACATATAGCGGTCAGCCGTCGTAGATAACTGGCTACATCACCCCAGAATCCGGGTTCGATTCGTAGTCTGTGCAAAAGTATGCTCCAGTAAAGAAATTTTAATTCTCCGAGTTATTGCTTACAATTTCATTTATTATATGCAATGTTTTTGATCTATTATATGTCATTGTTATACGATTATCCTATCTGTTAGTAAGAGGTGATGTAGCCAAAAATGGTACTCGTAAAGCGCACTAATTTAGACTAACAAAAAGTATAAACTTTAGGTCTTGCTTCGAAGACACCAATGTCGTATACAGGTAATATTTCCGTCCGAATGCGTTCTACAGGTAGTAAATAGAGAAGACCATGTTCAGAGATTTGTGGACTTTTATAGGCTGATAAATAAGTAGATAAATTGGTGATTCTTCGTAACGCAGTTTTGACACGGTTTTTACTGAAGAACGCATCAAAATAATATTCAATTTAAACATCCATTTCAAATAAAATTTTAAAGTAAAATGTCTATCGAGGCCTTATGTAGTTAAACGCAATTAATTAAAATAAACTTAATTTAAGTCAACAGAAAACATTAAAATCTAATTCATCTGGCGCGTCCAAATGACGATTTTTGTTGCACTAAACTATTTTTTGAAATTATCTTTTGCAATAGACATCGGATTCATGCCCGGTCGAGGTACGACAGATGCCATTTTCGCATTACGCCAATTGTGCGAAAAGTACAAGCGTGTGCATAAAAATCAAATGGTTTTTGTCGACCTTGAAAAGGCGTACGATCGGGTTCCCCGTGAGATTTTGTGGTGGGCGTTAAAGATGAAAGGTGTGCCTTGAAAGTATGTGAGGTTAGTCCGTGCTATGTACAGAGCATCCCGTACATGTGTACGATCTGCCGCGGGAATTACGGGCAGTATCGATGTGGCTGTAGGGCTGCACCAAGGGTCGGCATTGAGCCCTTACCTCTTCCTACTGATTATGGACGCTTTGACGTCGGACCTGCAGGATGAGGCACCCTGGTGCATGCTCTTTGCCGATGACATCGTGCTTGTCGGGGAAGAAGGCATCGAGGTACAAATCAGACTGACGGGGTGGCAACAGAGGCTGGAAAGTGTTGGCTTGAAGATCAGCAGATCCAAAACCGAATATCTGTGCTGTGATTTCGGCGGTCTTCCCAGTCCTGTACCCATGTCGTTGGATGGCGCTATACTGCCTACGTGCTCAGATTTCAAGTACCTCGGTTCCCTCATTCAAGGCCACGGCGAAATAGATAGAGCTGTGCAGCATAGGATTAACGCAGGGTGGATGAAATGGCGACAGGTCACAGCCACAACGTGCGATCCCCGAATGCCAATAAGGCTGAAGGGGAAAATTTACAAATCGATCATCCGACCTGTCGTCATGTATGGAAGTGAATGCTGGGCCGTCAAGAAGAAGGATGAAAATAGATTGCATGCAAATGAAATGAGAATGTTACGATGGATGTGTGGTGTGACAAGGATGGATAAGATAAGGAATGAGTATATAAGAGGAAGCCTGAAAGTAGCGCCAGTGGTAGAAAAGGTGAGAGGAAGCAGATTGGCATGGTTTGGGTATGTGATGCGGAGGGATGAAAGTCATGTCACAAAATGAGTGTTGAATATGAATGTGGAGGGACACACGGGCAGAGGAAGCCCGAATATAAGATGGATCGATTGTGTGAAGAGTGATATGAGAATGAAAGGAGTAAGTATGGAAATGACGGCTGATAGAGAGGAATGGAACCAGAAGATTTACTGCGCCGACCCCAGATAATGGGAAATGGTCTAGAGAATGATGATGATCTTTTGCAATAGACTAAAATTAGTAAGTTGTATCGATATTTGAATATTTGTTTTTTGATACTTTCATATTTCATTCATCTGGCTCAATACGTCGGAACATAAATTTAACGTATGTTTCAAAATATTCTATTAAATTATACCGACTCGTGATTGTTCGCACCATCCAGTCCCGACCCGTCATACGCTGCTCTTGTGTAGGCTTGTATTTTACCAAAAAAACTACGATACAATATCGTGATCTGGCATTTGTCAGGTAAGAAGCATAATTAATCAGTCCTTCTTTATAGATGTTGTGCACATGCTTACGTTTTGTAACGAAAACATAATCTATAATCAGATTATTCATCACTATTAATTACCTCTTTGATTTTGTACGATTATAAATAGAGGAACTGGATTTGATTTTCTTCAAATTCCTTATTTGTCTGACCTCCATTAGTTTGGTTTCATTTAGCTCTCAAAACCATATGAATTTGAACGGGTCAGATGAATTGGATTCAATTCAAATATCATATGAATCGGTACAGAATTGATATTTTGTGTTCCAGATTTTTTGAATATCTTTAAGCTGTACATTGTTTAAGCTTATAAAGTCTGTTGTCTTAAAAAGGTACAAATTTTGCTAAGCATTTGGATCCCATTTTGATGGGCATTTGGATTTCTAATCTCAGATCTGTATTTTTAAAATGGCAAAATCAAAGGAACAGACATGAGAAGAAAGGCTTAGAAAAAAGGGGCTAGCAGAGAAAAAGAGATATGAATGAATAAAAAATAATGATGCCCTATAGAACAAAAAACAAGAGAAGAATAAGCAAAACTACATATGTAGAAAGGAGAAAAAGAAACAACTACCTATAAGTGAAGTGAATTCTGGGCAACAAAGGTTACAAAGAAAGAGATGGAGAAAAACCACAAGTCATATTACCTAAGAAAAAGAACAACGGCGGAAAGGGCATTACGTTGGATATTGAACTGATAGTTTTACAGCATTGAAGATCCGTCACCTTTAGAAAACCTATTTTTATGCAGAGAACCGGAGGTATAGGCATACCAGGACCATCTAGGATATTGCGCAGTATATCTCAACAGAAGATATTATCAGCTTAGACCTCCCAAAATCTTCTCGATTTAATATGTTGAGACGTGTACAATGTGGATTGTTTGCATCAAACGTATTTAGCGTGCAAGAAAAAAAACTGTTATCAGGAAATTAACAATTCTATTAAAATTACGTACTGGCACTGGGAGACGAAATATGATATGACTCAGGGTACGGAAATAAAAATGAGAACTACCGAAAAAATAAAAATAAAACGCTAAGTTTACAATATTTATTTATTGTGAAAATTTATTGAAAATTTTAAAGCAACACTTAATGCAGTGCAATTCAGTGTTCGTGCAGTGGTAAGATAGCTACTCAACGAAAAGCTTTCAGAAACTTAAAATAACGTTTTTAAGATAGAGAATAATACACTCACAAGAGGGTGAGTGAATTCACATTAATTATAGGGAAAATTATGCACTTAATTGTAAGAAGAAATACGGTCCTACCATTTCGGTGGTAGTCGTAAACAATTAATTTTACATACTTCGGTAATATATTTTCTGAATAATGAGAAGACACAGCAAATACAATTCTTTTGTACGGTAAAAGAATACATGCGCCATGAATTATGGATCAATATTTAAAGAAAGTGCAAGTGAGAACTACTTCTGAATATGACATAAGTAAAAAAGGCTTGCTTATCCCACCCAATTTGAAAGATTTTCCAGGATGCATCAAAATGCATCAAATTGTCTGGAACTTGGACTCCCCTATGGTAACCGTTGAAAAAGGAAAACAAACTGAGTTGTACTGATAAAAATTGTATGTATCATATTGTTAATTGCAACCACATGAAGCAACTTGTTTTTTAACTCTTGGAAAATGGAAGTCAGAAATCTTTAATGGTCACCACCTAGCTAATTCGAATAACAATGCAGGGATATCGATGAACCCTTTTGGACAGCAAATAATGAAAGAGACGTAATCGTAGAAATACTACGTAATTTGAGAGTATTAGAACCAAAGGTATACATAAAGAAAAGGGCACAAGTTTGTCACCAAAGAAGGATAGAAGCAAATATTTAACACCAAATATTTACCAAAATATACTATGACAGAAGAAAAAGGAATAAGGAAGGATAAAGAAGAACAATGTTAGCAAAAGCTCATTCTTCTGCCTTACTCATCATTCATCTGGCTGGTTCATTCATCGGGATAACCTAATTTATTAACTACTGGAAGCAAATCAGTGCCTTCAATATAAAATTATGACATTTTACGACTAGGATAAACTAATATTATAATTTATACCAAATAACAAAAAAAAAATTGAAGCCAGACGAATTAGTCGAAAACCCTCGTTTTCAAAGATTCACCCAAATAATATTTTCTTTCCTAATAGGCTAGCTTCTTTTCTGGAAATTTGACACAAATTATCCCGCTTTCATTCTTGTTTTTACTCCACCGTAAACTATACCGTTATCTACCAAATATCAAAGAACAGGCTTAACAACAGGATTTACACAAATTACAGAAACATTTGTCTTTACTACTTATTGTGTTTTTCTTAATTGAAGAAAATAAAATTTTTACTACTTTTATTTCAAATTTGTAATAAGTTAAGTAAAAAAATAGAATTTAATATATTCAAACCCTCATTGGCAGGCCGGAATTTAATTACGAAATACTCATTTGCATAGAATAAGGTGAGATTTATAAAAAAGTAATAGCTTTGTATTTTTTTTAAAATGACGTATTTCTTAATAAGAACGTTTAGCTAGATGGTACGACTCTTTTCCAGCCTACGAGTCCGTCTGGGTAGGCACCACCCGCTTACCTATTTTTACCACCAAAGACCAGGGCTTGCACTGCTGTGTTCCAATCTAAAGATTATTGAAAGCAATTATAGCTTCAGGCTTTGAGACATTTTATCTTAATCCTCAGAGATGACAAGCATCTCTTTCTGGGCGTCGAGATACGTTATCATCTCTGTTTAGGCTGCAGTAGCCACTTGCTGTGGTGGACTGTAAGTTCGTATGAAACTTCAGTTTATATTAAAAAAAAGTCGTTCTTATTAGGTAAAAAATCATTATAAAAGGGATATGGGGTAGTTAGTCCGCCTCGCTGTAATGCGTGTTGGCAGACTTCACATTTCTTCTAAATATCTTAAGTCGTCAAAATGCAGGTTTCCTTACGATGATTACCATTACAATCAAACACCTTGTAAATCAGCACTTAAAATTTCAATTCACAATTCGTTTGGTGCTACGGTTATTGAACCCGGTTACTCGCGTTTGGTGTGCGGCTAGCGCTCCTTGGGTTACCACGGCTTTCGTTCCATTTTTTATAAACAATATCTAAAATACCTTGAACGCCGTTGGAGTAGAAAAATCTATTAATTTAAATAAAAATTCATACATAAATAAATAAACACTCACGCCTGTCACCCAGAGGGGTAGGTTTTTTGTCTGTCTGTCTGTCTGTCCAGGCATTATTTTTGGGCATTATTTACATGCTACTAAGGCATATGTAACTATTTCCAAATTTTTTGTCTGTCTGTCTGTCCAGGCATTATTTTAGACATTATTTACATGCTACTAAGGCAAATGTAACTATTTCCAATTTTTTTGTATGTCTGTCTGTCCAGGCATTATTAACATGCTATTAAGACATATGTAACTATTTCCAAATTTTTTTGTCTGTCTGTCTGTCCAGGCATTATTTTAGGCATTATTTACATGCTACTAAGGCATATGTAAATATTTCCAATTATTTTGTCTGTCTGTCATGGGCTCGTTGCTGCAGGTTTTCGTTGATGCGTTGCACGTGATTCTTAATTTGCGCACGAAAGACGCGTTACAGGTGATCGTCGCCATATCTCGCCCCCAATGCCTCAAGGAGCTACTCGTGTCACTTCTTTACCAAACAGCTTCCAGAACAGTTAAGGTCTGGTCACGCAGGCCTAGTGTGAGTTCAGTCATGGCCTGACTTTTATTCCAGCAGTTTGCGTTCATAACAGCTTCGAACTGGAAGATAGGCTGACCAGGAAGAAGTCCCGACGAACGGCGGCACTTTTGATCCACGTAGCGAAGGTGTATTAGCTACAAAGGGAGCTGTAGTTTCATCCCCAAGTTTAAGTTCGTCTAGTGATTTCTTCATGTCAGCCATCACGTTATCAACCTGATGGTTCACTTGGTCGATTCGGGTTTCAGCTTCCACAGGCGGTTGTCATGTTGAGCAACCCTATCACTCATGTCCCTTATCTCGAAGGTAGCGTGAATGTTCTTCATGAGGAGTATCTGCTTTTCCTTATCACGTTTGAGCTGCTCTTCCAAATGACGGGCCTGTTCTTCCTGCTGGCGGGCCTATTTGTTCTGCTACTCTTTCAACTGACGGGCCTGTTCCTCCTGTCAGCGGGCCCGTTCCTCCTGTCGGCAGACTTGTTCCTGCAGCATCATCATCAGAGCACCTAAGTCAGGTACTGCAGATGTAGGAGCTGCTGACGGACCGGCCTCCGTGGCCGGCGGCTGGCCCTCCGATTTCTGTAGCGTTGCACCACCAAATCGTCTCTGGTCCGTCTCCTGCTGGTGTAGACTTCGGTTACGGACACCCTCCGTTTCACCCTTATGTAAAATCAGCATGATTTTATCCCACTTCTGATACCAATTGTAACGGGCTTAGGGCTCGTGATAGTAAAAACTGCCGGTTGAATTACCAAAATTGACACTTTAATTACCGAACACCAATTAAAACTTAAAACACACTAATAATAAATCACACTTAACCATTGACTTATATATTACAATCATAAGGAACAACTATAACGGACGAACAACTAAAACGGACCCGTGCGCTGGCCCTAAAATTACAGTTTAGAGCCAACGCGAATCGGTCGACAGTAGCGCGTGCGCAGGACAGATTTGCCTGTCATAAATATGTCTTGCATGGTAAAAGAATGCAAAAATTACGATACAAATATTTAAAAAAGAGGGATAACGTATCATCGGTAAATAACCTTATATTAATTTTGTTACAATTGAATTATTATATAAACGCATTTTTAAAGTTTTGTTTTACAGTTAGTCTGGTTACGTTACCAAGATTAGGCCAGGGTTGGATCTCAAACCCTCAAAAATATTGTACATGGTGTAAACACGAGCACGCAACAATCAAACACCGAGATCGAGTTGAGACTGATTTGAATAAATCAGTCTCAACTCGATCTCGGTGATATTTACCCTCCACTGTTACAATAATCTCTTACATCTCCCTTCTCGATAATAAGAAATAAAATCAAAATAGTAATTTACTCTTGCATATTTTTATCACAAAAATAGTAAGATAATTTCACCATAAATATATTAGCAATAGATGTAGGTATATTGTATTACATATAATAAATTAGTTAATTATTCTGATTAATAATACATCATTTTGTATTATATCTCTCTAACTACTCATCTTCCCCTATCTTACAAACAAGAAAAATCAATTATAAAATCAATAGCACTAAAATAAAATTTGAGTATGAAATGTTTATTTATTTACTTAAATTAAATTATTACTTATCCAATTTTTTTAAACTAATCAATTCCTTTTTATTAATAAATAATACTTATTTTATTTTTGAAGTAATAAACCAATTACATTTTTAATAGAGTAATTGGTTTATTACTAGTAATAAATCTAAGCTGATGTACTAATTCACACAAATTAAAGTCCCGTCGGGAATCGAACCTGGGACCTTTGGCGTGATAAATGTGCGTACTGTGCTGCTTAACCAAATAAATAAAAAAACTATCATATATGATTTTGATAGTGTTTTATTTTTTTAATACTTTTATTTTAGTTAATTGCGCATACGTTACAATTTATAGTTTTGTTTTCAGCGTGACTGTGGCGACGCAGCTGCGCAACCGTTCATCGCCGCTATCCAGTGTTCGTAGCCCAATCTATCCGGTGGCCTCATTGTCCTGCAGGATCGTGTGACATAATGATTATTGTTATTTATTGTATTTTGTGAGGCTGTACAAGGTACAGTACAGTTTGAAAACTGATTGTTTTGCGGGCAGCGAGGTCGGATATCATCGTAATTTAATGATTTCTTATATTTACGCGAACACTACACATGATTAAAACTACTTTTACGGATTTTATCGCGTTTATTTTTACTTTTTATTTTTAATTCCCGACGTTTCGGGCGCTTTCCAGCACCCATGGTCACGGAGGACTGAGATGACTGACGTCCCGATGTCATTGTTAAACCCGGAGTACCTTCAGCTTTTTTAATTATTGTTTATGGTCCGATCCATGCAAAATGAACTAACTCTGTCTTGAGGTCTTGCAGTGGTATGCTTGGGTTTAGTTTTAATTTTATTGATTATAGGATCCCAAGCAGGTGGTAGTACCCAGCCTCCTTCTCTATTGAAATTAGGATGTTTTTTAATTTCAATAGCCTCACGTATCATCCTTGGTAGGAATCTTCTACAAACTGCAGACTTCCCGGAACGTTGATGCATCACTGATGTGAAACATCAACGTTCCGGGAAGTCTGCAGTTTGTGATCATATCCTAGACGGCCCCAACCATTACATCAGTTTTGATAGACCACAAATCCTCGCGAAAGAACACCGATTCCTACCAAGGATGATACGTGAGGCTATTGAAATTAAAAAACATCCTATATCCTATCCTATAGGACCATAAACAATAATTAAAAAAGCTGAAGGTATTCCGGGTTTAACAATGACATCGGGACGTCAGTCATCTCAGTCCCCCGTGACCATGGGTGCTGGAAAGCGCCCGAAACGTCGGGAATTAAAAATAAAAAGTAAAAATAAACGCGATAAAATCCGTAAAAGTAGTTTTAATCATCGTAATTGTTTAAATTTAAAGTATAGTGCGGCGCGTCCTGTCGATGTGAAGAACCTTTAATAATATGGCGTCTGTTACGTAGCATAATGTTCCCGTTTGCTAATTTTATTTTATATGAACGATTTTGCGGCAGACATAATATTGTCCCTGACAACCATTCTCTTTTGTTTACATTTAGTAATATCCTTACTTTTTGTCCGTTACTTAATTGGTTTAGATTTCTCGTATGTTGATCTTAGTAGTATTTTAGTTTATTTTGCCTCGTGACTAACTTTTTATGTACATTTTTTTGTAATTTTGGTTTTAAAGTGTGATCTAACTTTGGTAACATACTTCTGAATTTCCTACTTTGCAATAGCTCAGCCGGTAATGACATATCATTTTCTTAAGGTGTTTTCAGATACTCAAGTAACGCCAACCGATAATCAACTCTATCTTCTTTACTTTTAAGTATTATGTTTTTTACAGTTTGTATCATTCGCTCAATTTGTCCGTTAGATTGCGGATATCGTGGCGATGAGGTTATGTGTTTGAAATTCTATTCTAACGAAAACTGTCTAAAGAAGCTTGACGAAAACTGCGGACCACAATCAGACATTACTATGTTTGGTATACCCTGACGACTGAATATGTTTTTTAGGGTTTCAATTATACTAGCTGAAGTTTTAATTTAATGATGAAGTTGTAATAACCTTTCCCTTACTGCGGCCGCCATATAACAAAAAACAGCTTTGTAACGGCGGCCTCTGTCATCACCTCAGCTGGCGGCACTTGTTTTAAATATTTATGTTTCTCACGACCTTTCATTTATGTTTAAAGAGGTTTTAGTTACAGTTATTTAAAGCCGATATGATTTTCGATAAGTAGAAACAATAACCATAACATTTAAATGTTTATTTTATTATGTACAGCTCTTTGTTTCTAACGGATCTTTATAAAGTGTACTTACTGACAATAAATTTTGTTTTATGAATGAAATATCGTAAGTTTTTATTTTACCTTTATGTCCTTACAATCAATAAAACATATTCTTACTAAATGAATCAAAATTATGCATGTAATAATTATAATAATTCTACTTTTTCACTTGCAAACATTTGCAAAAAAATTCGACAGTAGACAGTTTGCGCGCGCTTTGTAACCTCATTTTCAAAACCTTTTTCTGTATATATTATAGTGTCTTCCTTTATTTTTCTTATACAATCATATAGATATAACATTTAGCAATTCCTAGTAAAAGTATTTACTATGGTATTCGAATAAGAAATATACTATTATTATCTTGTTAGAAATAAAAAAACCTCTACGCGAACAATTCATAACTATCAAGCGTTATGAATTGTTCGCGTAGAGGTTTTTTGTTTCTACTTTTTTATCAATTGAAACATAAAAAGTTACTGTTGTTGTAACTTAGATCATTCAAAAACATTACGTAGTAAAGATAAATAACATTACTTATAGTTTTTTTGAAAGAAAATCCAACTAAAATCACAATCACAAAACTTCAACGATTACGCAACCCACCGTACCGGCATGCAAAAGCGAATGGCTGTTATATTTGATGATGTCTATATAACCGAGTGAATATAATGCTACAGAATATTCTTTAGTTCGTTCAGAATCGAATGAAATAGTGTTCAATCGAAAATATACTGTATTTTTATATCAATTAATGACGAAAATAGCAGCACGTAATGCGGACATGTATACATGTCCTCGGTACTTAGCGGTCACAAAACTTGGACCTGTCAACATGTCCTCGGTACCTTAGGGGATAATCGACTAATAATAAGTAATCCACCCTTTTTATTTGAAATAGATCTGTACCTACATTTGTTCATGGTGGGTCGGGAATTTCGTGAGGTTTCATCTCTTCCTATTGGTTGTGCTTTCTGTACGTTAGTCATATACTACAGATAGAAATAAAAATTTTTAAATCATTATTTATTCCTGGCCAAAATATTGTATCTTTTGCCCGCAATTGACATTTTTGCAACCCTAATTGACCGACGTGTACCTTGTTTAATAAATCTTTTCTTAAGAGTTTTGGCACCACTATCCTTTGATCCTTCCATACTAGACCATACGCGATTGATAAATGTTCTTCATAGCCCCAATATAGCTTTACTAAATCTATGACGTCATGTTTGTTTGTGGGATACCCCTCTATTATGTATTTTCTCAACAACATGAGTTCTTCATCGTTTTCGGAACTCTTTTGCAAACTTGTTGAACTCTGTTGTAAACTGTAAGTCCGTAACTTCAGTCGCTGCACCTAATGCCATATCTCTTGTGATCGCGCAAACTTCATCGTGCTGTGTATAGTCAGCGCTGAAATGCTGCACGCTTAGCGCTGGCTCCGCCTCGTATGCCCGTGATAACGCATCCGCAATAAGCAGATGTTCACCTGCCTTGTAGACTAATTTGAATGTATAGCGTTGTAATTTCATTAACATCCGTTGTAGGCGCGATGGTGAGTCCGCTATTGGTTTCTTCGTAATGCTAACGAGTGGTTTGTGATCAGTTTCGATAACTACATCTGTTCTTCCGTAAATGTACGCATGAAACCTTTCAGAAGCAAAAACTTAAGCGTATAACTCCTTCTCTATCTGAGCATATCGCTGTTCTGCTTTTGACAATGACTTAGATGCATAACAAACTGGCATTCCTTTTTGCATTAGACAGGCACCTAAGCCGCTTTTGCTCACGTCTACTGAGATAGTAATAGGGAGCTCTAAGTCGTAATATCTTAACGCTGGTGGTTTGGATAAACACTCTTTTATAACTTTTAAACATTTATCATGTCGTTCATCCCAGTGCCATTCTGTCTCTTTTTTTAACAACTCTCTCAAAAAAAAATGTTTTATGTCCTTTTTATTTTCAGGTTTAAGCTTGTTCGTAATTACTGTAATGTGGGAGTTATCCGGATGAAGCCCCTTTTTTTGTAATCCTATGTCCCAAATACCCGATATTAATAAGTCGTCGATTTACATACAAACTCCATCCAAGTCATCAAAATTTTCGTATATTTTTTTATGAAATACCTCTGAAGCCGGGCATATGTCATAGGGTAACCTTAAGAATTTGTAACGTCCAAAGGGAGTGCTGAACGTGCACAACTCGCTAGTAACGTCTAAAGCCACCTGCCAGAACCCTGATACCGCATCTAGAGTATTGAAATACTTAGCGCAGGAAAGTTTTGATACAATCTCGTCGAGTGACGGTAATCTAAAATATTCTCTTTCGATCGCGCTATTTAATTCCTTCGGATCAAGACAAATCCGTATGTCTCCGTTAGTTTTTTTAACATTAGTTATGCTACTTACCCAATCCGATGGGCCCTCTACTTTAGCTGTAATGCCTTGTTTCTCCATTTCTTCCAATTTCATCTTAACGTTATCTCTAATCGCGTACGGTAGTTTCCTAGGAGCATGAACAACCGGTAAAACATTTTCATTTAATTTTATTCTGTATTTCCCCGGTAAGCATCCTATTCCCTGAAAAACGTCATCATACTGCCCTTAAAGTGAGGGAACTCCCTTATCCTCTTGTATCGTCATCACTCGCCTCACCATATCCAACTCACTGCACGCAAACCTGCCCAAAACCGGCATAGACTTAACATCCGCTATTTTAAATTCTAGCATGTAAATTTTACTTTTGTAATAAACTTTTTAAGTGATTTTTCCTACTACTTTTATGGCAGCACCCGAGTAGCCAGACAACTTGGTAGATTTGTGGCAAATAATTCAACGGAAATACATTAACATCTGCCCCGGTAAATAATTTAAAGTTGACAGACTTAGTATTTATCATAAGGTTAACATTCTACTCACTACTAGATTTTACAGTTTTACCTGCTCATCAGACTCCTCGACATTGAATGCACTAGCACCATGGACTCTGGCAAAGTGGTTCATTTTCGCACATCTTAGACACTGCTTGCCATACGCCGGACACTCAAACTTTTTATGTACACTGCCACAATGCCTACAGTGCTTCATCCAAGGCGTCGAACACGTGGAGGAACGTTCGCCACGAGCGCGCGGTGACAGGCGCTGGGTCGGGGGGGGGGGGGGAGTGCACCGCTGCGTACGCCGCGTACGCTGCGTACGCCACGTCCACCTCTGCGCGCGTCCCCTCTTACACCACCTGCGCCGCCGCGATATCCTCTCCTTGAATCCATCCGATGCCACTGTGCACACTCCAAATATTCTCAACATTTTCGACCGCTTAATTATTATTGATAGAACATGCTGATAGCTGCTCCTGTTTAATGTTATCCGCATACACCCTCGATAATATTGCGACTCGACATATTTCTAATCCTTTACATGATTAAAACTACTTTAACGGATTTTATCGCGTTTATTTTTACTTTTTATTTTTAATTCCCGACGTTTCGGGCGCTTTCCAGCACCCATGGTCACGGGGGACTGAGATGACTGACGTCCCGATGTCATTGTTAAACCCGGAGTACCTTCAGCTTTTTTAATTACCACATACAATACCATACCACATACAAGACCATAAACAATAATTAAAAAAGCTGAAGGTACTCCGGGTTTAACAATGACATCGGGACGTCAGTCATCTCAGTCCCCCGTGACCATGGGTGCTGGAAAGCGCCCGAAACGTCAAGAATTAAAAATAAAAAGTAAAAATAAACGCGATAAAATCCGTAAAAGTAGTTTTAATCATGTGTAGTGTTCGCGTAAATATAAGAAATCATTATCTAATCCTTTACTTAAAGTAAGATCGTCCCCCCTTAGTAGCCGTTCCCGAATAGCTGAATTAGATACGCCACATATCAGCCTATCTTTTATAAGACCGTCGTTTAAAGCCTCAAATTCGCATGTTTAGGCCAATTTCTGCAAGTCGAAAACATATTATTCTATGGTCTCATTTTCCTTCTGGTTTCTTGTAAAAAATCGGTGTCGTTCCACTGTAACATTAGGTTTTATATTAAAATGTTCATCCAATATTTGTAACACAGCTTCCGCTGTAGTGCAATTTAAAAGTGAATCTTTGTTTTGGTCTAGAATATCTCGGCACTGATCACCAAGTACGTGCAATAATATATTAATACGTACACTCGCCGCTTTATTCGTTATTTCACATGCCTTTGTATAAATTTCCTAGCTATTCCTCCATTTTGTGCAACTGGCACTTAAACTTGCGTAGTCTGAGCTCCCGTCGAAACGAAAAGGTTTTGGTGGACTTAAGACACCTTCCATAATTATTAAATGTTATTAAACTATAAACTATTCAAATTAACTTGTAATATATTTAATAAACTTATTTATCCTACCGGCTGCGCCATGTAAACACGAGCACGCAACAATCAAACACGGAGATCGAGTTGGGACTGATTTATTCATATTTATTCTCCACTATTACAATAATCTCTTACACATGGAAATTAAAATAATACTTTTTTTTTAAATTATATCACGTCTCAGGTTTCATGTTTCTTTTTTCCCATATGCCATTATTTTTTGTGTAAAGAACTTAGTGTAAGTCAAATGTGTAATATTGGTACCTAATGTATTTTATATTCAATAAGGATAAAACGAAAAGACTACAAAAGAAACCATATACGTTTATTTGAAATTCTGTTTTCAAACCGATTGCTTCTGGAGCATAGAGTTTTTATTGTGGTAGCCCCTTATAGCCTATCCTTCCTTTTTAAATCACTGCACTTAACACTTTATTTCGCACCGAAGTCTTCGCTTGATCGTCAATTCAATTCTGACTCGGTAGCGGACTGAAACGCCTTTATATAGGGTCCGTTCCACTGAAACATCTAGAATGTTCGAGTAGAATGCGAAAGTTCTAGCATCGAAATTTCCAGAAAGCTCTCCCAGTTCTTCTACTCGATACTAGATGGCGCTAGTGACATTAATTACGATGCACAAAAGTATTTAGTGTTTATATACATCATAAACAACAGCCGTCTTTGAGTTTTAAAGGTTAAGTTCTAATACCCCTGGAATAATTTTAGTCTGTCTGTTATTTATCTTCTACGTATATATTTTAAAATATATATCGTAATATGTGTGCACTGTGAGCATAGCTTTTAATTAAGAAGTAATGAAATAATGGCCATTCAAAAAGATAACCTAAATTTTATGTGTATGATTTCATTTTTTTAAATAATTTAATGCATAGTTTATATGTGTGAATGTTACGCTGCAACTTCAGTAAGAAAGGTCAACTCGATTGGAACAGTACCACACTTTTACAGAATACCAGCGTGAAACATTAGAAAATTCATATAAAGCTCCTATTGTCTTTCATACGGTGAGCGCAGAGAACTGGAAATTCATTCACTGGTAGCAAGTCATTCCGTTTAAACCTCAGGCGAATACAGATGTATCGGGATAACTAAGTGGCAACTGGGCTCGTTTGTTAAATAAGTTTTAAGTTTTACATAAGCTCTCTAACCCATACAATTTATTTTTACTATAAATACTTTACTATTATGTGGCTTCTCCTCCTCTCTACCTGGCCTCTCATTTACAGACCAAATCTAAAATTTACTAACCGCTTGTAGCGAGTAAAATTACGAGTTTACTTGTGGATTTTTTGTTACTACTTCTTACAAGGTACTGCTACAGAGGTAACCCGTTGAAGTATTTTTGACTTACAAAACTCAAAATTGCGTATTTAAATCATTTTTAAGCTAATAATCTTAATTTTAATAAAAATATTTTAATTTGACGAATTTTTGGGCACAAACGCGGTTACGAACGGCTCTACGCTGTGCTAGTGTGCTCCGTATGGGTTTATGTGGAGATATAAGTTTGAAGAATATATAGAATTTAATATTTTTCACTATCATAACCAACAATAATTGATCAAAGTATTATTATTATCATCTAAATAAGCTAAAGTTTCAAGCTTATAACGTTCCTCAGCGGGGCAAAAGCCTCTGATTTCTGATTTAACTCGTGGCATTTAACTCGTGGGGCTATTCCTGCTCTTTTAGACTTCAAATTTCTTCAAAATATTTCTTAATTAGGATAAAACAAAAATTAATCTCCGTTACTTTTTAGTGTTTTTTAATATCGACTCTCATAGGGTTTGTAAAAAATTGGGCTGTACTGTGAAATTATATTAGAAATAAGTTGCACAGAATTTCGCTTGGAGTATAGTATTTTTAGTAACCATTTAACATCTAGAAATCATTATCTTCATCACATCAAGAGGTGGTCACTCCACCTAGTAAAGCCTGGCGTTCATTTCGTTTAGCGATACGAGGCAAATACTCGGGATATTGTCTTTACCTTAAAATATAGTTTTATTTTATATTTGTTGTGATATAATGCAAAATGGCAGTATAAGTTACCATCATATAAAATTTTTACAGACAAATTAATTAGCTCCAAAAGCATAAATTGAAATAAAATTTATTTATCTTAATTTGAGTTTGTATATGATTAATTCTCCTCGCAAACGGGTTATTAATCCGAAAACCAATTACTTGCACTATTTGAATAATCTCGTTACGTTAAAACTTTTTGTTTGTTTGACAATCCTATCGCTATTAGATATTAAATATTTTTTTTACAAAACAAAATACTTTCATTTACGATATTTTTCGATGTTGCCATGTTTTCCAATGAAAATTTTATATTATTGTGATGAAACTTAGGATTTATGAAGAATAATTAAAATAAATTTTCTTACATAGGTGCCTGGCTGCCTATTTAGTCTATGATCAGATACCATCTCGTTGTTGCGGCATTAAAATTTAGTACAGCGATTCCTAATACGACTGCAAAACCAATTAAAGAAAATCCCTTCAAAATGAGAGCTGCTTATTAAACAACGTATCATTACGTTATTTTTTTTATAAAATAATATTAAATTTATTTAAAAGTTACAAACGGGCACACAGTAATGAAGTAATAAATTATTTTGGAATTTAAATTTGCAAACACTCAATTTATCATAATTATCATCGTCATCATTATCATTAGAGCCTATCACAGGTTTAACATAGGCTTTCGACAAGGAATACCACAAAACATTCAATGAGGACCAACAATTGGTATAATATGAATTATCTTTATACCTTACATTACTTTTATTCCACTTCCATCTTGGTAACGATTTTTAATGAAATGACAAATGTCTACATCACTCGAGTCTTCCTCTTATATTAAAAGGTAAATAACAGCCAACATATCTCTGGTTACAAGCTTCTCGTGTTTCTCGAGAGGTGTTAAGTAATAGGAAGAGACATAATATGAAGTCTTTCCTACACGCTCTGGGAAATCTAAAAGGAGAAGGAGAGCAGTGGAAAAATCTTTTATACTCCAAAATAGTTCTATATTGGGGGTATACCTGCACCTAGCACTGTAAGTAACTCATAAAACTTTTCTGTATTTGGGTTAAGAATATTTGTAGATATTATTAGGTCGTCAGTAAAAATAATGTTGTGCCCAATAAAAGAAATCAAACATTATCTTTTCGGCTAATCAAGATCTATTATCAAGAGACCTCACAGTATACCAACGTGAAGTAGAAGCTCTGCTCCTGCGTTTCGTCTGGTGAGTGCAGGTGATCGGAGGCTACGGTGGTGCTCAGGCTTTCCTGCGTATTGGTGGGGAGAAGGAAGCGAAATTCCACTCAAGACAGAAAGCGCTAGGAGCAAGCTGAGCAACAATACCAAGGTGACTCCTGCCACGCTATCCGTGGATTTCTGTAACATAATGTAGCTTCATTTGTACCTAAGCGGCGTCCACTACCCCTTGAAGACGGCGAAGTCAGCCTTGCTCTTTCTGACCGAGACGTAAGTGTCCCCTCCGGCTAATACTTTGTACTTCGTGTACTCGTTTCCTACGGGGGGTACAAATTGGAACATTTCTTTGTATTTTGGGCTGAAGTTGGCGTATACGTCAGAGAGGACATCTGTCCTCGAAGCTTCAGCAGGTTCCGACCTATTCATACTTTGGCTACGCATAGAGAGCGATGACCATTGGCGCGTAAACAGCGACGATCATCATCTACGGGCATCTACGGGCTATCGATCACGTCCAAATGGCTACAGATTTCTTACTACGGCAGATTCCATCCGCAGAAATCGTGATCGTTGGCGATTTAACGCCTATCACGCCGAATGGCTCGGTTCACGTCTAACCGATCATGTAGGGAGATCTGTTTATGACTTTAGCTTGGCATATGGTCTGACACGACTGGTTACTTTGCCTACGCGGATTTCAAATATAGATGATCATGTATCCTCCCTGTTGGACTTTCTGTTAAACTGTCATCCGGACGAATTTCAAGTTGACCCCCTTATTGGCTTCACAGATCATTGTCCAGTCCGAAATGTGGTGCCCTTTACGCTAACATCGCGGTTGCATTCTGTAGGTTCATCCCGTGTTTGGTACAATAGGTCAACCGATTGGGAAAGGATGCGGTCTTTTGTTGTATCCTACCCACGGTTTGCTTCTCGCCGGACGATCCCAAAATTGTTGCCAATTCTGTCGCTGTTGTGAAACTTTTTATTTCTTCTTCCGTGGAGGTCATTGGAGGCAGATCCCAGCGATGGTTTTGTCGCTCCTGTAAAATAGCATTGGATTGCTACCGGGCTACCCTTAAAATAAAGTACAATTCCGCCTCCAGGACATTTAAAAGAGCCATTGCCAAGGTGAAGTCAGAGCAAATCGGCAGAATTGGTGAGAAGCTAGTTCGCTTTCTTTCGGGAACTCGTGCATTCTGATCTCTAGTTGTCCAAGGGAAATTCTTTCAGCCATCTCTTACATCTCTTCACAGGAACGACGACTCACTAGTCCTTGCCGCAAAGGAGAAAGCCGATCTGCTAGGCTCTATCTTTGTGTCCAACCAATCTCAAGGAAGGGAGGAGAACACCGCTGACCACCCCGCGGTGTAAGTCCTACATGCTGGTTGTGCAGGTTAGACAGCGCTCGGCTTGCATAGCACTCCTCTTCCTGGACATCCACAAGTCGAGTGGGCCTGATGGAATCCCCTCAATTGTGCTGAAGATGTGTGCTCTGGAGTTGGCACCGGTTTTAACGCGTCTTTTTTACAGTACTCCTACTCCCAAACTGTAGTCCCAAATTTATGGAAAGCAGCTTTAGTCCACCCGATTCCTAAATAAAGCGACTCTTCAGACCCGTCCAACTACAGGCCTATAGCCATCACCTCCGTGTTCTGCAAAATAATCATGAGATCATGAGGGGTACCTTGAGGGTCTTTAACTGATTAATGACCACCAAAACGTTTCATATCTGGGTAGATCGGCTGGTGATCTTCTGGTCTACATGACTCATATATAGTCGGAGGCAGAAAAGTCCAAGGGGAGGCATTGGCCGTTAGTTAGAACATAGTGAAGGCCTATGGACTTCCAAAGAAATTGTTTAATTGGATCACCAGATTCTTTCGTGATCAGAGCATCAAATTCTTAGTTTACAGTACATGCTACGTGCTATCACCAACGCTGCTTCTTATACATATCAATGATCTGTTGCAAACTGGTAACATACTTTTATATGCGGACGACAAAACTGATGATAATTTATACACCGACCATGTCAACATTTCTTGTGAAAACGTCGCCGAGTACCGGAACAAACTTGTGTCTGAAGACAAGACTTAGTTGTACAAAATATTTGACTGGGAGGTGACTAAAACTGGTCTAGTGCAATCCCCAGACTTTTACCGCTAAATAGGAACCCTTTGTCGTATCTCCTCAGTTTCAAAGTAATCTTTTTGCTGTCTCAGCTAGCATCTGAATCCTCGGCGTCAACATATCGAATAATGTGCAGTTTTTTTTAATAATATGCACTTGAAAGGGAAGGCAAATTGGTCTCTAAAAATTTTTCGTGCTCAGCAGAGAGGGACAGTATTTTATACCGGTACACTGTTTACAACTTTACAAGGAGCAATTTTGACCCCACATGGAACACTGTTCACATCTCTAGGCCGAAACACCGCAGCACCATCTCCTACCACTTGACCGCATCCAGCGCAGAGCGGCTTGAATCGTCGTAAACCGAGTCCTTCTCATCTGCTCGATTCACTGGCGCTGCGAATGGATGTTGAATCCTTTTACGTTTTCTATCGCATCTACCACGAGGAGTGTTTTGAGGAATTGTTCTGACTTATTCCAGCCGCGCTATTTCACCATCGCATATCGCGACAGGACTCGTGATACTATCCATACTATCTGTATGACTGGTGATCCACCGCTGTGCGTTTCACTTGGAGTTTTTTACTCGTACTACCTCTCTGTTGAATTGTTTACCACCGCCGATATTTTTTGAACTATACGGCTTAGGGACCATCAAGAAAACACCTTCAATTCCCCTAGTGTAATACTTACTCGTGGGCGGCGTTAGTCACTTACCATCAGATGTGCCCCATGTTCGCTTACCCCTATTTTATAATAAAATGTTCACGACACCTTCTAAACAACTTTGATATTGC
The DNA here is from genome assembly GCA_036936625.1 of Parnassius smintheus behrii. Taxonomy (NCBI): domain Eukaryota; kingdom Metazoa; phylum Arthropoda; class Insecta; order Lepidoptera; family Papilionidae; genus Parnassius; species Parnassius smintheus. The sequence goes on from JAUPFT010000021.1 coordinate 29,540,348, forward strand.
ACTTAGACAGTTAATGCAGTCTCCTAGTTTAAAATGTCTTGATTAATTAAAGCTGACATTGCCCGTTGCTTGCTAACATTTTTAGAGCTTTTCAAATAACTTACTCCCCGGGAAAAATACTAATAACGTGCAAGCGGATTAGCGATCACAGATCCATAAGGCGTGAATGGTTTGGATATTTTACTTTTGGTATAAACAAGATGACATAAGATCATGTACATCTCATAGGTCCCTTTTACAACAACCATGGGACGAAATGGGGCGATGGACTCTCTTATTTTACTACAACATGGAAAATCTAGTTGTAAAAATTGATCGCTATATAAAACATAGCGATAGTTTCACTGTTACTCAACGAAAGAATTATTTAAAAGGGATATACTTTCACAGGGGAATTTCTAGGAAAAATTAGAGCCCTCATACAAACAAAATATCTACTCCACTCCACCAAACTGGAGGCGAGATGAAAAGAGATGTTTCAAACAGCCAATAGAATTTCGTTATTATCACATCTCGTCTCCTCTCAGCTTTGGTGGATATCACTGAGCGGAGATATATCATATTTGTATAACATGATCGAATCAGACATGTAAGCTGTGACTAGCTGAGATTGAGCTGGTTAGTGGTACAAAGCAGAGATGTGAGCTGTGTCTCGACAAGCTGGTAACAGCGTGCAGTGGAGACGAGAAAATATGTGAGCGGCATGCAGTGAGCAGCGCAGTTAGTAAAAGAAGAAACTGTTTTTGTAATAGTGACATAACTGAGACGTCTGCCTTTGATGTCAGGTCGTGCTAAAATTTGCGTTTATTTCAACATATGCTCGCCGTACGTGACTGAGTTCCTCTTCAGTCACCTCTTCCGCAGGGGCCCAATGCGGAGACGTCTCTTCTCGTTTCCATTTCGGACATCTATGCGCATCTATCACTTAATTTTTATCACTTAAAAACGATTTCAGGTTGGTTCCAGGGAGGTTGCATAACTTGATGTTATTTGTTATGGAATTACTTTTTTAGGTATAACTAGGGACTTTTTCACCTAGGAATCTTTCTAGGTACCACTCTCTTACAGGGTATTATAAAAGGTCATGAGGCATTCTTTATTAGTCCTCACGAATGTGTAGCCTTTTTTGTTTGATGTTGGTCACAGATGTATATAAGCCACTTTCCATTAGGTGCAATATGAGTTGCGTTTCTTACATTTATAAATTATTTAAATAGTAAAAAACAACTTGTCCCACCAAATAGTAACGAAGCTTCATTTAAGTGAAAAAGGAATGAATGATTTTGCTAAAGTCTGTCAATAACTGTTTTGGATCGAGTAATAAAGTCTCTCAGTGATACATTTAAAAATATCCTAGGACATCCCAAGTCTGAGTTCTGGCAATAACAAAGCACGAACAACTTTAACCTGACTTATGAGTTGTTCCATCAACCCATCGTACAATATATAATTATATCGAATTATAAAAAAAACCATAAGACCAATAGCACCGCGTAACTTAGTTTGGATTCTTGTATCCCAAAAAAACTAAAAATGCTTTAAGCATTTGTTTAATTAAAAGTACTTGATATGTAGGAGAAATAAATGTTTATTATATATATATATATATATATATATATATATATATATATATATATATATATATATATATATATATATATATATATATATATATATATAATGTTAAACATTCAAAAATAGGATCCTACTTTCTATACGAGACTTTTTGAATTAATTCTTTCAGCCATTTGCCCAGACCTGATTTGAACAGACAATCATTCATATTTTTTACGAAGAAGCCGATTGAATGATACAACTATTGGAACAATATCCTATATATAGATACATTAGATAAGGCATTATTTCATGCATAGATTTTTTACCCTTTTTTGTATACTTAATCAAGTCAATGCAAGTTTGTATATATATCTATTAAAAATGCAGACTGTAAGAAGGTAAATCGAACATGGTTACAAAATTTGTCATACGATGATACAGAGAAGTTGCTGATTGTTTTAAGTTAATTAATATCATAAGTAAATTAATGATAATGTATTTTACCCAAATAACCCTTATTAGTTAGTACGTTATTCATTTTATATAAGAAACAGAAAATATTTGTTAATGTATCTTTTAGCACATACACCTGAGATACAGGTTTATCTTAGTTCAGGTGCCTGTTATTGTAGACTATTTTTAAGTTAAGACTTATTGGAATAATTTGTACATTTTATCAAAATAAAATAAATTATAATAAATTATTATGTATATAATCGGTATTCCGGAAACGGCTCCAACGATTTTCATAAAATTTTGTGTGCAGGGAGTTTCGGGGGCAACAAATCGATCTAGCTAGGATTTATTCTTAGAAAATGTCTTTTTGTCCGTGTTTTTAGGCAATGAAAAACTGCTACAATATCGTTAGAATAAGAAGGTAAATTTTGACATTTTATTAATGATTACAAATAGCTTAATTGGTATATTGGGCGGCCACAAAATCGTAATACCATGGTTCGAGCCCAGACCGGCCGACCGACTTTTTTTAAATTTTTTTTAAGTTTCTTTCTCTTTTGAGAAAATCTATTTTTTCGAGCCCTTTTTTTTGGTATTTTTTAAAAACACGAAAATTTAAATTAAACTAATCGCACTCATGATTTTTTATTCAAATAACCAGTTCAGTTTCTTGTATTATGTCGCTAAGATCAAAAAATATTATTCGTATTTCATCAGTATGTAATTTGTATCTAAATATGATTTCCAAAACACACGAATTAAAAAAATAACCGAAAAATACCGAGCAAAGCTCGGTCAACCGGGTACTTAGTAAGTACTTAGTAAATTAAACGTCTCACATATATTTTTTATCATTTTCTGCTTTCACGAGATTCTCGTCATGGCAAACACTAATATCCATTATTATTGCCTTTCGTGTAATACGGTCTGTTATAATTATTATATTCTTCATTCAATTTTATTTATAACCACCAATGGATGGCTGATGGCTACCTGTGGAATAATTAGTCTCTCCCATAGATAGCCTCATTAGGATTTTTGCCACGTTTGCCACGCTTGGAATATACATAGGTAAACACAATCTTTATTATTTACTGCTTTTAATCGGGAAGATGCTGCTGCCTATTGCCTTTTGATCCATTTTCTTTCTGTGATATTGGGTAACGGATTCCCTTACGTTGCACATGGCAAACTATATATTTACTTCATATTTTAATCAAGCTGTTATCATCTATCCAGTATTTTTACAGTATTTTTCTAGCTGATTGTTTTAATTCACAACATATGTAAACAACTATTTTCATAAACATATTATTATATACATAGGCATTATTTTCTAGATATTTTGATATTCTGTTATAAACGTCTAAAAGTTAAAACGTAAAGTTATGACTGAAATACTCAATTAACGCCGAATGTTTCAGTGCAACGTTCTTTCTCGTTGAATATTCAAAACAAAATTAGCTTAATAATGCTTTTCACATTTTTACTAATTGAATTAAGCAAACATTAATACGTTTATTTAGCCTTAATTCAATTATACATATTCTGACACAGAATAACGGTGGTTTAATTAAATAACTCTTTATTATTACAATAGTTTTGTGGCATTCCTTGGGGGTAGCCGTGGATGTGTGAAGGGGCTCCTTCACACGTTTAACTGAATATAGGTCTCCCCCAAGGATATCCACAAAGTTATTGTGATTATGAACAGTAATTTAGTTAAAGTTATTGTATTTTATTTATATTAAGCGAATAGCATTCTTCTCAAACTATGTGTTTAAAATTTAGACTTAACGTTTGTAAATTTATTTAAATGTTGTAACAGAAGAAAAAATTACCAACCATTGATATTTACTTTATAATATAATATGTATTGTAATACGCATTCAACTGGGTAAGGACCACGCTCTCACAGAATACCAGCGAAAATAGCAGCTTAATGTTACTGCGTTTCATATGGTGAATATTGAGAACTAGAGACATTTTTAATGGAAATGAGATATTTCATATTAGTCCTCAGGGGTCACAACAAGGCATTTGGATTCTTAATGAAGGATAAATGTACATGCTATGAACCGCGGCATCCACTAACCATCACAATGACTGTGGGCCCGTTTGAATCCCTTATTCAATAAAAAATGTATTTTGTATTACGGACTTAACTACTTACGCAATACGTGTTCAAATGACAAAAGATATATTATTAATTTAATAATATTGTAAATTTCAAATCAAAATCTAAAACACGTATTTCAAGAATAGTAACTTTTATATAGCAATTAATAAAAATATAATGATTTTCTATTATTTACTCGTATTTTGATACTTCTTTGATACGTAAGACAAATTATGTTATACAAAAATATACAAACAGTTTACTATTCCTTGTGGCACTCACACACACACAGCGAAATAAAAATGAGCAAAACATATTTTAAACAAATTAGATGCACTACCCTTATAGTATCTGAAATTGTGTAAAGACGATGGTGATTACGATGAATCGTAATCGCAAAATTGGCTCGAACTTTAATAAAGTATTATTTGAATACACGTGCTATATATTCTTTATAATACTATAAAAAACACACGTTTTGAGTGTTATTAAAATGTCAAAAACTTACGTTTTTTTTTTGTTACAAATAATTTAAAAGTAATAAAACAATTTTGACATCTAGTTTTTGAGATCGATACATTTTTTACTTAGTTTAATTTTTTACACTTTTATGTGAACGAAGGGATATTAGGTCAAGGCCTAACACAAAACAAAGAACGTCATCTGAAAAGTAACATTAAAATCTTCTTCTGATATTTCTTCCCCTGGAGACGCCAGTAACTTAAGGTATCTTCGATAAAGATTTAGTGGACTGTAATTTTGGTGCATACGGCAAAGGGGAAAATAAATAGGTGGGATAGCACGCACTGACCTGATGAGGGCTGCCGCGCCTTCCTCCTGGAGTGTCTGCTATATAGCGAGCTCACCACGTGGTTCGGCGCACACGCACTCTCGGAACAGTCTCGTGAAGTCCCACACTCTCCACCTTTGCCCTTACGGGGGCGTCTCACACTTTTATGAGTTACAAAGACACAATGTCTGATGCGGTGAATATTAAACATAAACAGGAGAACTCAATGTTCGTCCTGCGCGGTTTGCGGTTAATGTACATAAGACGCGACGGGTGGCCGTGCGTTGCGGATGGCGTAATATCACTTATTATAATGACGCGCGCCGAGATCCTCTTTTTCACCTCGGCGGCAGCGCGTGCGGTAGGAAAGGGAAGGAAGGAAGGAAACAAAAAATATGCACTAGTCATGTTGATAAAGTAGATATAACTTAGGACGAACTCAATGCGATATGTAATGTAATGTAGATAAAGTAGATTGTTAACTGGCGTTACCATTTCCTCCCGCCCTTAAAGGGTCACCTTTAAAAGACAACCGTAATATAAAAGTAAAAGGAAAACAAATAAATAAGCGGTATATAAAGTGAGAGGATGCGCTCAATGCGCATGTCTCATCTACTAACCTTACTTGGTAAGCGAGAAAATGTATACATAAATATAATATTGCGGTTTAATACTTTTTTAATATATATAAATATAAACTTAATTCCTAATTTAGATAAATAATTATAATCAAAATAATCGTGATTTATTGTCTTGGGAGAGGGCAAATATGAGCAACAGGACGGAGATATGTTCCCTTAGTAGTTCTCACGGTCACTACTCGAACTACGCCATCCTTCGAAGGATGAACAGACTCGACAATCGCTAATGGCCAAGCAAGGGGCGGTTCATTATCATTTATCACAATTACAACCATGCCTGGTACGATAGCCGTAGACGGGGTGTTCCACTTCTGACGAACTTGTAATCCGTGAAGGTATTCCGTCCTCCACCGGTCCCAAAACGACTGAACTAATTTATCCAGTAAAGAATGCCTGTGTAACAGACTGGTAGAGTCAGATTTGACTTTGGGTGCGGGTAATGACAATAAAGGTGCGGTATTCAAAAAATGACTCGGAGTAAGAGCTGAAGGCTCTGCAGGATCAGAACTTAATACTGTCAAGGGCCGCGAGTTTAGCAAGCACTCAATTTGCGCAAGAACAGTATTAAGCTCTTCGTATGAAAGTAACTGATGTCCGATAACTCGGAACAGATGCGTTTTTACGACTTTGATCATACTCTCCCAGGCGCCTCCAAAATGAGGAGAGTTGGGACAGATGAACTTCCATGTTATACGATTCTCAGCACACTCTTGCTAAAGCTTTGGGCGGTATTCAACGTTTAGAAATTTATAGAGATCGCGAAGATACGAAGCGGCACCTTTAAAATTCGTTCCATTATCCGAATATAAAAACTGAATCGGCCCTCGTCTAGAGAGGAAACGTTTAAGCGCAGCGAGGAAACTAGAACTACTAAGATCTGTAGCGATTTCTATATGTACAGCTCGAGTCGTGAGGCATGTGAAAACACATAAGTACGCCTTCTCGCTGCGTACACCACGACGACGTACAGGAGTGTATGCGATAGGACCGGCATAATCGCAGCCCGTGTGTGTAAATGCCTTAATAGCTTGTCTTACACGACTATGGGGAAGATCAGCCATCAAAGGGTAAGTTGGACGGGGTCTAAGCCGGAAACATATATTACACTTGTAGACTCTGCTTCTCACAGTGCGGCGTGCGGAAAGTATCCAAAATTTTTGACGGAGCAATGACAATAACAATTCAGGCCCAGCGTGTAAATTTTTAATATGATAATAGTCAATGATCATGTTCACTACATGATCACTGCGCGGGAGTATAATTGGATGTTTTTGCGTGTAATCTAATGCGGAGTTCGAAAGACGACCACCAATGCGGATTAAACCATTCTCAATAAAAGGCCTTAAACGATTGAAAGCGGGCGAGCAAGGTTTGTTACCTTCAATATTTAAATATTCCACTGCAAAATGCTGTTTTTGCAGGGCGCGGAGGATTATAACCTCAGAGAAACTGAGATCATCAGCAGTCACTACAGTAGTGCTGCGGCGGGGCAATAATTTAGCAAACTTACACACGTACGCAATTATACTTAGAAGTTTACTCCAAGAAGAGATGCGGAGTGCGAGCTCATAAATCGCAGAATTACAGACGGATGTGCACACAGTGTGCGACAAAATCTTCTTCTCAGGCATATTTGCAATAACCTCATTGTCTAAAGTACGAAGAGGCCATTGAGATGGATCTAACGAAGTCCACTGAGGCCCATGGAGCCACAGGGGGTTTGAAACTAATTTATTTGGCGTAACGCCACGTGAAAGTATGTCAGCGGGATTCTCAGTACCTGCGACATGATAAAAGTTATCAGCGCGAATATTGTCGGTAATCTGAACAACGCGGTTTGCAACAAAGGTCTGCCACTTGTGTGGCGAACTCTTTATCCAGTACAGAGCTACTTTTGAATCTACAAAGGCATAGACTGATATTGCAAGGTCAAGAGAATAATTGTCGAGTACTCTGTGAAGCAATTTTGAGAGTAAAACAAAGCTCAAGGCGTGCAATAGATAGTGGTTTCGTCGGTGCGACTTTAGTCTTTGCACAAATCAACTGGACGGTGTTACCATTGACGCTCTTTACATGTATGTAGACTACGGCACCGTATGCGTGCTCGCTGGCGTCGGAAAACCCCAGGAGTGACGCAGTACAGTTTTTAGATACACCAACATGTCGCGGGATACGTAAATCATTAAGAGCTGGTAATTCAGCACAGAATTGCCTCCACGTCTTAATAATTGGCGGTGGTGGTATGTCGTCCCAATCTAAATTAAGTTGCCAAAGCTGCTTTATTAACAATTTGGCGTACGCGACTGTGGGAGCAACGAAACCCATTATGTCCCACAGGCGAGCGACAGTAGATAAGATGACGCGCTTAGTGCACGTCACATCAGCGGGAACAGATATCTTAAAATAAAAGGCGTCACTATCGGTAGACCAATGCAAGCCTAGTATTTTATGTGGCATTGATTTATCGAACTCTACTTCTCCTGTAATTTTATGGGAAGTAGGGAGGTCATCTAAAACAGATCGACGGTTGCTATGCCATTTTATCAGGTCCCATTGGGCACCCTTGAATAAGTCTATCAGCTGCCGAGAGGTCTCACTGGCCTCGGATTCACTGGGCATAGAGAACGCGATGTCGTCCATATATAGCGAAGTAAATGCGATACGACTCGCAAGTGGATACTTTGCGCCGTCGTCATCAATGAGCTGTCTTACCGTGCGCAATGCATGGTATGGACTCGAAGTTAAACCGAAGCACACGCGATTGAAGTGGTATAACACAAGTGGGTCTTGTGGACGGAAGCGGTATAGGAAGCATTGGTAACGACGATCAGAATCGCGAACAACTATTTGCAGAAATTGTTGGCGACAGTCGGCTGTCATAGCGATTGGATGTAAGCGGAAAGTTAAAATTATATTGAACAAGTCGCCTTGCAAATTTGACCCTGAATGCAGAATATCATTTAATGATCGCCCAGTGCTAGTCTTACTGCTGGCATCCAGGACGATGCGCAGACGCGTTGACTTCTTATCTTCGCGTAAGACTCCATGATGCGGTATGACATATATTGGAGCGGGTTCATGAGAGTCATACGGCGGTGCGGGGGATATATAATTTTTAGCTAAGTATTCCTTTATGACGTCATCATATGCTAACCTTAATGTAGGCGAGGCTTGAAGTTTCCTCTCCAAGCACATGAATCGTCGTCGAGAGGTTTCATAAGAATCTCCGAGAGAGTAAACGTCATCTTTAAATGGCAGGCCAAAAATATATCTACCAGTAAAAGGATCGCGGGATGTCGTAGATTTATAAAACTCTTCACATTCAATGTCTGAAGGACACTGAATGGGCGGTGCGGAGGGTGGCTGTTCAAGCTCCCAAAATCGTTGCACTAATTTGTCAACGATAGGAGACTCTAGAACTGAGCAGCACGTTAAAGAATGATTTACCTGAAGTGTCGGCACTGCGCCCATAGTAACGTAACCAAATACCGTATTCAAAGCCGAGGGCCCGGACAAGTCGTTAGACGAATAAACTACGTCTGGACACAGTAAGTGCGGGAAAAGGGATGCGCCTATCAAAACATCAATTTTATTAGGCATGCTATAACATTCATCAGCGAGTCTTATGCCATGGAAGTGTGATAAGATAGATGTGTTTACCACAGCGGTGGGCAAAAGGTCGGTGATTTGATCAACAACTAGCGTTGAAATATTGAAGTTAATATTCGAGTCGAATCGTGGGAAAATTTTAATATCAATCGATTTCGATTTTACAATTTTTTCAACTCCACCGAATCCCTTTACTACAGTACATTCGGTATCGTGTTGTTGAACGCCTAAACGATGACAGCACTCTTTAGTCATAAAATGGCTTTGAGCCGCGGAGTCTAATAATATACGAATAATTTGTTTCTCTCCTTTAGCATCGTAAGCAAATACTTGCGCGGTTGATAATAGCAACGTCTGAACGCGCACCTGCGGTGAGGGGTGGCGAGTGTGCGGGCGCGGGGGTTGTAGACTTCAGTGTAACTGGCTGAAGCGGTGGAGAACGCGCCAGCGCAGGGGAAGCATTATCGCTTCTGCGGTGGACGTGCAACAATGTGTGATGTTTAAATTTACAAACTCGACAACTATAATTTGAGGAGCAACTAGACACTCGATGACTTAAACTGAGACAATTCACACATGCATTGTTACTCTTTACGCATTTAAATCGTTCCTGCGGCGTCATTTTATTAAAGTCTGCACACTTAAATAGGTGTTGATGCACAATATTATCGCACAGACACTTTGAGCAACTAGTCGTCGTGCTTACGTACGCCTGATACTTCGGCGACGAAGTATTATTACAGCGACGATTATTACTGTTACCTCGTCGATTGTTTGGTGCGCTATTAGAATTTGTACTAGAATCGGTGCATTGCAAAACTTTGGAGCGGGTCTTAATAAAATTTACTAAATCATCAAAGGTAGGTACCATCGAGTTATGACTATATTCGAAAGAGCGATTGGTATCCGGGTCCAGCTTCTTAAGCGCGATATGAAGAACAATTAAGTCCGCGAGATTATCTAACTTCAAGTTTTGTAAAGCGCGCACCGCACTTATAGAGTTATCAGTAAATAAATCAAAATTATTTGCGGTGGCCGATTGCAATGGCTTAAATTCGAACATCTGATTAATATATGTAGATGCTAGCATACGCCGGTCTTCATATTTGTCAACGAGTGCTTGCAATAAAATTTTATAATTTTCAGCGCAAGGAGTTATACCTGAGCATACAGATAGGGCTTTGCCCGTTAGTTTACCTAGCAAATAGTATAACTTTTCAGCGTCGGTAAGCGATGTGTTGTCATGGACGGTTGATTTAAAGCTAGCATAAAATAAAGGCCATGAGCGAATGTCACCCGAAAATGGCATAAGTTCGATAGGCGGAAGTGAGAATCTGGATTTAGATGGTGTACTAGTACTTTGTGAATTAGATTGCGAATATTGTAAATAAAGCCTATTTATTCTACCGCAAAGAGACTCAAACGCAATGAGGCTGTTATAATCAGGTTTAGCAATAGGGTTTATTTTTAATAAATGTGAATTATAATTATCTAAGACCTGTTTAAACTCAATACGTAAAGCATTAATATTAGAACTTCCATCAAGAAAACGCTCCATCGTGGAAGTGTTTGTGAGGATGTCCGAGGACATATCATATATTTTTTGCACTATTTCAAATAAAGCATCTCGTTTAGCTAACAATAAAACCAACTCAGCATCAGGTGTGCCCTCATTATCCGAGGAATCGCTATTATTCGATGCTATTTGTTTTTTAGGCGGCATTACAACTTAAGTTATGCGGCAAAAATAATATAATTATAAGCGGGTAGTCTGTAAGCGACCTCGCTACGCGGTTGAATTATTAAATATTAGTTTTGTTAACGATGAACTTTAATTGTCAACTTTTATAATAATTATGAAGTTATTTATAACGAATATAATGCTTAAATATATGTGCAAATAATAAATGTAATTTAACAGTATAATCTATAGATGTAGTTAAAAGTTGGTGACGTGATGTGAACATACAACAAATAATTTATATAGATAATTATATGCTTATTCATTCTATGAATATAGTTTTAAAATTACTATGAATGTCACCTATTAGGACCTATTCTAGTGTTCTAATAAGGGCGGGGTTAATCCGAAGTCGGATTAAAATATAAATAATTAATTATATAAACGCTTATTACGATAACGATCTAATAAGGGCGGAAAGTCAAGGTCAATCCAGCGAGAAGTGACCATTAAAAATGGAGACGCCAGCAACTTAAGGTATCTTCGATAAAGATTTAGTGGACTGTAATTTTGGTGCATACGGCAAAGGGGAAAATAAATAGGTGGGATAGCACGCACTGACCTGATGAGGGCTGCCGCGCCTTCCTCCTGGAGTATCTGCTATACAGCTAGCTCGCCACGTGGTTCGGCGCACACGCACTCTCAGAACAGTCTCGTGAAGTCCCACACTCTCCACCTTTGCCCTTACGGGGGCGTCTCACACTTTTATGAGTTACAAAGACACAATGTCTGATGCGGTGAATATTAAACATAAACAGGAGAACTCAATGTTCGTCCTGCGCGGTTTGCGGTTAATGTACATAAGACGCGACGGGTGGCCGTGCGTTGCGGATGGCGTAATATCACTTAGTATAATGACGCGCGCCGAGATCCTCTTTTTCACCTCGGCGGCAGCGCGTGCGGTAGGAAAGGGAAGGAAGGAAGGAATCAAAAAATATGCACTAGTCATGTTGATAAAGTAGATATGACTTAGGACGAACTCAATGCGATATGTAATGTAATGTTGATAAAGTAGATTGTTAACTGGCGTTACCATCCCCCTTAGAAACGGATTTTTGCTTTAATTATATACGACCATCCCAGAAGTAAACCTATGTAATAAAAATACTTTAGTCGTTTAAAGACAACTTTTTTATTGATCTTTCAGTTTGTCATATGTAAGAGAAACCACTTTCACAATCAAGCTTGTACGCTCCTGCATCTTATAATAATAATAATAATAAGAATTGAGGACCGTATCGCAAAGGCAAGGGCCCTTATCAGCAGACTGATATGCTTCAGGTCGGGTAATAATAGACCGAGGGTTAAGCGCACCGCTAGAATGTCGTTTGCTGGGACAAATATCAGTTTGTCCCAGCCGGATATCACGCAGAAACTAACGGAGCGCATAGACGACCTGAAGCAAAAGATTGCTGCTTGGGGGAAGCGGATTCGCCGATTTACCGAGAGGTCAAGGCGGTTCAACCAAAATCGTCGCTTCCAGAGTGATCAGAAGAGGCTCTACAAATCATTGAAGCGACCAGAGGCATGTGGAGCGGGCCCAGGAACGGATCAGGCTAACACTTTCGCATTTTGGCGTGGCCTGTGGTCAGAGCCCGTAAACCACAGCGAGGGCCCTTGGACGGAAGTTGTGGCGAGTCAGTGTACGAGTATTACGCCCATGGACCCCGTCATCATAACGCCGAATGACGTAGCTGAGGCGGTCCGTAGAGCCCCGAACTGGAAAAGTCCGGGACTCGACGGACTGCATCACTACTAGCTGAAGGGGTTCATGGTGTGTCACGCTGTGCTCGCCTGTCAGTTTCAAGAGGCTCTCAACCAGAAGTCGCTCCCTAGCCTCTTCACTACTGGGATCACTCATTTGGTTCCTAAAGACCAGGTTACCACAGACCCGAGCAAATACCGCCCCATTACGTGTCTACCCACCATATATAAGACACTGACATCCATTTTGAGCGCGAGAATCACTCGTCACCTGGAGCTAAATCAGGTGATGTCACGCGCTCAAAATGGATGTCGGGGCGGTGGTTGTGGAACTAAGGAACCACTCCTCATTGACGCGGTCATTGGCAAAGTGGTGAAACGCAACCGTCGGAACTTCTCCGCCGCCTGGATAGACTACAGAAAGGCATTCGACTCGGTGCCCCATACATGGCTAAAGAGAGTTCTCGAGCTGTACAAGATAGACTGAACAATGAGAGACTTCCTCGAGCAGTGTATGGGGCAGTGGAGTACGAATCTTTGTCATCTGGATGAGCGGATGATGGCTGCGGAGAACCACATAAGGATAAGAAGGGGTATCTTCCAGGGCGATTTTCTGAGTCCAATCTGGTTCTGCCTCTCCCTGAACCGGAGGGATCCGGGAGAGGATTTCAGCTACGGAATGGAGGGACAAAAGTGACCCACCTTTTCTATATGGATGACCTTAAGTTATTTTCGCCTCCAGTCGCTCCCATCTTATGGAATTGCTAAAAATCACTTGTGAGTTTAGCAGTTCCATTAGAATGGAGCTGGGGACGGATATGAGTGCGGTCCTCCATGTTGAGAGGTGAAGGGTTGCTAACTCTGAGGGCATAGATTTATCTATGCCCGTCAACTTAAGGACCCTTTCCGAGGCTGAAACATACCGATACCTGGGTATGTCACAGAACATCGGTATCGATGAGGCTGGTATGAAACAGTCAGTTTGCGACGTGTTTTATGCACGCTTGACCAAAGTGCTTAATAGCCTTTTGTCCGGTGTGAATAAGACACACGCATAAAACGGTTGGGTCATACCTGTCCTTATGTATACCTTTGGCATACTCAGGTGGACTCAGACTGAACTTAACGCCCTGGATAGAAAAGTCCGCACTACCATGACGTCCCATAGGATGCATCATCCGAGATCGTCGGTAATGGGGCTGTACTTGCCGCGAAAGCATGGTGGGCGTGGCTTTCTGAGCGCGCTCACTATGCATAATCGTGAAGTGTGCAGCCTCCGTCATTACTTCCTTGCGAGATCGGATGATCCATTCTATAATGACTTCATTTCTAGTGATAAAGGGCTTACCCCTCTATCCTTGGCCAACGAGCAATGTCAGGACCCGGCAGTGCTTAGCATTTCCGACCGGGAGACCGTATGGAAGGAGAAGGAGCTCCACGGGAGGTACTACAGGGCTCTACATGAGCCCTTCGTAGATACAGTTGCCTCCCTCAACTGGCTACGTTTCGGGGACCTCTTCGGGGAAACCGAGGGTTTTGTCTGAGCAATACAGGATCAGGTTATTAAGACCAACAACTATCGGAGATACATCCTAAAGGATGGCACCGTCGACATCTGTCGAGCTTGTCGCCATCCCGGGGAGTCACTTAGGTATGTCATCTCCGGTTGTTCGGCGCTTTCTAACTCTGAGTACTTGCACAGGCACAACCTAGTAGCCAGAATTCTACACCAGGAGCTCGCTCTGAAATACGGTCTCGTGGACCAGAAATTGCCGTATTACAAGTACTTGCCGGAAGCCGTGCTCGAAAATGACCGCGCCAGGCTCTACTGGGACCGGGCCATCATCACAGACAGGACTATTCTTGCAAATAAGCCTGATATTGTGCTGATGGACCGGGCACAGTCAAGCATATTTTTGGTCGACATTACCATTCCGTATGACGAGAACCTCGTGAAAGCCAAAACAGATAAGCGAACAAAATATCTGGACCTGGCTCACGAGGTGACCGACATGTGGGGTGGTTGGCCGACCGAAATTATTCCTGTAGTCGTCTCTGCGAATGGGCTAATCCCAGTCAGCCTCTCGGGTCATCTGAGGCGACTGGGACTCCGTGACGGACCGCTCCGGGCTCAAATGCAGAAGGCAGTGGTCCTCGATACCGCCCGCATCGTCCGTCGGTTTCTTTCCCTTTCCCCTTAACCCTCGGCCGTTTGGTCTCCCCTGCCGAGGGTTTCCATCTGGTTGGATCTTTATTTATTTGTGTATTTTTGTATTTATTTTATTTTATTGATATTTATGTATATTTATCTTTTCATTTTAATTTATAATTATATATTTATAGAAACCAACCAGATGAGAAAACTATACAGATAACCCAAAAATAATAATAATAATAAACGTTTATTTCGGACATCATGATCCATATTATAGGTTAATAACAATTTTTAGAGCTTATAACTAATGTTAGTAATTGACAATTGAAACATAACACATATAACATAAAACAAGGACAAACAGAAAAACCACACAAACAAATATGGCACCCGGCCCCGCCCGCAAGATGACTACTTGACTGCGTGCAGTCGTATCCGTCGAGCAAGCATCGGCGAGTCCCAACGGTCTGCCAAAGCACACAAGATAATGCTGGGGCTGTCGCGAAAGCGCCTAAGGTGTGAAGCGCAACGTTTACGCATTATGGCGGTGAAACCATCTACGTGAGCCTCCGCAAATATAGCAGAAACGCTACAGAAACGCGGCAGCCCCATCGATACCCGGAACGCGTTATTGTATTGTACGCGAAGATCACTGTATGCCCTCTGCGTAAAGTTAACCCACAGACTGCACGTATGAAATGACTGACAGTAAGCCTTGAAAAGCGTAATCTTTGCTTCGTCAGTACATTTAGCAAATCTGTGGGCCAACATATTACAGCGGACAGACAGCGACCTCCGCTCCCTCTCAATATCCTGGTTGTCTTTCAGGTCATCTGTGATCCAGTGGCCCAGGTACTTAAAGGTCTCAACTTTTTTCAAAGGGGTTCCACAGAGCTTAAAAAGTGGCACATTAGTGTATCGCTTGTGGTCCGGATTGAACATCATGAGTTCGCTCTTAACAGCATTATATTTGAGCACCTGTGCAACAGCATAAGATTCGCATATAGTTAACATTTTCTTTAAGGCTGCACTTGATGGACTCAGCAGCACCATATCATCTGCATAACTTATGTTATTAATGCAAACTCCATCTATGTGGCAACCGATACCGGTACTGCTGAGCTCATCAAGGAGCCTATTCATATATAAGTTAAAGAGCATAGGAGAGCTTAAACCACCTTGCCTCACGCCGCATTCTAATCTGTATTCTTCTGAGAGCGAGCTAGCCCATCTGACATTGTTCTTTTGGTTGCTATACTAGTGCTGAAAGAGCAATACAACTTCTTCGGGCAGGCTAGTCTCAGATCTCATCTTATCCCACATGCGTTGGTAAGCTACTAAGTCAAACGCCTTTGATAGGTCCAGGTAGCAAACAAACACAGGTGTTTTCCTTGCTGTGTAATACTGGACAGTCTGCTTGAGACACAAGATAACACTCTCGGTAGAAAAACTTGGTCTAAAACCGAATTGAGCATCATTGAGCGTGATGTGCTTATCCAGGAACCCGTTAAGCAAACTGTCCTGTACCTTAGCGATCACAGAAGCAAGGGAGATGGGCCTATAGTTGGACACATCAGAGGCGTCACCAGTCCTGTTTTTTGGAATAGAAATAACAATAGTTCGCATCAATTTGTCAGGGAGATATGAATGCCCAATACACAAATTAAACAACAAGGACAAAACCCTTGGCAAATGAACTCCAGCATGCCGCAGGTGTTCAATGCTGAGGTGGTCATGCCCAGGCGACTTTCCTCTCACCATGCCCTTAATGACTTTAGCTACATCTTTGGCGGTAAAAAATACACTACGCTTCAGACTACCTGCCTCAGCATCAGACACCAGCGGCTCTGCCGGTCCCAGTGGTGATTCCACTCTAAAGTATTCTCTGAACACCTTAGCAATATCACTAGGATCACAAGCTCCCGAAACACTCACGGGAAGGCTCAACTTATGATTCATTTTATTGGTTGCTTTCCAAAACTAACCGAAGTTCTTTCTTTTGTGGTGTTCAGCTATTATGTCCATTTTTATTTGTGTCTGATTATTTTGACACCATTTTAATTTAGCTTTAAAAATGCGTCTCGATACATTTCATTATATGCGTGACCAGAGCCGGGTCTATCATGTAGTGACCAATTTTGAAAACAACGTCGAGCCCTCCCATGTGCCTCGCGAACGTGTTTGTTCCAACCAGGTAAGTATTTACCTTTTCGCCCAGTCCTAATACTATAACTACAGATAACGGCCTCCGAAAGTATACACACAATATGTTCATACAATCTGTCAAGCGCTATTTTGTGTTGATGGTTACTACACATACTATCGCAACAATCCGAAAATTCTGCTGGAAAATCTATTAATTTTAACCTGGAGTTACATTCATTGTAATATTCACCAATTTGATCATTATCACGCTCTCCCCATATGATTTTATTAATACAATTATTTGACTGAGATAATTTTGGTGTTACAATATTTAAATTACACTCCATCAATACAGGAAAGTGATCGGACCAGTACGTGTCGTAAAGAACACATGCAGAAAGTACAGTAGGCCTCGCCGCGGTCGTGACCACAACATGGTCCAGCCACCTTAAACTACCATGCGCTTCGCTCACAAAAGTATAGGTATCCGATGGCAACAAGTCTCTGTCTACACACGTCCATAATTATTCAGAGCAAAATGACAATAGTTCTGTGTCAAAAGACTCACCAGGGTGCGCGTTGTAGTCCCCTAACATAAACACAGTTTCCACATTATGACTTTCAATAATAGCCGCCATCTCACTAAGACACTCTGTGAATTCCACTAGATTTTCTTTTTTATCTGTCGGCATATACAATGAAAAGACTATAAAACAACGATCACTTAGCTCGATTTTAATCGCCGCAAGCCGACACTTCTACACTTCACTACGGTTACATACGGAAACACAGCTTTTCTCCAGAGAAGGGCCACACCTCCGTATGGTCGCCCGCGTAACACACCGTCCGCAGTATCGACAGCTGAGGTGCCCGCGAAAGCGAAATCACTGTCGATGGTTCCTAGGAAAGCGAGGTCGTGTGACAGGAGCCAGGTCTCCTGTAGGGCGACCACGTCCGCTGAGCGACATAGCCGTCGCACACAGTCCACTGATCGAACTACGTTCTTACAGTTAAAACTGACTAATTTGGTGTAACCTATTTTGAAAGTCGATTTTTCACCCCGGCCTTGACGGCGCTTCCTTTTTCACGATATTTGAAGTCAATAAAACGCCTGTAGGCTACTCCTTCCGGCCAAAAGTTTTCTGACATAAATACATTTAATTTATGTTTAGGTACAAATATTTTGTACGACTCGTAATCTTTTGTTATTTTCATTTTCATCTTTTCTACGTTGACGTCAAGTTTACTCTTTTTCTTTACATAATCGGTTATATCACTCACAGACACTCCCTTCGCCACATTATAAATGTATACCGGGACCTTAATCTCTGCCGCTCTGAAATTGTCTCCAGGCTCTGAAATAGCCTTCCCTCTGTATCCAGAAAAAGGATAACGCAACCTTTTCTTTTGAACCTTTATCCACTCATCACTACTTACTTCTGGTCTCCAATTGCCTTCACGGACAATTTCTGACATAGACTTTGCATGCTCTTCACTACGTGTATTCTGTAAATTCGTTGCGAGTACATCAGCGTTTACGCTTTTATTAACCTGCAATAATATTGGGTCACTCGGTTTTATGCGTGCGGCGGCCGTGTGTTTCGCGCATGCGTCGACACAAGTCTCGGTGTTTACTTCCTGAGCTGTAGGCACCGGTGGCGGCGGCTGACTCAGTGCCGGATGAGTCATCGTAACCGCTATCTCGGGTGATTCACGCAACTTACTATTGTCGAATAGCGGCGCGATACGACTACCTTCAGATGACTTTAATTTCAATTCCATGTCCCGATATATTGATTCTCGTAATGAGATACTGTTTACATCATTAGGCCCTTCACTAGGTAAGGGAGGCAATCCCATAGGACCACTTTGGCTCTCGAAGCTGTTTTGTAGGAAGCCTCCGCGACGCAAGTTAATGTTGCGCCCATAGTTATTTACCACCGACATATCCTTAAGGATATTTACCTCAGACTTCAGCCGGTCTAAGTCCTCCTGCTTCGCACAGTCCTTCATAATCATGCTGATATCTCGTTGCATTTTGACTATGTCTTTTAGAATTCTCGTCACATCTACATGGTCCCATAAGACGGGAGGGAGTTTTTCAAGAGCCCTAGCAGTAAACACGGGAATATCTTCGGAATGTGTACTCCGTAGCAGACAGATAATATCGTCCAGATCCTTCCGAGCCTTGCCATCCTTTTTTCGAGTATCTTTTCTCCGAACTATTTTCCGCGTCTTTTCCGGGATCGAATCAAACAAGTTCTTTGCCGTTTCAATATCACTTTCTGAGAAAGCACTCATACATATATTTATAAGACTTTCGTCGTCCATAACATCTTTCTTGTAATCGATAAAAGCTAGAGTCTCGTTTATTACAATGTTGCAGCTCGAACATTTCAACACCTTTGAGGACATTTTAAATCCTTTACACACACAACACGCACAACAGACAGCGCGACCGGGTAGATGCGCGAGCGTCGCATGACTGTATACCTGTAGAGAGCAAAAGAATTAATAATTAAAACTAATAATTTCAATCAGGAGGTAGCCGTAGTTAACTGTAACATTTGGACGTCAAGCACCTCAGTCTCACCGTGACCATGGGTGCTGTAAAGTTTTCAAAACGTCGGGAATATAAAATAGGTTAATATACGCGATAAAATTCATAAAAAATAGTTTTATTTAAATGTGTAGTGTTCGCGTAAAAATAATGGTCGCCACACATGGTCAGTTCAACTGATCATTGCAACTGATCAGTTTCAACTGAAACTGTTGATATTTTTTAATATATTGGAGTTTCGATATATCTATAATTATAAATAAATCAATATTGGAGTTTTACATATAAGTTTATTTATCGATATATCGAAAATCCAATATTTAAAAAAATATCAACAGTTTTAGTTTGAACTGATCAGTTGGAATGACCATTACGTAATTGTCATTTGGCATTGACTTATTTTTTACAAAAAGTTTTTGCATGATAAACATAATAACATACAAACATATAAACAAACTTGTACATTTGTAATATAACAAGTAGTAGGATTAAACGTGAATATTAATGTAAAAGCGGCATTTTGAGCGCGCGACATCACCTGATTTGATTCTAGGTGGCGAATGATTCTCGCGCCCAAAATGGACGTCTGTGTCTTATATATGGTGGGTAGTTGGCCTGATACAGTGCTTGGCCTGCTCCATATACCTTTGATCACTCTAATGATTTAAAAAAGCCTCTTCTAATCACTCTGGAAGAGACGATTATGGTTGAACTACCTTAACCTCTCGGTATATCGCCCAATCCAATTCCCCCAATCAGCGATACTATGCTTCAGGTCATCAATGGCTCCGTTAGTTTCTGCGTGATATCTGGCTGGGCCATATTGATATTTGTCCTAGCAAACGCCATTCTAACAGTGAGCACAACTCTCGGCTCTCCTATTACAACCCGACTTGAAGTTTGTCAGTCTGCCGGTGAGGGCCCTTGCCTTTGCGACATGGTCCACAATTATTATTCTCCAGGCAGGAATGACGGTACTTTGCCTAGCAGTACGTCAAGCCGTAGATAGTTTGGCACCAGTAATTCGGAAAACTGCCAGTGCAGTGCCAAAAAGAATTGATTCCATCCCGTAAAGTTGCCGGCTGGCTTCCAAAAAGGTTACAAGCATATGGTTAAAAACCCTCACGACAGCCCGATTTCGCTTGCTTAAAGCTATGCGAAGAAGTCGTGGTCGATTTTCGAGAGACGTACTGTACGTTTCCGATATCACCTCTTCCAATATGCTCCTCATTTTTTCTAGTTCGTGATAAGCTATTCCATCATCGTCTGAATCAACAACAACTGGAATATCCACGACGGCCTACGACGTGAGGCTGTTCCCTCATCGAATGAAAATGCTACGGCTGAGAATACAGTGTCAAAACTTGCAGAGAAACTGGCAAACATCGATGTCGTCGTAAATACCCCAGTTGTGGTTGATTTAAACGATGATGGGACAGTCACCCAGGAACTGGAATAGAGCATAAGACGAGTACATTTGAAGAGGCGATTATGGAAACGAGCAGTACGCCTCTTGAAAATCAGCCGCGACTTCCCCTCATAGCCCTTAGTAAGCGGAATCGTGCTGTCGTAAGGGCTATGAACCCAATGCTGGTGACCTTTTTGTAAGCCAGCCGGGAAAGCTAAATGGACTCAATTCTTTTTGGCGTCACGCTGGCAGTCTCAGTATACAAGGTTTCCACGGCTGGACGAGCTACTAGACAAAGTAGTGCTATCCTAGCCTGGAGAATAAAATGTGCCATAATCAGCAGACTGATATGCTTCAGGTCATGCAATAATAGGCCAAAGATAGTATTGGGATTTAAATAAAATCCATAACCCCATATCGTCCCGTGAGTGTCGTAAGAACCGACAGGCGGAAACTGAAACAGAAAATTGGTAGCAGCCTCTTCCTAATAACATATCGAAATGATAAAAACTGCGTTCGTCAACCCGCCAGCCAAGCATTGCAACTATGACTAAGTCTCCTCAATAAGGCAAGTATCTCATAGATATGCACGCCATTGTACACCATAGTAACCCATAGCCCCCATAGAGGGTCGGGAGATTTATATTAGCAGTTGACTTTAATAGGCTGTAATGGATGAAAATGGATGGATAGTGTCAACTACAATTTATGTGATGATTTGACTTGTACTCGGCGGTGAAGGAAAACATGTTAAAGAAACCTGCACTTCTGCCCATTTGGGCTATCGTGCTTTCCCTAAAATTCTTTCTCGTCTAAGAGGAGGAGTGAACCTATTTTAGGGGACGTCTTTTTTCTCTTGTTTTATTAGATACCCTTTCAAACTTTTAAATTAAAAATTATTCTTCTGCTAAACCAGCCATAATTATTAACACATTATCTAATATTGTAAAAACATTTATTGTACTGATAACGATGTTTTATTGTAATATTATTGCAAGTAATACCAGGAACCACATTGTATTCCCACATTATAACCACAAGGGTTACAATGTGGGAATACAATGTGGTTCCTGGTTCGAATTCCAGGTCAGACAAAATCAGTTGCTGGAATTTTATGTCAAGAAATTCTCCAAAGCGGTAACGAGTCAATAAGTTGGCGATGTTTTACTTCCGTGCCTCGGAAAGCACATTTAGCCGTTTTTTTTTAATTTATTTATTATTAAAAATACAAAATTTAGTTTTTAAATATTCATATTCCCACAAAATTGCTTGATCTTGATGATCTCTATCTGGTCGCATCGGAATTCTGTGTAATCGGACTATAAATTTGAGGAAATAGAGGCAGGAGACAATAATATATCCTCGGGGAGAGGATACATATTTTATCCCTTGCTCTGTTTTATCCACCCTTTGAGCATGGACATCATCATCATCATTACATATTACCTTCACAAGTCCACTGCTGAACATAGGCCACAAATCACGGTCCTGAGCCTCCTGCACCCATCGACTTCCTGCATGTCTTAACAGGTCGTCACACAATCGAGTGGGGGTCGCCCTACACTACGCCTACGGGTACGAGGCTGCCACTCGAGAACCTTTCTTCCCCATCGGTTATCGGTTCTTCGAGCTATATGGCCGGCCCATTGCCACTTCAGCTTACTAATCCATTGGGCTATGTCGGTCACTCTTGTTTTACTGCGGATATCCTGATTTCTGAGTCTATCACGCAGAGAAATTCCGAGCACAGCCCTCTCCGCAGCTCGCGGAGTGACCTTGAGCGTCTTTATACGGCCAGCAGTGAAGGACCACGTCTCAGATCCGTAAGTCATCGCTGGCAACACGCACTGGTTGTACACCTTAGTTTTTAGAGATTGAGGTATACCTGACGAGAAGATGTGTCGTAATTTCCCGAACGCTGCCCAGCCGAGTTGAATCCGTTGATTGACCTCTCGGTCGAAGGTGGACTTACCTAGTCGGACTATTTGTCCTAGGTAAACGTACTCGTCAAAAATGTCCAGTCCAGTAGCTTGAAAACGTCTTCCAATGCAGCGGTAAAGTATTTCGGGGATATAACGTCACTCTGTCTTACACCTCTATGCAGTTGGATAGGTTTCGAACTCTGGTTCTGTACTCGGGTAGCCATCGTAGCCCTACTGAACAAACACTTCAGCACTTCGATATACTGACAGTCAACTTGGCGCCGCTGAAGGTACTGTAGCACCGCCCAAATTTCGACGGAATCAAAAGCTTTCTCATAGTGCACATACGCCAGGCAAAGTGGCAGATTGTACTCTTCAGTCTTCTGTACAATCTGCCTGTATGTATGTGGTCTATGGTACTGAAGCCTTTTCGAAAACCAGCCTGTTCGGGAGGCTGGAAGTCATCGAGTCTGCGTGCGAGAGCGTTCGTAATGACTCTCGAAAACAGCACGTAGACGTGGCTCAGAAGGAAAATCAGTCTGTAGTTCTTCAAGAGAGCGTTGTCGCCTTTCTTAAAGAACAAGACCACCGCACTTGTGCTCCATGCCTCCGAAGTAGTACCACTTTAAGTACCGGTGTTCCATCCGCTTTCAAAAGCTCCGCTGCAATTTCATCCTCGCCTGGGGCACTACTGTTTTTAAGGTGTTGGAGAGCCATTCTAATCTCGCTCAGACTGACGTCCGGGATATCGAGCATGGGAGGAAACAAAAATTATATCCCCCGATTATAACCACTGACAAGAGATAAAATTATCTTATCCCCATAGTGTATCCCCGTTTGACATAACGAGTAGATGTATATCTCCCCGTCCGTAGCATGGGGCCAAAGGAAAGAGTTTATGGACGTGTGTTAAGTTTATCTTCAAACGATTTTAATACAATATAGATGTCTCGAGCCAACTGCAACTACATTTTTGTATCATAAATTGAAAAACAAGAAAGATAATTAAAAGGGCGATCGATACGTAATTAGAGTACTTAATCTATTGGATTTCTACGCCAGTTAAATTTGTAACATGGAAATAAGTAATATTAAATGCAAAATTAAAATAGAATAATAAAAATGTGGCTGTTATAGCTATTCTAAATTTAATATGTAAAATTAACAACGTGCAAAGATGTTATATCAAATATAGAATAAAACAGTTTGGGCATGAAATAAAGTTAAGAGAAGAAAAAATGTAAAATGGATATAAATCAATGTATTCCTAACTTTTAAAGTGAACGAAAATTTTATTATTTTTTTTTTGAGGTAGCGTTTATGGTTTAGTTAGCCACTACACGCATAACAAACTTATCACGGAATGACGAAAAGGGATATGTTTTAAAAAAAAAAACTTTACTTTTAAAAAACTGCTCAATTAAAAAAAAATTAAATTTCATCAACAGTAAGGGCATGAGTTTTTCCTCTATATACAAATAAATAAAGGGGGGTCGTCACTCGAAAATAAAAGTTATTAGAGTTCAAACTTATAAGATGTGGGACACCAACTGCAAAAGTGTGGTTATTCCGAGGTTCACTTCCGGCTGATGGTGCATATATTTTTGGAAAGAACTTTCCGAGACGCCGCGAGTGACATCTACAATTCCAGATGCAGACTCCTGGTTCGTGAAAGCACCTACCCTGTGGTTTTCGGTTTTCTTCTAATGGGAGTCACTCTCTCAGGCGTCCTTTATCCAAAATTTTCAATTTTTGGAGAATGATGTGTCGCGCACGCGATTTACCGTTTTTCTTAAATGTGAAAAAACAGTTTTTCACGTGAAAAATCACTAAAATCTCTTCTGCGGCTAAAAGAATTACACCATGTAGATGCGTCTCATTAATACAATTGATAAAATCAGGCGTTACTTTGCGGAAATCCATTATAATAAAAAATAAAAATATAAATTTCTTCGCAACCTTCCGCTAAACAAATACAATGATGAGTATCACCTGGATTGAAGAGCACCTCCCGCCCTCCCTCATTTGCATGCACTAATTCCGTCACCACTATTCTCAGCACCACTACTCCCAACACCATTATTCCAGGCAAGACACACCGTCGACGATAATACGACACGTGTTTCGCCTCTACACGAGGCATCTTCAGGTAATGTAGACTCTACGGCGGCTGACCGCTAAGCGGTCTTAGTAATAGTGGTGTTGGTAGTAGTGGTGGGACTAGTGGTGACGGAATTAGTTCATGCAATTGAGGGAGGGCGGGAGGTGCTCTTCAATCCAGGCAAGAAACATCATTGTATTTGTTTAGCGGAAGGTTGCGAAGAAATTTATATTTTTATTTTTCTCATTAATACGCTGATAACGACACTAAGAACACTGATATCTGTTAACTTTTACCACTTTCCGAATTTTTAACTGCGGGAGCGTTACAGTTTCGTGGCGTTCCGCTTTGTTTCCTTGTACGCACCGGGATAAGTTTATCTCCTATTTTATCTACCGCGGATATATAGGCCCAGGCTCGCAGGGTGGTTAAAACTCTGGCATGGGGATAAGAGAATTTTATCTCTTGTCAGGGGATATAATCGGGGGATAAAATTTTGTCTCCTGCCCATGCTAGCCCGGCAGCTTTGTTGGTGCATGAGTTTGTGCCCTTTATTCCTATTCTGCGCAGATGGCTTAACCGTGGCGGAAATTAGGTCTGGAACACATTTATACTAATACAACTTTTTACAATATTTTACGTATGCTATTTTTAACCGACTGCCAAGGAAGGGTTTTATTAAAACTATTATATAAAAACTGGAATGATCATATGTGCTTCCTATTAACTTATTTCACAAGATATATTTTACAACTTACGTTTTTCTTTAATGGTAGCTTACATGCATCCTTGGTCTGAAGTTTAACGATGTAACAGCTGCTTTAATGCCAATAACTCGTAGTTCTAGTTCCTCGATCAAAAGTTGTAACCAAAGTTTGTATACGTTATTGACGTATGTAATGCATTGGAAGTGATTAAAATAAAGAATTTACTCCTCCTTAACCTCTGGACATTTGCCTTTTGTAAATGTTAGAGTGGCAAACGAGATTAAATTCTACCAGATAGTAAGTGGATGCTGTGACCAGTGTACAATTTTATTCTGGAGTTGGACGCGAAAGACGCGTAGTTTTCTAGTGCTCTTTACCTGATACCGAGGAGACGACGCCAGGAGGGAGGGATCGTCGCTGGTTGGGTCGCGAATGTGTATGGAAGCTTTGCCGTAGCCCTGTCAATATGCGATAAATGTTTATTTAAAAAAATATTACGTGTTATGAAAAAGGAATAATAACGAAAGCCAGTTAACGTAAAAAATAAAGTTTTCATTATATATAGATGTATGAAGAATGTGCCTTTATTCCAAGTACTATTTATTTTACTTGTACGTCAAGAGCATATTTAACTATAAATAATTAAAACAAAGAAACTTCTTTATACATTTCTTGTTAACGACAAGGTCGAAAAGAGCCTCACTTAGCTCTACTCGAAATCGGGACCAAAATTGAGATGTTTACAAATAAAAAAATATACATTATTGACTCAAATTTAGACAAAACTGAAATTCCATGTTCAGTTCCAGCTAAGAATAAGGTATTTGGATGGTAATTTTCAGAACTCTTGTTCTTTTTTATTTGAAAAAAATTTAACCCTCCACACAAGGAATTATTCTTATATGGCAGTGTCTCGACTTAATATTGAATATTCATATACGAACGCGAAAATATTACGATACCGCAATAAATAAATATATGGGCCTGATCTCTCTCAGATTGCCGTCCTATTGGTATATTAGATTGCATTCAACAGTGAACAATTACTGACGGATAAAGAAAAAATTTGATAAATGTGTGTGTAAGAAGATGAGCATAGTCTTGGCGTCAATTGAAATGTACGCAGTACTCTGTCTATCTTTCTTTGTTGGTCTAGGATATAACCCTAAACTCAAACCTCACTGGCGCTGCGAAGAGCTATTGCATCTCTGCATTTTCTTTGGCATCTACCACGGGGAGTGCTCTGAGGAACTGCTTGAATTAAGCCTAGCCGCCAAATTTCATGAAAGTACTACGCGGCAAACCTTTCGATACCATCCACACCATCTAAGTGCTTGGCGGTCCACCACTGTAGGTTTCACTAGGAGTTTTCCTCCGAGGTCGTACCTCTCTGTGGAATAGTTTACCACCGGCGATTTTTCCGGTTCGATACAACCTAGAGACTTTTAAGAAAAGAGCTTACTTCTTTCTAAAAGGCCGGCAAAGTACCTGTAATTCCCCTGGTGTTGCAGTTGTTCATGGGCGGCGGTATTCACATTAACATCAGGTGAACCGTATGCTCGTTTGCCCCTTCTCCTACAAAAAAAGTTAATTTTAAAAGTTTCTTCGCTACTCATATTCATGGCAGTAATTTCCAAAACTTAAAAATAGGCGAATAAATAAAGAAAATGCTTGTACGTCTTTCGTGCGTCTTCGCTAACGCGTAAAATATTGAACCAGCGGCTGTCGTGTGGAAGTGGGTTCAACGTTACGCGTATAAATTGTTGAAAAACTGACAACAATATAGCGCTTAAGAGGATAGAGTAAGTCAGCTCAAATTCTAATTTCGCCCCCACTTCACCGCGCATCGTATGCTATGTACCGACATGTTTATAATCACTAATACTGTAAGTAGATAGGTCGTTAGATACTTATTTCATTAGGTTTATCATATTTATGCCTGTTTATTAACGCCATCCCAGTCGCTTCTTATTTTTATAACGGTTTTTTCCCATTTTAATTTTACGTCGTCCTGTTGCGTAATGCAAATTCTGATCGTAAGCGACACAACTTCTCCCTTCAAAAGCCGGAGCGATACTAACGGGGCGACAGGAATCAAGCTTACGCGCCGATAGTTTAGGTAATTTCTTTTTACAGTAAAATAATTGTATTTAAAAAAAGTAAATAACATAAGCACTAATTTATAGTTAGTTCAGTTAGTATGCAAAGTTTCATGATCTTATTTAAAGTATTTTATGAATTACAGCGGTTTATTGTTCAGTTTGGAGGTAACTTTGGATTTTTTTTCTATCGAGAAAATTTTACGGAATCGTGTTTTAGTCTAACATAGTCCTTAACATTAATCCTCAACTTTACCATATATTTATTTCAAAATTAATGCTGCAATACTTTTGGCATAACGGAGGATCTTGCTAAGTCATTTGAGGTTGTATTTCCCCTTAAGGGTATCTCGTATGGTATTAACCTACCTATGTCTTTTTCTTCACATTCACCAGAACGTTGGTGGATAGGACTAGGATAGGATTTCTTTCTAGTGCCAGTATTGGTTAACTCTCAATATTTAATTGACTTCAACTTTATTAATTATTAAAAGCTCCGTTTTAAGTTTTAAAAATAATAATCTGCAAGAGAAGTCTGGCAATAAGAGCAGGAAATGATCATACTTTTGAAATTTATCCAGCTGTTATTGTAAAAGCAAATAAGGAACTAAATGAAAAAAAGTAACCTCTGTACCTGTAACTGTAACCGAATTTCCTAACTTTTATTTGTTCAAGTATAGTACGTAATTAAATAAAATATTATAACAAACAAATCCTTGTCTATAACTTATCCCAAGAGTGAGTAATAAAATAACTCCCCGGATATAGAGGGCAAATGTAAAACTTTTCTAATACCATCGAAGGAAATAATAAACTGAACGTACAATATATAGGAAAGATTTTAAAGAATTATGTTCTGCACTGATAACTTCAAGAAGTATAAATTAGATTCTTCGAATCGAAGTTATGAGTGCTTCTACCCTTATTTATTTCTACTATATATTAACATATAAAATTTTGTAGTTTTTTTTAATTCGAAACATTTGTTTCAAGCCTCTCATATCATCTTTGGTAGGAATCGATGTTATTTCGCGAGGGTTTGTGGCCTATCAAATCTGATGTAAAGGTTGGGGCGGCTTAGGATATGATCATAAACTGCAGACTTCCTGGAACGTTGGTGCTTCACGTCAGCTATATGTTCTCTTAGTATAGGTTTTTGATCTTTTTGTTTGCCCTATGTATGAGAGACAACATTCATAATCAAGCTTTTGCGTAACAGGTGCAGTAAGGAGGGCTTTCTTCTCAAAGTCTTCCATGAATATATCTGTGGAGTGGCACTGGTAATCGGATTGCGAAATATCATTTACACACAAAAAAAACTGTCCAGTGTCGAGGTATTAGCGCATTATGACCCTAACGAAAGATTAATTGTTACTTGTAACGCAAGCGCGCGTGTTGACGGGGGCGTCCTTTACCAGCTTTGAGTATGCAACCATCTGGAGAGTCCATGCTCGTAAGTGCTAAACAAAAAGTCGCACACTACAGCACTCGCGTTTGTGTTCATAGAATACTATAATACTCACTGTTGTGCGCTATAATTAGCACCTGGTATGTGTCGGCTGATTATTAGCGCCATCTGGTATCAAGCAGCAGAAATAAGAGCGTCAAGATCTTTCTAGAACTCTACCACTAGCGCCATTTAGTATCGAATGGAAGAACTAAGCTTTCTAGAAAGCCCCCATACTCGAACTTTCTGCATCTGGTCGGTTGGGGCCGTTATTTACTGGAATATTCTGAATGTTATGGTGGAAAAGGCCTATATAAAGCCGTTATAAGCCGCGATCGGGGCAGTATTGAATTGGCGATACGAGAGAAGCTTTCGGAGTGAAATAAAGTGAACTAAAGTGTTAATTTTGGTAATACAATCGGCAGTTTTTAGTGTCACGAACTCTAAGCTCGTAACAATACATAATATAACGGGGGAGTGGGCGGAGCTCGTGTAGCTACTAACATGTTAATTCATACCTATAAATGTCAACACAATCAATCGATTCCAATTTTCAGGTCAAGCGTCGCTGCATGCAAATTATTTTAAAAAATGGCAAATTGTGCAATAATTACGCGTCAAAAGAACAGCGGGAAATGGAATTTAAATAAAGGAGACATATCATACAACCCAAGTCAAAAATATTTATAATTTGTGAATATTAGAAAAAAAAAACTAAAGAAATATTTATGTGTCAAAAACAAATAAAATGTCTAAAATGTGTAAATTCGCTCAGTCTGTCAACACAGCGAATCGGGTTTGTGGTATTGATAACTGATAATACGACGTAATTGCTTGTATGTGTACTTCCGGCGACGCCGATCCTCGTACAAAATATAGTTGACAGTCATTCTATTGTGTATTATAGTATTCTATGTTTGTGTTCTATTCTATGCCGTGTAGTGGCGGTTGAGAATATCCACTACCCCATATCTTCCCGTGTGTGTCGTAAGAGGCGACAAAGGGACACAGAAAGGAGATGGGCAGCAGCATCTTCCTAATAAGAACAATAATATAATAAAAAACTGCGGTTGCCAACCCGCTCGCCAAGCATGGCAACTATGGCAAATATCCCCCCATGAGCAACGACGCAAATAAGCGGCCCCCAGTCCCCGGCGGCCCCGCTATTCCTGCCTACGGTGGCGACCATGGTAACGGCGGGGCAGAGGGTGCTAAAATCTCTGGTGGAGGTTCGGTTGCCACCTACGACGACTCGAACTGGCAACGTATAACGCACGCACCCTGAGGACTAACGAGAAGATACTGGAGCTTGAAGAAGAGGTAGAAAAGTTGCGCTGGCATATTATTGGATTATCTAAGGTCCGATGAGAGGAGGAGGACACGGTAATCCTGGAGTCCGGCAACTTGTTCTATCACCGGGAGGGCGACCATCTGTCCCAAAGAGGTGTCGGATTTATCGTCCACAAGTCTCTCGTCAACAACGTTGTAGAGATTGGGAGTATGTCGACGAGGGTCACGTACCTGATACTCAGAATCACCAAACGGTATTCGCTGAAGGTCATACAGGTCTACGCACCAACCTCGGCACATCCCGATGAGTAGGTGGAGGAAATATATGAGGATATTTCTAGAGCCATGCATTCCTCCAAAACCCACTACACGGTATTGTTGGACTTCAACGCAAAACTAGGCACAAGAGAAGGCGGTGAGCTGAAGTTAGGGAAATTTGGAATAGGGCAACGAAACCGTAGGGGCCAGCAGCTGGCTGACTTTATGGAGAAAGAGGGACTCTTTATGATGAACTCTTTCTTCCAGAAGCGGCCCACAGGAAGTGGACCTGGTCGAGCCCCGACGGTTGGAGAAAAAATGAGATTGACTTCATTATGACGACCAGACGCTAACTGTTAAGTGATGTCTCGGTGATCGCAAGGGTGAAAACCGGCAGCGATCACCAAATGGTTAGAGGCACACTGAACCTAAACGTTAAGTTGGAGAGGTCTCGTCTAATGAAGTCAACAATCCGTCCTCCTCGTGCTCTAATCCAGAATCCCGAGGCTTTTCAGCTCGAGTTACGTAACCACTTTCAGTGCCTAGAAGATTGCAATGCAGTGGACAATATGAATGACAAGCTCGTGGAAAATGTCCTTGCGGTCGGAGCTAAGTTCTGCAAGACCAGCCGCAGAAGAACACAAAAATGCTCCGATCACACTCTTAATCTCATGGCTGTTAGACGGGAGATGAGGCTGCAATCGTCAACAGATTTGACAGCATACAGGCAACTGAACAGACAGATCTCCAAATGCATGCGGCGAGACTTACGCAACTTAAATACTGCTCGTATTAAAGAAACGATCGAGCGGAACCGGGGCTCCAAAGTTTTTGCCAGAGATCTGTCCGCCAGAAAGATCCACCTGTCAAGGCTGAAGACTGAGTGTGGCAGCATCGTTTCCGAGACACCTGAGATTTTGAGTGAGATTGAGAGGTTCTATGGGCAGCTGTACACATCATCGTTGGAGCCACACGCAAGTGTGAGTAACGATCCAAGAGCAAGTCTTATCCGACACTATTCCGATGATATCTCGGACGTCAGTCTGAGCGAGATTAGAATAGCTCTCCAGCACCTTAAAAACGGCAGGGCCCCAGGCGAGGATGGAATTACAGCGGAGTACAGGTGGAACACCGGTACTTGAACTCCTTCAGAAGCTCTTCAATTCCGTCCTCCATGGTGGCACTACTCCGGAGGCGTGGAGCAGAAGTGCGGTGGTCTTTTTCTTTAAGAAAGGCGACAACGCTCTCTTGAAGAACTACAGACCGATTTCCCTTCTGAGCCCCGTCTACGTGCTACGTGCTACGTGCTGTTTTCGAGAGTCAATACGAATCGTCTAGCACGCAGACTCTTTTCGACGACTTCCAGCCTCCCGAACAAGCCGGTTTCCGAAAAGGCTTCAGTACCATAGACCACATATATACCCTGCGGCAGATTGTACAGAAGACCGAAGTGTACAATCTGCCACTTTGCCTGGCGTATGTGGACTATGAGAAAGCCTTTGATTCCGTCGAAATTTGGGCGGTGCTACAGTCCCTTTAGCGGTGCCAAGTTGACTGTCGGTATATCGAAGTGCTGAAGTGTTTGTACAAAAGGGCTACGATGGCTATCCGAGTACAGAACCGGAGTTCGAAACCTATCCAACTGCAGAGAGGTGTAAGACAGGGTGATGTTATATCCCCGAAACTCTTTACCGCTGCCTTGGAAGACGTTTTCAATACACTGGACTGGAAAGGATACGGTATTAACATCAATGGCGAGTACATCACTCACCTTCGATTATGAACTTGGACTTGAACTTCGTCTTAAGATGAACATGGACAAAACAAAAATCATGTTTAATGTCCATGTCACACTTATGCCGGTAGTTGTTGGGAGCACTATGCTCGAAGTTGTTGACGAGTACGTTTACCTGGGACAAATAGTCCGACTAGGTAAATCCAACTTCGACCGAAAGGTCAATCGACGGATTCAACTCGGCTGGGCAGCGTTCGGGAAATTACGACACATCTTCTCGTCAGGTATACCTCAATCTCTGAAAACTAAAGTGTATAACCAGTGCGTGTTGCCAGTGGTGACTTACGGATCTGAGACGTGGTCCTTCACTGCTGGCCGTATGAGTACGCTCAAGGTCGTTTAGCGAGCTATGGAGAGGGCTATGCTCGGAGTTTCACTGCGTGATAGACTCAGAAATGAGGATATCCACAGTAAAACCAGAGTGACCGACATAGCCCAACGGATTAGTAAGCTGAAGTGGCAATGGGCCGGCCATATAGCTCGAAGAAGCGATAACCGATGGGGAAGAAAGGTTCTCGAGTGGCAGCCTCGTACCGGTAGGCGTAGTGTAGGGCGACCCCCTACCAGATGGATTGACGACCTGGTAAGACATGCAGGAAGTTGATGGATGCAGGTGACTCAGGACCGTGATCTGTGGCATTACTTTGGGGAGGCATATGTTCAGCAGTGGACTTGTGAAGGGATGTAATGATGATGATGATGATGATGATGTTTGTGTTCATTGCTTTGACGCAAACCATCAAATTTTACACATGTCGATACACTGTTGCCGCTCTCTACAAGCGTAAACAACGTAGGGGTTGGGCTATGTCGATATTTTTATCGATAAACAAATCATCATAGTCCGAATAAACTGATTTTTAGTGCTTTTTTTACATTTATTACAGCCAGCCACAGAGCATAGTCCCTACACTTCGCGCACCAGTACGAGACTGCCACTCGAGAACCTCTTGTTCCCATCGGTTGTCGTTTCTTTCAACTAGATGACGGCCCATTGCAACTTCAGCTTACTAATCCATTGGACTATATTGTTCACTCGGTTATTTACTTATTTATAAGTGTATTATACAGAAAACCTCGAGAATAGCCGTTTCTTTAGCTCGCTGAACGACATTGGGCTTCTTCATACGGCAAGAAGGGTTTTTAGTTATTTAGTATTACTAGTTAATAGAGTTATGACCAGTTTTTGAAAAACTGATCAAACTCAGATTTTAATTCAAATTTATTAAAAAATTTGGCTATGGGTACTTTTCACGTTGTGTTTATTCCGACCTATAAAAACACTTACGCGTCAGTATCTTCATCGGAATTATCGTATATAATTTAAAACTTCGTCAATGTCCGTGGTGGCAGGCAAACACGTTCCAAAAGTTTTACGTTCATAGCGATAAGCTTTTCGTTAATAATCAAGTGTCATCTTAACTCTGTGAAACATTTAGATTTAGACAGTTTCCTAGACTTATGTCCCTGTCAGCGAATCTAGTATTTCTAGCAAACTTAAAACTTTTTTCTTTGAATACCGTTATTGCGATTGAAGCCTATTTTTGCTATTGCTTTATATTTCGAAGCATTTTTTTAGTTTAATTTTCCTTGGTATACAGTCTGTTTGGTTAGATATCGGTCGTTTTATTGCCGTGTCGCCTCACCACATGGCGCATTTTGTCAAAGGCGTAGTATTAAATTTATGCTGTAAAGCACCCGAAACGTCAGGAATCAAAAGTCAAAATTAAACGCGATACGACCGGTAAGATTATTTTCATTTAATGTGTAGTGTTCGAGTAAATAGAAGAAGTTGTTATTGTAAGCTTAATAAAATTTTAAGAAAAAAAGAATAATATTGGTGTTAAGGGTAATAATAAAAATATTTAATTTAACTTATCGTTAGCTGAAGTTGTTAGCTGAAGAAGTTAGCTGAAGTTGTGGCGTATATTAGTGGCGTATATTGCAGTACATTTGTTTTCAGAATAAACTGATAGCAAAATAAGCTGCTATTATTTTATAAAAATTGCATACATTTGCTACGAAGTGTCAAGTTTCGATTCAACTAATTTGGACTTTATTTTGTATAATATTTTTATAAATACTAGTAATCGATTACATTAAGTTATAATATATTCGGAGTCGTCTTGAGATTGAGCTGAGTAAAGGTCCTTCCTTTTTCAGTACGTGACACACTCTCATTTTCTTTATACTCAGCTAATTTAATTCGACCAATGCATATCATCGGGTCAGCTGTTACTAACCGAATGATGAAGAACTGCTAGCACTTCTTCATCAACGTCGTCATGAGCAGCTTGACTACGAAGTGCAGGTTCATTTCCTATCCGATGTAAACCCCTTTTACTAAATTGTCGATGGATGGTAATAAACGAGCGATATACAAGGACGATCCTGTTAGGAAATCGTCGTCTTTACTCGGCAAAGGCAGCTCGCGCGTTCCCATTACAGAAACCAAACACAAAGTGCATGTCAGCAACATGCGATGGCTCCAAATCAAGCAATTTGGGCATTTTGAAGTTAAAACCACACATGAATCCTTAAAAACTTTCAAGAACACGAAATAAGTATCGTCACACAACACATTAAAAGGGCGACTAAATAAATCCAAGATTATGCTTAAGAATGGGGGTGCGCGCTGCACAATAAAAATGTGTCAATAATGGATTTGCGCGGCTAAAAAAATTACCTGCTCTATTCCCTATTTTTGATCAATTTCGTTACTTTTGAACAATTTTTAGTTCGAAACGTTTTTAGATCATCTTAACTCTATAAATTCTAAAATTCCGTTTACAATGGAGTTAGAGGCAAACAATTCTTTAGCTTTTCTAGATGTGTTAGTAATTCAGAATCCTGATGACACCTAGAGCCATACTGTGTATAGAAAAGGACCCATACAGATAGATATTCAAACGGTGACTTTCAACACCATCCTTCACAGTTAGCTATCGTGTGTAAATCTTTGTTTCATAGAGCACGAGGGATCTATGATAGTAAACACCTGGCTACCGAGCTCCAACAAGCAAGTTTTGCGTGACAATAAGCTTCGGGTCCCACGCCTGCGTTATATTGAGCGGGTGAAGCCGGCCACAATTGAGCGTGCACCTGCTGTACTGCTATATGTCTCAAAGGAGTCACTGACAAGATTGGCTACATCTAGAAGTGCGCTTTGTTTAAAACATACTTCAAGCCGACAAAGAAGATTGGTAGTTTTTACCATCAGTCAAGTGTATTGTCCCTCTGCAAGATGCAGGAGTATACAAGCTTGATTGTGAATGTGGTCTCTCCGACAAAGGACAAACTAAAAGATCAATTAAAATCCGCGTTAAAGAACGTATAGCTGATGTGAAGAATCGACGCTCCGGGAAGTCTGCAGTCTGTGAACACATACAGGATCGCTCCCTTCACTATATCGATATACCACAAATCATCGCTAAAGAACACCGATCCCTTCTATAGATGATTCGCGAGGCTATTGAAATCAAAAAACATCCTAATTTTGATAGAGAAGATGGCTGGATGCTACCATCTGCTTGGAATCCTATAATACATAAAATTAAATCCCAACCCAAGCATACAACTGCAAAACTTATAGATATCATAAGTTCATACTGTGTAGATTGGAACAAAAGTTAAATTTTAATCTATGGTAACTGCGGTTAACTATGACATCTGGACGTTGAACATCTCAGTCCTCCCCGTGACCATGGATGCTGTGAAGTGCTCGAAACGTCGGGTATTTAAAAAGTTAAATATACGCGATAATATCCGTAAAAACTAGTATTATTTAAATAGGTAATTTATTCTTAAATTTTTGAGGTACTTAATTTTTGTTAGTTTTATGTCTTGTGTAAGTTTGTGTATATTTTATACCTCGAATTGCCAAACTATGATAACAACAGGTAAAGAAAAAAAAAACGAAACGAAAAACAAATGTAGAAACAATAAACATATCTTGAAAATAGTACTGCAAGTCAGATTTCCCAACGAAAAAAGTAAAAAACTAAATTAAAAAAACCAAACTAATAAGAGCTGTACTTTAATGGTATTTGTCGATAGTTTTGTCCAAATAATCGAAAGATGCCCGGCGGTCACTTCGCGCAGAAGCACCTTGTATTACGTGTTTCAGTCGGACTCTCGTATCTTTGAGATCATGCGATGCCGCCTCCTTTGTTGGCATGTCGATTCACTATTAAAAAAATCGATCTCTGAATCGATTTGAATCGAACATACTAGAATCGATTATCGATTAAATCGAGGAATAAAAGATCGATTTTCGATTAATCGCGATATTTTCAAACATGTAGTTTCCAGAATTTGCGATTTGTCTTAAATTGAACTTTTGTAATTACATTTACCTTATGTTTCATGTATAATTACAGACTATGAGGAATTACCTCTTAGTTGACAACGTACTCGTATATGTAGCCATCTTTGATGTTGTTAAAATTTACATCAGACTAGGCTTTATGGTTTCAGATCTTTGCCCGCCTTAGTTGGCGAATTGTAAAAACTACAACTATACTAGAATTATTTTATTCGTGCAGTTTGGGTCATAAAACATTGCAGTATTTTGCTCTCTCTCTCCCACTCACGGGCCTTAGGGCGGGCATAGTGATACGCATTATTGTTGTCGATAAGCGTTATCGATAGTGTATTTAGTTTCGGCATTATGT
Source organism: Parnassius smintheus behrii (assembly GCA_036936625.1). NCBI lineage: Eukaryota > Metazoa > Arthropoda > Insecta > Lepidoptera > Papilionidae > Parnassius > Parnassius smintheus. The sequence goes on from JAUPFT010000021.1 coordinate 29,577,525, forward strand.
GGGTTAGTGATAAAAATGAAGAAAAAAGATAAAACAACGTATTTATTAAATATAAGAATAATAATGATTTAAAATAAATTATTAATTAGGTATCTATATATTAAAAAAAACTATAAGTACAAATATTTGGAATGTAAAACAAAGGAGTGTCACTTAAGAAATTAAGAGAGCGAATGCACAAAAACAAATTTCTCTTCAATATGTACTAAATTATCATTGCACTAATTTTCAGGTATTAGGGGTAGTAATGGAAAGCAAATGACTCATATCATAACAATGTTGCACCATCCTTTGTATACCGCACCGCCGCTGTGTACCTGCCTTCGATGATTCATTTTTTGTTATCGATAATATTGTTGCGCCCGCGTAACATGCTCACCGCCCTAGCCGGGTTGAGGCAGAGCTGTGATTTATGACCCCAACTGCACGTACACACTAATTTTACTATAGTCAACTTAGTTTAGTTTTAAACATGGAGTATAGAGGTAAGGAGAACAATCTCCCATAGGAGAATAGTTGAAAATGTGTCCATCTGTAAGCAGTAAATAACAGTTCAAAAACTTTTTACAACAGCAATCGAGTAGCTACAGGGTACGGTAAATTGACGTTAAATACGTTGAGAGTGGTTTTGTAAATAGAAGCTTTGAATGCAATAAAATAATTATTGTAAACATGAAAGTGCAAAAAAATTATGAAAAGTTCTTTAAAATATAGACTGTGGCTACAGTGGCGCCACCCTTACACTTTTTATGGAGTCTATACTCCATACCTCTACATTCCATAGTTTTAAATTTGGTATATGATGATTTTTTATATAAAAATTTATCTTAATAAACTAATCCATGATTTTATGAAATCATGGATTAGTTTATTAAGATAAATTTATTCAATACTAGCTGGTATCCGGCGCATTGCTACTGCAGAAGAAATTATTGTTACTATGAACCCCTATAGACTATAACAAATATTTATTTACAGTATCTAGGTATTTATAAAGTACTTACTTATACGTTCGTACTTATTTATTCGTACTTATTAAATTGTTATTTAAACCATATATATATATATATATATATATATATATATATATATATATATATATATATATATATATATATATATATATATATATATATATATATATATACATATATATTTGAAAGAACATTTGTTTTATTTAGAAGAACATAATTATATCAAAGAACAAACATTAATGAATATAAAAGAAACAATAATAAAGAAAGAAATTATAAATTGGGGTGGGGGAAGGCTAACTTTGAAGCAAATTTTTAATTAATTTTTATAAATAAATTAGTGACGAACAAACAATTATTGATAGAGAACATTCAAGAACACACCACTAACTAACGATATGTGATATGGCCTAACTTCAGTGAGCCGAAAATGAAATTAAAGCTTTTCAATATCTTTGGATGCGTTCATATTTATTTAATTCAAATAAATATTGCTTTCACATTATCAAGCAAGTGCGACCGGTTATTTTTGCGTCCGCGAATAGCAAAAAATTAGAAAACTTCGGTTTCTTACCCCAGCCAGTTTGATAACTTTATTGCTAGTTCTTGAATCAGATGAATCAGTGAGGTTAGAGAGGTTTTTGGATTGATTCATCAAATTGGTAATCGATTTTTCAATTAATTGATTTTAGATCGACATGCCTATTCCTTTAGTTTAATACTCAAAGTTAAAAAAAATAGATGACGATAGCCTCAGCGAGCGGTATAGATAGCTTTTGCATCGCGCACGTTAAATGATGCCGAAAAGAATTACTTACTCCCAAACACAAATATATTATTTTTGTATTTATTTCAATATTTTTTTACGCATGAATAAATTTATCAATATTGATACGGGAGTTATTTTACATTAAATACCGACCACAAACCTTAAGTTTCCATTTTTGGTCCGAATACGGTAATGCCAACCATGGTGGCCGTATGCAGATAATGATGAAGAAATAAACCTGGTAATGAGCATTGTGGTGTTTTACATACATGAGTTTGTGAGTGTAGAGCCATGCTACTGTACTGTATTGTGGTTGTAACACGAATGAGTTGGCTCGATTGGGGAAGGATTTTGCCGTCACAAAATACCAGCGTGTAATAGCAGCATAATGCTAAATGTCTATGGGCCACAGCATCCACTTACCACCTGGTGAACTGTGTGATCGTTTGTCACTCTCATTCTATAAAAAAATGAGTTGCAAAAAGATAAATACCCAGGTTTAGAACTGTTACTTGTAGACTATATCAATAATTTATTGTGGGAAGCACACCCGTGGCCAGGAGCAACGCAGCCAAACGCTTTGCTACAGCTTTACCAAGCCGCTATCTAATTGCAAAGGGGTTTTGAAATGCTTGTTTGATGCATGGGTCAATCATGTACGTACTTGCTTAGTGCATAGTTGACTTAGCTTTACGCCTGTATACGAAGGGTTATGAGCTTCTCAAGCCACATTTAGCTAAAAAATATGCGTGGTTAGATCAAGGGCTTAATGTTAGAAAAGATTTAGAGTTATAAAAGAGTGGAAGAAGTGATAGGTTATGAGCTCATTTCTACAATTAAAATCCCAATATCCCATTAGTAGCATTAAACGACATGCTAGATATGTTTTATTGTTGACATGCTAGATATGTGTAGCTTGCATATTTTTTTTTCATGTATGTAAGATTATATGGGACATATACGTCCCAGAATAACATGGGACATGCTTGATGGTGCAGAGTTGATTTATACAATTTTATATTTATTTCTTGACACAAATCACACAGTGTTCGTGAATAGCTTCATCAAACATTGCACAAGTCGTGCATCCAAAAATTCCTTGGCTTGTACTGGAGGCTAGACGTGTACGTGCAAAATAAAATTACATACTTGGCAAAAAACAGCTGCATGTAGTTGAAAGTACAGCATTTATAGCAGGATTATACTAGATGGAAGATCCGTCTTGGTAACACACTCTTAACTATTTCTATCGCCAAACAGCAGTACGTGTATAGCTGTGTTCCGATCTAAATGGTAGAAAGCTGATATAATTACAGGCTGTAAAGCATTCCATCTCAGTCATCGGAGGTGACAACGCATCTGTAGCCTTCCATGTTGAAGTTGGTTGCAGGAGTCCATGGGCTGCTGTAGCCAATTATATAAGATGGATTGTAGGTTCATTTATTAGTTCAGTATTAAAAAAAGACCTAATGGACAGTAAGGGTTAAATGTGATACGTCATTAAAGGTCTAACAGAAAAGATGAATAAAACAGAAGGAATAGGATTAAGTTGTGCATTATTATTTAAATAGAATTGCTCAATAAACTCATCAAGTCAGATTACTTTGAGGTTTACCCACAAATGTAAAGTTAAACTGCTCGTTTCATCCATGTATTATGAGCCGATTCACGTACGATCTGTTATACGAAGACGGGCTGATTAGTTTAAAAAAAGGAATTATTTAAAACACTGAAATTTAATTAATTGTAAATGGATTAAATATTATAAACTGGTTAGAAATCAATTTAGGTCCGTAGACAACCGAGCAGGTTTGAAGATAGAAAACAGACTGAAGTGGCCAAACTGCTCCACTGCAATACTCACTGAACCTTAAGGCCAAGTCAACATTATTAAGAGGCAGTGCAGCACCAACGCTAACAAATACAGGGTATAACAGATCGAACGCTTTCTGTGTGCCCAGCCATATTATGGTTTTCATCAATTGCCGTCTTTATTGGCAAGGCAGGTCGTAAAAGTAGTTTATGTAGAAAGTAAAATAATTTCGTGTTTCGTTTTCTGTGAGATTGCAATATAATGTTTAGTAATTTGTATTGTATTTGATTTATTTATTTGAAACTGTAAAATTATTACATTCTTAATATATAACTACTTAGAATTTTGGTAGTTGATGAAAATTATATTATAAATATATATAAGCGACAGTAGCCTAATGGCAGGGCGCGGACCGCGAACTCAAAAAGTTCGTGGGTTCGAATCCGCCATTCGACTACTTGCGTGAACCACTGGTAACTCAAGCAATTTAAGTTTATCACGAGTGGTTGAGGGGAATATTAGTAATGTTTATAGCATTTTTAATATCCTTTTTTTTTAAATTCCATTAAATTCATTCTTATATAATATAATATACATACTTAAATACAGCCCATGCTAATAAAATTGTGATAAAATGGGGTAATATGGCATAATACATTGGATATTATTTTTATTTCAAACCTGAAATGCAGCTGGTCCGTTATCTGGGTGATGTGACTGTATACTGGGTGGTTAAACGGATGTCGTCCTCGGCGATCTTACTCATGTTTTTCAAAATTTTCAAAATACTGGTCTCTAAACAAATAGCGACGTAAATAAAAAATAGCAATGCAAATATGTGAAATATTTATTTCAAATAATTTAATTAGTTCTAACAGAGATACTTTAATTCAAAATTTCAATCATATTTTTCTAGGAAAAAATTGTCAGTGATGAATTGATATACCTGCTAGCAGTCCCGTTGTTTTTGGATAGTATTAAACCTGTTTTAAATACAAAATTTGATCATTTTAAATGACGTTAATAAATTGTATATATTAAACCTACACATTTCTCTTACTATTTCAAAATATTGTCTTCTTGTACTTAAATTCACATACTACGCTCGAGTCCAATCTAGAAATAAGCTTTAGAAAAAATTCTAAATTTGACTTTAAATGCAACAGCCGGATCAAGCTACTTTACCTATAACATTTGGTGGTATTGGTATAAGAAATCTTTCTAGCATTGCAGTGCTTGCTGTCCTTGCTTCCATGCGTAGTATCAATGACTTATGTAACATAGTTTTAACTAATAAAGTAGACCTGTGCTTTGCTGTGGAGTGCGGTGTGGGCTGAAAATGAATGAAGTGCATAATGTCTGCCGTCAGGGTGATATTTGGTTTTACATACCTAATAAAAAGTACTTTATTTCAGACATGTAATATAAATCAGGGCTGTCGTAAACGGGAATTTTATTTATTTTTGGCCCGACCCGGGATTCGAACTCAGAGCCCCATGATCATCAGTCACTACTATAACTACTAGATCAACGAGGCAGTCAAAATACTGTAATAATGATGAGGATTCGAAAACTTGCACGATAAATCGATGTGATTAATTTTTTTCATACTTTGCTTTAAATAATTGTTTAGTTTTAAAAGAAATATCGAACTGCGTAAAACTAAAACACAATCAGGTAAGTAGTAAAACGTTAAGATAAAATAATTCTTGTCGTCTGTATTAATACAAGGTACGTATTTCATACTTGTGACATGCATGATTAAAAATTAAAAGTTATTACGAGTTTATTACTATGCCTCTAAAACTTTCCAACAACATATACACCTACCAAAAACTCATAAGGTACACAAAAGTACGACATTCTGTGCAAGGTAGCTGGAATTTGATTCTTAACGCCTTTTTTTTTGCTTAGCGTCGTTTTTAAAATTGTGCTTGTAGTAATTTGATTGTAAATAAATATTCATTAATTTTTATGACAAATAGCTCATCGATTAAAATAAATGTTAAAAAATATTGTGCCCTAATTAAAGTAGCAGGAATTTTTAAAGTTGAAATTGGCACTAAAAGGCTGATAATAGGGGCGGGGCATCCACCATACGAAGCGTGAATATAAAATTTAAATCAGGTGCATGCAATCACTCTGGGAGCTCGCAGCTCACACAAAACTAAATGCGCGCCCAACGTGTGGACGCGATGGCCAAACTCAGCCAACAATTCTTTGATCTTTTGTAAAAACCGACACCACACGGATCTCGCGCCAACTTGTGGGCCTTCATTCCAATACATACCAAAGTAAGCATAAACACCCGCTCTACACGATGGCCAAGGCTATTGGCCACAACATTCGCCACTATGTTGGCCCACGTGTAGAGCCGCCGTATCAGCAGGCGGACTGGCCATAACAGTACCATACATCTCCCACTTTTGAAAAAGAAACACTAGCATAAATTATATTAGAATTTATTCAAACACACGAATAGTGTAAAGAATAAGTAATGTTGAAATACATACAATAGACTTTCTCCAGGAACGCTGTCATCGTTAAGAGGTGAGTGCAAAAACAATAGTAAAGAAAACAACGATGAGGACGAAAAATGAACGTCTTTTGAAACAAAAAAAAATATAGACAAAAGGTTTCTTTTTCAAAAGCGACTGTATTGAAAATGTTGCCCCGTTATTTTTTTCAATTTATCTCTCTGCTATACTTTTGAATTTTACGAGAGGAATACCTCACATAGTTTTCGTGGTACCATAATCATCATCATTACCACTTATAAACAAATACGTCACTGCTAATGTAATAAATATAATGTTCTTAGCCACCTGTATCTATTAAATGCACATCTTACCAGATCGTCACTCCATCTAGCGGGGATACGTCCTATACTCTTCTTGCTGGTACGAGGCTGCCATTCTTAAACCTTTCTTCCGATCAGTAAAATGACAACTAAGGTTGACATATTACTGATCTGTAGTGCCATATACCGGTACCATTCACAGCCTATCCAAGTCCACTGCTGAGCATAGAGCTCCCCCATAGATTTAAAGGGATATTTGTCATAATTGCTACCGTTGATAGCCGGTTTGGCAAACGTAGTTTTTGAATTCTTTTGTCGTTATTAGAATGATGCTGCTGCACATCTCCTGAGTTTTTGGTCTCTCTCACCTCTTCCGACACCCGCAGGATGATATTATGGGGTAGTGGATATTCTTACACCGCCACTGTACTGTGTAATAAAAATTAACATCTGTTATAATGTATAAAAAAACGTTTGAGGAGAAGGAAATGCTCCCTCACACTTTGACCGGGCTTATCTGAAAAAAGAAATTATATCCGCTCAGATGCTCACTATGCGATACCCAGCACCCACTTGTGCAAACAAAACGATCGCCCTGCTTGCGGGGTAACACAAAAACACCTATTGTGAATTATTTGAATAAAAGAGCAAGTGTTTGTTTTTTATGTTGCTGAATGAATGAGTCATTGAACTTGAGTATTATAATTTAATTTATTACACCTTGTTTTTAAATATAGACTCGTAAAGTTGGAAAAAGTGAATTTCGAGCGCAACTTTGGCAAAGCTTAATGATTTCTTATATTTACGCGAACACTACACATGATTAAAACTACTTTTACGGATTTTGTCTCGTTTATTTTTACTTTTTATTTTTAATTCCCGACGTTTCGGGCGCTTTCCAGCACCCATGGTGACGGGGGACTGAGATGACTGACGTCCCGATGTCATTGTTAAACCCGGAGTACCTTCAGCTTTTTTAACTATTGTTTATGGTCCGATCTATGCAAAATGAACTGACTATGTCTCGAGGTCTTGCAGTGGTATGCTTGGGTTTAGTTTTAATTTTATTGATTATAGGATCCCAGGCAGGTGGTAGTACCCAGCCTCCTTCTCTATTGAAATTAGGATGTTTTTTAATTTCAATAGCCTCACGTGTCATCCTTGGTAGGAATCGGTGTTCTTTCGCGAGGATTTCTGGTCTATCAAATCTGATGTAATGGTTGGGGCCGTCTAGGATATGATCACCAACTGCAGACTTCCCGGAACGTTGATGCTTCACATCAGCTATATGTTCTTTTACGCGGGTCCTAATTGATCTTTTGGTTTGTCCTATATAAGAGAGACCACATTCATAATCAAGCTTGTACACTCCTGCATCTTGTAGAGGAATATGACACTTGACGGATGGTAGGAACTGACTAATCTTCTTCGGCGGCTTGTAGAATGTTCTAATAGAAGCTCGCTTCAAGATATAGCCAATCTTGTCTGTGACACCTCTGACATATGGTAGTACAGCAGGAACACGCTCGACTGTGGTCGGCTTCACTCGGTCACTGTGACGTAGGCGCGGGACCCGAAGCTTGTTGTCGTGCAGAACTTGCTTGACGTGCTGAAGCTCGGCGGCCAGGTGTTTGCTGTCACAGATCCCTCGTGCTCTCTGTAACAAAGATTTGCCCACGGTAGCTAACTGTGAAGGATGGTGGTGAGATTCACCGTTTAAATATCGGTTTGTATGGGTCTTTTTTCTATACACAGTGTGACCAATGGTGTTATTAGGATTTCGGATGACTAACACATCTAGGAAAGGTAAGGAATTATTTGCCTCTAACTCCATAGTAAATTGAATTTTAGAGTTTATGGAATTAAGATGTTCTAAAAATGCAGTTACTTTGTCTGATGGTAAAATTGTGAAAGTATCGTCTACGTACCGCTTGTAGATCCTTGGTGTAACAGGTGCAGTAAGGAGGGCTTTCTCCTCAAAGTCTTCCATGAATATATCGGCGACAATGGGAGATACAGGTGAGCCCATCGCCACACCATCTACTTGCTTGTAAAACTCTTCCTTCCACAATAGATAGCCAGATGTATGGCAATGTCTTAGTAATACTGCATATTCTGCTGGCATGTTATTTTCCTCTAGTTTCCTAGTTATAATTGAGATGCAGTCTTCAACAGGTAGGGATGTAAATAGAGACTGAACATCAAAACTGACCATGGTTTCATTGTCAGTAAGATGTAGGTTTTTTATCTCACTGACAAAATGGTATGAATCCTTAGTGTGTGCTCTTGTAGAGGACACCTCTGAGTGGTGATAATATTTTAGCTAAGTATTGAGCCAATCTGTAAGTTGGCGAATCAATCTGACTCACTATTGGATGTAAAGGAGCATTCGGTTTGTGTATCTTTGTTAACCCATACAACTTCGGTGGTTTGGCACATGAAGGTATTATCGAATTAACGTCCAGATTCAATTTTTCGGAGTATTTCTTAATTAGATCGCTAGTTGTTTTAAGCGTATTAATTGTAGGGTCTGTTTTCACCTTTCGATAAGTAGTTTCATCCGACAAAAGTTGTTGTATTTTAAAATTGTAATCTGACGTATCCATTATAACCGTAGAATTACCTTTATCTCCGCGGATAATCGTAAGCTCTGGTCTGTTGCGTAAGTTTTTCAACGCGTTAAATTCATTTTTGGAGAGATTTAATTTCGGCGCTGAACTTCGATGAGATGTCTTGACGTATGGCCTCTAAATCTTCATTACCAATATTATTTTTATACAGACAGTCCTCAACACTACAGAAAATGTCCTCATACGGTATTTTTCGCGGTGTTATTACGAAATTAATACCTTTTTCTAAAACTTTTATTGTGGCGTCGTCCAGTGTTTGTTTTGATAAGTTGTAGACAGCGCGTTGTTTATGATTCGTGTCTGTGGTCAACGATTTCGTATGTTGGACATTTGATTTAGTTGTTAATTTATGGTATTTATCAATATGTTTATTTTTGCATTCATTGTATTTAGTTGTTTCGCGTTTATCTAAAGTTTCCATGCAATTTTTATAATCAAATGTCGATAAAACTGTCTTTAATTCACTGGACGAATTGTCTATGGTTTTGTTTATGAAATATAGATCGGTACGTTTTTGCTGAATCACCGTTATTAACAACTTTTTACTAGCCTGATTTAAGATCTTAGCGCTTCCTCTAATGTCTTTTTTAGTGGATATCTTGACACACGTAGGAATGAGATTATGATCTCTGCATCTCTTCAAGAAATTTAAAGCTACGTACTACGTACGTACTACGTACCGCTTGTAGATCCTTGGTGTGTGCAAATCTTTGTTACAGAGAGCACGAGGGATCTGTGACAGCAAACACCTGGCCGCCGAGCTTCAGCACGTCAAGCAAGTTCTGCACGACAACAAGCTTCGGGTCCCGCGCCTACGTCACAGTGACCGAGTGAAGCCGGCCACAGTCGAGCATGTGCCTGCTGTACTACCATATGTCAGAGGTGTCACAGACAAGATTGGCTATATCTTGAAGCGAGCTTCTATTAGAACATTCTACAAGCCGCCGAAGAAGATTAGTCAGTTCCTACCATCCGTCAAGTGTCATATTCCTCTACAAGATGCAGGAGTGTACAAGCTTGATTGTGAATGTGGTCAGATTGATTCGCCAACTTACAGATTGGCTCAATACTTAGCTAAAATATTATCACCACTCAGAGGACACACAAGAGCACACACTAAGGATTCATACCATTTTGTCAGTGAGATAAAAAACCTACATCTTACTGACAATGAAACCATGGTCAGTTTTGATGTTCAGTCTCTATTTACATCCCTACCTGTTGAAGACTGCATCTCATTTATAACTAGGAAACTAGAGGAAAATAACATGCCAGCGGAATATGCAGTATTACTAAGACATTGCCTTACATCTGGCTATCTATTGTGGAAAAAAGAGTTTTACAAGCAAGTAGATGGTGTGGCGATGGGCTCACCTGAATCTCCCATTGTCGCCGATATATTCATGGAAGACTTTGAGGAGAAAGCCCTCCTTACTGCACCTGTTACACCAAGGATCTACAAGCGGTACGTAGACGATACTTTCACAATTTTACCATCAGACAAAGTAACTGCATTTTTAGAACATCTTAATTCCATAAACTCTAAAATTCAATTTACTATGGAGTTAGAGGCAAATAATTCCTTACCTTTCCTAGATGTGTTAGTCATCCGAAATCCTAATAACACCATTGGTCACACTGTGTATAGGAAAAAGACCCATACAAACCGATATTTAAACGGTGAATCTCACCACCATCCTTCACAGTTAGCCACCGTGGGCAAATCTTTGTTACAGAGAGCACGAGGGATCTGTGACAGCAAACACCTGGCCGCCGAGCTTCAGCACGTCAAGCAAGTTCTGCACGACAACAAGCTTCAGGTCCCGCGCCTACGTCACAGTGACCGAGTGAAGCCGGCCACAGTCGAGCGTGTGCCTGCTGTACTACCATATGTCAGAGGTGTCACAGACAAGATTGGCTATATCTTGAAGCGAGCTTCTATTAGAACATTCTACAAGCCGCCGAAGAAGATTAGTCAGTTCCTACCATCCGTCAAGTGTCATATTCCTCTACAAGATGCAGGAGTGTACAAGCTTGATTGTGAATGTGGTCTCTCTTATATAGGACAAACCAAAAGATCAATTAGGACCCGCGTAAAAGAACATATAGCTGATGTGAAGCATCAACGTTCCGGGAAGTCTGCAGTTTGTGATCATATCCTAGACGGCCCCAACCATTACATTAGATTTGATAGACCACAAATCCTCGCGAAAGAACACCGATTCCTACCAAGGATGATACGTGAGGCTATTGAAATTAAAAAACATCCTAATTTCAATAGAGAAGGAGGCTGGGTACTACCACCTGCTTGGGATCCTATAATCAATAAAATTAAAACTAAACCCAAGCATACCACTGCAAGACCTCAAGACATAGTCAGTTCATTTTGCATAGATCGGACCATAAACAATAATTAAAAAAGCTGAAGGTACTCCGGGTTTAACAATGACATTGGGACGTCAGTCATCTCAGTCCCCCGTGACCATGGGTGCTGGAAAGCGCCCGAAACGTCGGGAATTAAAAATAAAAAGTAAAAATAAACGCGATAAAATCCGTAAAAGTAGTTTTAATCATTTGGCAAAGCTGTTCATAAATAAAAAAAAAATCGATTACGTAGGGATTTTTTATTCAAGAATCCTTTTTGAGAATATAAACAGAAAGAAAATAATTTTAAAAATACCTATTGTAGTACAAAAACATGCTATTACAATGGTTTAAACTTACCAAACATTCGGGTGGCGCGCAGCGTGAAATGTGGTTAAACTTAAAATCTATTTATTGCTTTAATTACTCAAATATTCACAAATAATTGATACTAGTACAAAGGTTATTTTATTCGCAACAGAACTGATAAAAATTGTAGCAGTATCTGTTATCAATATTGAGAAATGAATAGAATTAGTGAATATACTCTCACAGATAAAGACAATCAACTGCTGTTTTTTTCGAATTTTTATACCACGTACCCAAATAATTGACAGAGTGATTCTAAACTCATTAAATAGAATTTGAATTTCCCATTCATAACAGGTATCACGTGTATAGTTTATGAGTAAGTTATCAAGCAAATATGATACAAATTACGACGTGTTTACAGTCTGGGTGAGTGGTTTAAAGCTTAAAGGCGTAAAATATCATACTTAAAAGGTAACAAGTACGATACTATTAATAAAACCTATTCATTGAAATAGAGGTCCTTTTTAATGACCATAGCCAAATGTGCGTTTGTAAACTGCTGGTACATCTGGCATTTTACGGGTAAAAAATATCGTCAACCAGGAGTTAACAGGTCAGTTTAGGGAGGAAATGGGTTGTAAACCAGTGTTTAACAGGGTCACGTCAGCGGATAACAATGAATTTGGACAAATTAAAAAATTTAATTGAGTTTTATATCATATTGAGTTGAATTTATACACAAAATAAGGATGAATCACGTACTAGTTGGCATTTAAATATATATTTATTTATCTGGTATTAATTTATTGCAGCTCATCAACGTCCGCTGCTGAACATATGACTCTCCATAGATAACCTCATAGAGGGATGTTCGTCATAGTTGCCGCGCTTGACAAGTGGGTTGGTAAAGGCTATTAACCCATTAGTGGCCAAAATCAAATAAAAAACGTTGGTGGAGCCACGTGTCTAAGGCTGCCGAAGTCTAATTCCCCGGTCGAACCTTAAACCTATTACGCGAGATATTAACTAAAGTGGACTGTATATGCGATTGCTTCTACGCTTACGTAAAAGCGACTACTATAGCATGCGGTACAATGCACTCGCTCTTCCCTAAAAACTAAAACTATTATTGTGCCAAATCGATGAAAGGGAATCCTGCCTGATTAGGAGAAAAGCAAAATTGGAGCGGGTTAAAACAATTATATCAGGCAGGCAATAATTAAAGGAATGTGGACTCACCGGGGTTTCTTCTACTTGTTGAGCACTATAGCTGCGACTTCCGGAACTTCTTCTGGACAGACACTCCGGAGAGAGGCGGTGCGCGACTATTTCTCACACGGGGTGAGGCGGGTTTCCTGGAGCTCGACTGCTTCCAGGCTAAAGCGGTTTCTACCAGCGGTGTGGTTCCAACAACGAAAGCGGCGGGGAAGAGAGTATTCTAGGACGCGACTGTCCTAGGCGGTGCGGTTCCAACTAGCGAGCGCGGCGGGAAGAGGCCCGCGTCGGTCGCGCGTGCCCTATATATCCTCGGTTCCGATGATTACGTGACATTCTAGAATCATCTTCTTTCCCCTCCCACCCCACCGCCCCGATGTGTCGATAGGAGGGTATGAGTGATATCGTTTTTGGGAAGGAATAAACGACTTGGCACCTACCGTCAAATATAATAATACGAATGGTTTTTCCGCGCAACCATCTCCCCGCCCTTGAAGGATTTCCTTCAAAATTAACTAAAACAACTAGAGCTAAGATCAACTAACAAAATAACTAACTAACGCTAAGATTACCTAAATTCAACTACAATTTTAATCTAGAAAGCTAATTTAAATTATGGAAGAGGCAGGGGGCACAAACGGACGACCGGACGCAGGTAAGACCCAACCGTGGTCTTAACGCGAGCTATCCTAATTACTCCGTCGGAACCGGGAAAGACCTCTTCGACAATTCCTAACGGCCAGTGGAGAGGCGACGTATTCTCTTTGGTGAGCACAACTACAGTTCCTACAGCTAAAGGCTCGGTTGCTGTGTTCCATTTTTGCCGAGACTGCAAAGTATGCAAGTACTCAATCCTCCATCGTTTCCAAAACGATTGCACTAACCGATCTAATAATTTGTGGCGTGCGGAAATGCTAAGTCTATTCTCGTCCATATCTGCGGCGGGCAAATACTTTAAAGGCGTTAAATTCAAAAAGTGTGCTGGAGTTAGAGCCAGCGGTTCCGAGGGGTCACTAGACAACGTACGACAAAGTGGGCGACTATTCATTACGCATTCAATTTGAGCGAGCACCGTACTTAGCTTTTCGAGGGACAAAATTTGATCTCCTATTACTCGGTATAAGTGACTCTTTAGACTCTTAATATTAGTCTCCCAATTGCCTCCAAAATGACTCGCGGCTGGGACGTTCAGAGACCACTCAATGCGGTTCTCGGCTAGAATGTGAGCGAACTCCGAATTATAATACTTGCTAGCTAAGAGCTCATGTAGTTCTGATAGAATACGTTTTGCACCGAAGTAGTTCGTACCGTTATCCGAATATAATTTACTTACAGGGCCTCTGCGGGATAGAAATCTTTTAAATGCACCCATAAAGCCTGCTGTGCTTAGATCACCAACGAGTTCTATATGCACCGCTCGAGTAGTTAGACATACGAAAATGCAGACGTAAGCCTTTGTGGATCTTATACCACGCCCGCGAGTGAGCGTGACCTTAAACAGACCAGCGAAATCAGACCCGGTGTGCGTGAAGGGCTTTACTGATTGTATTACTCTACAAGATCTAAGTTCCGCCATTTCCGGAAATGACGGCTTGGCGCGTGCCCGAAAGCAAGCTATACATCTGTGCACCCGATTGCGTATTAAACTACGTGCAGAAAGAATCCAATAATTCTGACGCAAAATCGACATCAACAAGTCGGGGCCAGCGTGCGAGTTCAATTTATGATGGTAATCGACTAATAAGTTCATGATATGGTCTTTACGCGGTAAAACAATAGGGTGCCGTTGGTCGAAACTCAATTGCGAGTTGGACAAGCGTCCACCTACCCTTACAATCCCATCCTGTAAAAATGGCTCTATTCGATTATAATCTTGTAATTTCTTCAGAGAAGTGCGCACGTTGAAGTTCACGTAATACTAGCGACTCGGCATAGTTGTAATCGGATGCTAAGACATACGAACGTCGCGGTAACAGCTTCGCGAATCGACAAACGTAAATTACGCTACGCAATAATTTCGACCAAGAGGACAAGCGGTTCGCCAAAGCAATGATTGGAGAAACCTCGCTCGAAACGTTCGCCACTAGAGCGTGTCTCTTCTCTTCCGGCGGTTGTGACACTGACGAAGGTTCGAAATCGGTTATTGGCCATTGCGAGGGATCCAAGTGAACCCAAGCAGGTCCGTGGAACCAAAGAAGGTGGTCCATTATTTGCATCGGGGTGAGTCCACGGGACAGACAATCGGCGGGGTTTTCCGTACCGGACACGTGATAAAAGTTCCGCGTTTCTAACTCGTCTTGTATCTTGGCCACTCCGTTCGCGACAAACGTATTCCAACGGTGGGGTGAAGAATGAACCCAGCATAAGGCGACGGTGGAGTCGGAAAAGGCAAATATCCTTTCTATGTGGACTTTATCCCTACATGCGCAGATAACTGCGGTAATAAGCTTGGTGGGTACTAATATTGCGCAAAGCTCTAAGCGCGCCAGAGAGACAACCTTACGGGGGGAGACTCTCGACTTAGAACTAATGAGGCTAATCGAATTTCTACCGTTATTCTGGACGTGGAAATATACAACGCCCCCGTAAGCCTTCTCGCTGGCGTCTGCAAACCCAACGACCGTTATGACGCTATTTCTATCTACGTTTATATGACGCGGTATTTTAATTTCTCTTAATAAAGGAAATTCTTCTCTTAAACGCTGCCACAACAGAACAATGCTGTCAGGCGGCGAGTCATTCCAGTCGCATTCAAATAACCAAAGTTGTTTAATCAAAAGCTTAGCGTATAATACCACCGGAGCTACGAAACCCATGACGTCCCATAATCTAGCAACGCATGACAGTATTGTGCGCTTTGTGCATTTCTCTACGGGCGGATTTACCTTAAGGCTAAACACGTCGGACTCTGGTGATCAACACAGACCGAGCACCTTGTGTGTATCAGAATCGTCGAATTCCTTTATCGCCGAAAGACGGTGTAATAGTGGGATTGTATCCAAAACCGGACGCGAATTACTAGTCCACTTCACAAGATCAAATTGACCCGATTTCATGAGCCTTATAACCTCGGCGGTGGTTAGGGTTGCCTCCTCCACGCTATCGACCGAGTACACAAAATCATCCATATATAATCCCCTCTCAATTGCCCTCTTAGCTTTAGGATAAGAGGGACCTTCATCGTGAGCGAGCTGTCTCACCGTGCGTAACGCATGAAATGGGCTCGACTTTAAACGAAAACAAACGCGGTTAAATTCAAACACCATTAGAGGTTCCTTTGGGTTGAAACGATATAAAATGCGTTGGAATCCACGGTCGCATTCACGGACCCCTATGCAAAGAAACATCTGGCGAATATCGGCGGATAGTGCTATACTAAACAAACGAAAATTGGCTATTATATTAAATAAACTGCAGTGTAAATTTTTCCCACTATAGAGAATATCGTTAAGCGACAGGTGAGTGCTAGTTTTAGCACTAGCGTCGAGCACTACACGTAATTTAGATGTAAGTTTGTCCTCTCTAATGACCCCGTGGTGTGGTATGAAATACGACGGTGTGTCTTCGTAGTTATCTAATTTCGAAGCCACAAGTGATATGTAACCATCTCTTATATATTCGTTAATGACGCCGTCGTAAGCTTCCTTTAACTGGGGTGAAGCGAGGATCCTACGCTCCAAGCTGTAGAAACGTTTTTCCGCCATTTGACGCGAATCGCCGAGAGATAAAACATCTCCTTTAAAGGGTAGCGCGTACACTATATCTACCGTCGCGATCACGAACGGTCGTGCGGACGTAAATTTCCTCGCATAACCTGTCATCTGAGCTAGCTATGGGTGGGACGTTCACCTCCTCCATCTCCCAAAATTTGCGGACTAACGACTCGAGCGGTTCGACAGCCATACCACAATAAGAGGTTGCCGAAATACTATCTATGATGGGGGGCGGAGCCAAGGATCACATAGCCCAATACGGTTTCCAGTGCGTAAGGCGCGGTAAGCGAGGAGTTGCCCCTGACCTTATTGTTTAACAAAAGATGAGGGAAAAGCGATGCTCCAATGAGCATGTCTATGTTTCCAGGAACGGCGTAAGTGTCGTCTGCTAGAGTCAAATTTTTAAATTCAATCAATGCCGAGGTGTCAACCGAAACGGTTGGCAACCGTTCAGTGACCCTATCTACTACTAGTGCATTTATATCAAAGTTGACATTACGATCTATCCGAGAATAAAATTTTAAATTTATATATCCCTGTGTAGCTTCGATTTCGATTTGACTAGCACCTCCGATGCCTTTAACTACAGGACATGAAAGTGACCTATTTATTACTAAGCCTAAGCGCTGACAACATTGTCGCGTTATAAAGCTATTTTGGGCTCCGCTGTCCAGCAGTGCACGGACGCTTTGTTCGCTTCCACGCGAATCCCTAACCAAAATACGTGCCGTACCCAGTAACACGGTTGAAGGAGGTTGTGCTCCCATATTTGCCAATGAGCACAGAGCGACATCACCAGGTCGACCGCTAGAATCGTTGACCTTAGTAGGGGTGTATTCCTTGTCCGCTTTACTTGACGCCGCTTTGTTGCTATTTTCAAAATGTAATAGCGTGTGATGTTTCCTGGCACACTTGCTACATACGGAACTCGAATTGCATTTTGCAACTAAATGCTTATCGCTTAAGCAGTTCAAACATAGGTTGTTTGTCTTTACTAATTTATAACGTTCGCTTGGTGAATATTTACGCAAAGTCGCACAATTATATAAATTACCGTGTTTATCTTTACATACGATACAAGTATGCTGGAGTGATGTTGACGTAGCGGTTACGTAATTTAACGACCCTGCTATTTTAGATGGTTGAGTCTGTCTACGGTCGACGCACCTTTTAATCTCCTGTTTAACGTTCGGAGAGCGCTGCATCACCTTTATTTGATCTCGCACGAACGATGCTAATGAATGAAAGGAAGGCATCTCCGAGCTACGATGCTCCATTTCAAACGCACGCACGGTGTCGGGGTCTAATTTCTTTAGTGCAATATGGAGAAACACCACATCCATCCGTCCATAAGGTCATTAAATTTCAAATTCTTAAGTGCAGCCACCGATGCCACAAATTTATCTAGAAACTGCTCTAAGCCGTTGATGTTCGCGGATGATATAGGTTTAAGATCGAATATCTGGTTCAAATATTCAGAAGCTAACATTCTCCTATCTTCATGTTTAGTTTTAAGCGTTTCGAATATTAATAAGTAATTGTTTGCTGTAGGTGTAAAACCAGAGCAGATCGACTGTGCCCTGCCACTAAGTTTACTAATTAAGTAATATAATTTTTCAGCGTCCGATGACGATGGGTTATTGTGTATATTGTTTTGAAAACTACTGAAGAAGAAGGGCCACGTCTTAATATCACCATTGAATACCGGAATATCTATTGGCGGCAACCTAATTGAGTCACGTGGACGTACCTGTGTTTACGGCTTTGCTTCGTTTTGAGATTGTAGGGATTTCGCAGTTCTTTTCACGCGACACAACATATCTTCGAATGCCAGCAGCGGTTGGTAGTTCACTATGTATTTCGGGTCGATTTGTAATTTCAAATGATTAATTTGGTCTAATATTCTTTCGTAATCCGTCCGCACAGAATCTACCGTTTCGATTTCATTTAAAAAGGTTTCCCGCACTGCTTCTATATTAATGTTCTTTATATGATCACTTATATTCTGCATACTTAAAAAGAGTATGTCCCTCTTGGCATAAAGCGTTTTAATTTTGATTTCACTTCCACTAACTGCCATTTTAAATTATTATAATAAAGTTATATTAATCACAATCAATCTCACAACGCACAAACAATGAAGGATGGACACTCGGTATGCCGTATTACGTAATTAAATCGAACACCTGCACAGCGAGTCGAGGCGACGCGTCGTTCGCTAAACTCAATATTTTTATCAAAATTGTGGGGTAAGCGTATCAAACGGTTCCTATTACACTGTTTTAATTATTTAATAAGCTTTAATTTTAACCAAATACGAGCGCTATAAAACGAATAATTCTGTTTGCGAGTACCTAATCAAAATTTAAATTTAAACGAACACTATTTAAGTCTATTCCATAAATTAGAGTGCATTATCTAAATAATTAATTTAATAATTCGACCAGAAATAGTTGGGCGACCACTAAACCCAGTCCAAATCCTGCCGAAGTGACCATAAAATGGTGGAGCCACGTGTCTAAGGCTGCCGAAGTCTAATTCCCCGGTCGAACCTTAAACCTATTACGCGAGATATTAACTAAAGTGGACTGTATATGCGATTGCTTCTACGCTTACGTAAAAGCGACTACTATAGCATGCGGTACAATGCACTCGCTCTTCCCTAAAAACTAAAACTATTATTGTGCCAAATCGATGAAAGGGAATCTTGCCTGATTAGGAGAAAAGCAAAATTGGAGCGGGTTAAAACAATTATATCAGGCAGGCAATAATTAAAGGGATGTTGACTCACCGGGGTTTCTTCTACTTGTTGAGCACTATAGCTGCGACTTCCGGAACTTCTTCTGGACAGACACTCCGGAGAGAGGCGGTGCGCGACTATTTCTCACACGGGGTGAGGCGGGTTTCCTGGAGCTCGACCGCTTCCAGGCTGAAGCGGTTTCTACCAGCGGTGTGGTTCCAACAACGAGCGCGGCGGGGAAGAGAGTCTTCTAGGACGCAACTGTCCTAGGCGGTGCGGTTGCAACTAGCTAGCGCGGCGGGAAGAGGCCCGCATCGGTCGCGCGTGCCTTATATATCCTCGGTTCCGATGATTACGTGACATTCTATAATCATCTTCTTTTCCCTCCCACCCCACCGCCCCGATGTGTCGATAGTAGGGTATGAGTGATATCGTTTTTGGGAAGGAATAAACGACTTGGCACCTACCGTCAAATATAATAATACGAATGGTTTTTCCGCGCAACCAAACGTGTTTAACGAAAAATATTTATTTTGTTAATCTGGACAGGGCTAGCAAGCATAAAATGAAACAATTTTTTTTTAAATTATTTTTTCATACTTTTTCAGGGGTGTACTTGTTTGAGTACAGTGGCCACTTATATGTGAAATTTTCCGAAGCATGAATTTTCAACGTAGAGTGTTTTCAAACACTTCTTGCATCCCTATTGGACCCTTGCATGGCAAACCACGCACCGTAATTGCTTTTCAAGTATCCTTGGGTATCTTGAGGCCATCTTGAGTCCATCTTGAGGCAGTCCTTTGACCAAAGAAGAATATGGTCTGGCTCTTTTCAGAGTTTCTTGTCGCAAATGGTATCTGGCAAGGCTATGCCGAAGCAAAAGTTGATATGAGTAAACGCCAAGCGTTTGAAACGGCCATGTCCAACAAGTATGTAAATAAAACGCCAGAACTTTTTGCCAGGAGTCTCGATCATGTATAATGATATGGACTGATCAAGCTCATCGACTCCACCCATATACCTTTATTGTAGTTTTCAAATAAAAGCGGAATCCTTACAACGGTTTTCTCTATTATTTCTGGGCACATCTTTTTACTGTGCTCATTGGTTCAAAGTAATCATAGTTAGTAGTACAAATACGCCCCTTTGATTGAATTTGGTCATCAGTATGTCGGCTAGGTATCTAATTTTGAACATTTTATCTCTGGAATTTGATACTTCATCGTTACTCACAAGATGAAGATATCTTTTTATTTCACGAAATTTATTCCTCGTCATAGCTCCTGAAACTAGCGCAATTTTGACTTCCTCATCTAGTCATCAATATAATGCTTCCCGAGGCAATTTGTGATATCCCGACAAAAACAAAATACCAATGAACTTCTTTAGGTCTGGTAAATCAAGTTGAATAGAGTGTCTATTGTTTTGATAAGCATACAAAATACTATTAGATAATATGAGCTGTAATACTTCTTCATCCAGTATTTTGTCAAAAAATCTGTACAGGATTTTGGTCTTTCAGTTATTCCTTTATAGCAATTTGTTTGTCTTGCACCTCAGACATATGCTGATGGCCAAAAGTATAGGATGGTGAACATTTTCACCAGGCTAAAGTTTACTGCCACTGCTGAATGTTAGGCTTCCGACGAACTCGTTTTACGGCCAATGGTCTTTCGTCACTGAAATCATAGTAGGATGAAAAATTACCTTCATCGCGTACCATAACCTCAATATTTCCACATTTCGTGACAACGTAAATGTCACCATATCTTCATCAGACCCTTCCTTTTTGTCAGTCATGACACTGAAATCAGTTGGTATTATCGCCAAATCATATTCACGGTCATCATCACTATCTGCTGTGGCTGCTGCAATTGCTTCCTCAAGTCCTATAAAGCTATATACCGAAAAATATATTGCGACTCATTGTTGGTAAACTGAAAAAAGTTGTATTTTTTATCTATTGAAGTAACCAGTGTACTCAACTGAGTACATTAGTAAAAATCTTCATCTAAAATTAGTAATAAACAATAACTGTTTCAAATTTGTAACTCACATTATAGACTACACTATATCTTATCACAATTATTACAAAAAACTACATTTACACGAATAATAATAATAAAATATAATAAAAATACTACTCACTTCCACGCTAGTCCAATAACATGAAATCCGGTTGTTCCAAACGACACATATTTTTGAAATACCCTCAATTTGCATGACTCAAATAAAGTATGAGTCCACCCTCTTTTTCAATTAATAAAATAAAACTAATAAACCCTCACAGATTTAGTCAATTAATTTTTAAATAACTGTACTCGTTTGAGTACAGCGACAGAAAATGGGTTAAAAGTCGGTAAGCATTCAACATCAAAATAGTGTAACTTCTGTATGTAGTACTATTATTTATTCCGTGATAGTATTTACTAATTATTGTGGTTAGTACACACGATAATCACAACAGAAAAAATTAAACCCTTTATGTCCCATGAGTGTATATAAGGTGTAGAAAAATCGGTATAGTGAAGGCCATACCCGTTAGTATTCTATACCATCAGTAACAGATCTAACTTTTTAGAGAATGTTCATAACTACACCTGTTACGGCACATTTTTTCAATGATCACTCTGATTATAAGATTTAATGCCAGACATCAATTTTTAAGATTTTTACTTGATGATTATGGAAAATTACATATAAAAAACAGTGTTCTGTTTTTTTTTCAATTTGTATATTTTTATCAATTATATAACAACTTCTCCTTATAAAGTGAGAGTAAAGTTCGATGTACGATTCAAGTCAGCAATATCATAGCATATTATCGAAAAAATGTTGTTTGAATATAAACCCAAGAAAATAAATTATTTTTTTAAATTTGGATTTAAGAAGCTTTTTAATGAACATTCTCACGTCTTCATATATTTTATCTATCACTCTCATGAGGTTTCGTTTATTGGAGAAACATCAGTTACAGACAAATAGTCGGATAAACACCGATGTGATTCTGTAAATCAACCATTCTACTTAAACGTAAAATTTATAGGTTTAGCTGGGACGATACTAAATAATATATTATTATATTGTGAAATTAAAAGCGCAATAAATAATTAATTAGATATTGAACATTACACGAGTAACTTTTACTATCAAAAAATACAACCCATAAACCGCAGAAAGCTTGATTCAAATGAAGTGAGGTTTTGAAAAAAATATAACAAGCAATCGTTCTGAAAGCGTTGCTGTTTATGAAACACCCGCTTTTGCCGTGAAAACTTACAAGCCGGTGCACATTTTTCATTAAGGTTCATTAAATTTAGGGATTTAAGTTGGTATTGGACCTACTCGTTAAATGTATTATGATTTTATGTTATATTTTGTTGTTGTTGAACTTTTACTGAATTCATCAAAACCAATATTCTACTGCTTCAGTGAAGCCACTTAATGACAACTTTCAAATATTAGAAGAAAGAAAGGGTGTGAACAACAGATAAAACACTTACCATAAAGACACAAGAGCAAGCGGAGAGCACCAGTTTGGTGACAACTACTCCAAATGTGCCACTGAAACTGATATCAGTGTATTTTGCTAACAATTAAGCGTGACACCTATTATCGAAGTAGCAAATTTAAAACTTCTTGCTACTTATACTACACATTTTTCCCGAACTGTGCCCCTTCTCTTCTCGACATTAGTTCGTTTTTTGCTCCTTAGGGTACGATCGCGCTTACTACTTGCTCCGATTTGTGCAACTGGTGCAATTTTATCCAATGTTTCTCAAACTTTTCAGTATCTAAGCTTATAAGTTGTTAAAACCTGTCACAATGGATACTCATGATTGTGGTGCATGTGAGTAGTTTTTATCAGAATGGTTTCACTTATTATCTTTTTATTCTATCACTATTATTCATAATGTTAACTCATTATCTGTGTGATGTAGTACCTTTTATCTTTTTATTCTATTAATATTATTCATAATTTGTTTATATACTACACAAAACTTAGATTACTGCGGTTTGAGATCCATACGTTATCGCTATCGCTGGCGGTGTATTTACGTAATCCTCATATTTTTGTGCAACTGCGTAATCATTTTCATTATAATTTTTTATCCTACTAATATGGATAAACTATTTTTAAATCTTGTTAAATATAGGTTGGCTCACTTTTGGCCTATTCATTTGCTAACGAATATGAACGACATTTTCTTGTTGATAATTTGTACGTATATCATTGATTTTACTCATTGATCTTTAGTCGTAAGCATTCGAGACTCGCGTGTTGCATATCACGTCGCATTATTCCACCTTATCTACCCGCTTTTATATGGAATTTTTGTTCTCTGTTTTAAATGTTACTTTTATTTAACTAGTTAATTTACCTTTATTACATTGCTGCATTATGATAAGAAATTTAGTTATTGTTAAGTTCAATAACGGAATAGATTAAAATATATTGTTTTTTGTAACGTATGTTTGAATTCGTATGATATTATTATATTTACCGAATCGTGGTATTTCTATAGTAGACATAACAGGGAATTATTTTATGGCCGTATAGTATAATACGGTAAAATATAGTATGGAGGCGAGATCGCAATTACTTTAGCACGTCACAAACGCAGGGGTTATTACACCCCATATTATACTAATTTCTATGACGAATGATTTTTCGGATTCGGATTTGCGCTTTATCTGTGTAGAAATATTTTCGGTTACTCATTAAATGCCCTACTGTAACATTTCAAATAAATATTAATACCATAATTATGACAAATTCATGTGATAAATTCATAATTTATAATATAATAAATTGAAATCACCTACGATTTCAATTTCTTAGAAAAGTAGATTGGAATGTTTGCAGCGACAGTAGTGAGTTGTTACCTACCAATTACTCCTGTCAATATATTTCTGATTTTCTTGTCTCTGCTCACACCTGTAGCTTATCTCAATATAATTGTATACGTAACGTAAATGGGAGGATACTTAACTTGGTTTTCTCTAATGACCTTGTAAATGTTAAGAAATGTTGTGAACCATTACCAATGCCCGTAGATATGCACCATAAATCTTTGATAATAAAAGCTGATTTTGTTGAAATACATAAATTAGATGATAGGAAAAAAATATCTTTTCACATAGGTGATTACGCAGCTATTAGTTCAGCTCTTGACCAGGTAAACTGGTATGAACTTTTCGGGAATGACTCTCCAGATAATGTTGTTAATCTCTTTTATAATAAATTATATGTACCAGTTAATTCCCATCAACTAGACGTTCGTCACACCCTCGATGGTGTAATACTGCGTTACTAAATGTTTTAAAAGAAAAACATAGGTATCATTGCAAGTTTAAGTTATATGGTAATTTATCTGACAATCTTTTGTCAGATAAATTAAAAATCCAATATTTTTTATTATTACGCAAAAGGGCTAACCAGTAACCAGAACGAAATTGCTTTGAATCCTATGTTGATAAAATTGAATCTTTCATAACTAGTAACCAAAAGATGTTCTGATCTTTTATAAAAAGTAGGAATAATACGTCTACTACACCTATTGTAATGTATTGCGAGGAATCTTCTGCGAATACTGGTAAAGGTATCTATTAGTAACTTGTTTAAGTACTACTTTCGTTAAACTATAATTGGAAATTATCAATTCGAAATTATTTCCTTTAACTGATTATAGTATTAACGGTATAAGCTCAATAGACGTCTCAGATAAAGGTATCTTGAAGCTAGTACAAGGCCTTGACATTTCTAAATCTGGAGGCTCCGGCCATATACCACCAATATTTATCATAATGTGAAAAGCTTAGTCAAACCCATTAGTATATTTTAAGCGGTCGTTAACAGAAGGAATAGTTCCATAAGTTTAGAAGTCTGCTTTCATAACATGGGTATATAAAAAATGTGATAGGTCGAATGTTGAAAATAATCATCCCATCTCAAAGTTATGGCCGTTTTCTAGAGTTATTGAAAGAATAGTTTACAATGATATCTATTATGCAGTACAAAACTGTTTGCGTGATGAACAACATGGATTTATTTGAAAGCGTTCAACTGCTTCTAATCTCATTTCAGCTAATGAATTTATCACTAAAGGCATGGATCCGCGTGCACAGGTAGTCTTAATTTCCACAGATCACAGCAAGTGTTTCGATTTCGAAGACCTGTCTATCAGCAGGCAAAAGAGGTTTGAGTAAGAAGAGGAGGAAAATATATTCCCATTTATACTACAACTTACTTGAGGGTAGGTTTTCTTGTCTCCCAAAGTGTTAGATAGGTAGATACTTCTTTTCTGTCTAAGAAACCATCAGATTATACCTAATCCGATAGTGCCGTCCGATGGCGTACCATCCTCTTGTTTTTTTCTGCTACCAAACAAAAGTACGTGCACTACCGTGTATGGGTTGTGAGGCGTTTTAAGTCTTCAGTTGTAAAAATACATATGTAGCCTACATTGTTTGAAGTAAGTTACCATCAATGCATCAATTAGCATCAGCAACTTACTATTAGGGAAAATGTTAGTTCGTTTGTAACTTTAATTTTATTAAAAAAAAATATACTCCATTACATCATACATCTTTTTTTTTAAATAGCGTTTAATCTATAAGCTTTCACGTGTAAGATAGTAGCTGTTTGTCAAAGACTTACAAGTTTAAGTAGTTTGAGTATTACGTTTAAGGATTTAATTAATTCATGATCTAATAATTGAATTACATCGTTTTTCGTGAATATATTTTGAGAAACCTATTTAATGGGAACCTGTCTAATATGTATTTTATTCTTTAAAACAATGTCATAATAAATGTACAGGTTATATTCTAAGTAAAACAAAAGTCAGTTTATTACATGAAAAAAATAAATAAATTACTTATTTGTTTCGTTTTAATAAATGTATTTTACTTTGTTTATTTGCAAACGCTCAGTTTTATAAATCGAATAATACTGGGTTCGTTTTTTGTCCGGTATAGTTAAAAATAATGTTTACGTAATGTACATCAAAAGATTATTTTGTGATATTGAAACACAGTCAATGATTTTGAAAATAAAGTCTGTCTCGCCTGTCTTTTGGTTTACTATCAAATATGTCATAAAGGTTGAATCTTCATCTTTTATCCGATTATGGTAGAGAAAAAGCCTGGAAAAACAGGGATATGTTATTTATTACCATAGAAATTATTAGACTCTACTTAGTCATAAGTGGCGCATCGAACAGGTCTTGAAAATATTTCCTTTATGTATATAAAATTAGAAAACTCGTTAACCGTTGTAACGTAAATTACATACTTGCGTTCTGTGCCAAAAATCTACGTTGTATGTTTCTAAACTTAACTGTTACAGTTTTCGCGCTACAAAAAACATATACAGGCTGTTAGTTTACCGTTATCCTTGCCACCAGTGGTTTGTTTTCATATATCGTGCGTTAATTCAATGAAAAATAACATGTTTTTTAGTAAAATCGTAATTTTTCCTTAATTCCTCAATTTTTGCCTGTCCTAAGCCAGGATGAATGTATGAAGGAAAAGTTACAATACAGGTTATGTGTACCTATTGTGTTTTTATTGGAATGTTGTGTAGGTAGCTAGCGTGGGCAGTGATCTTTACATTGCATATATATATATATATATATATATATATATATATATATATATATATATATATATATATATATATATATATATATATATATAAACGTGGTTGAGCCATGATGCGGTTATACTAGATGTATAATTGTAGCAGGAATGGGTCGGTTCGACCGGGGAAGGACCACGCTCTCAGAGAATACCAGCGTGAAATAGTAGCTTAATGCTGCTGTATTTCGTATGGGGAGTGTAGATAACCGGAGACCCTTTTTACTGGAAACGAGGCATTCCATCTTAGTCCTCACGGGTGACAACGCATCTGCATTTTGATTCGTAATCGAGGATAGATGTAGATGTATATGGGCCACAGCAACCACTTACCACCAGGAGGACTGCGTGCTCGTTTGTCACCCTATTCTGTAAAAAAAAAAAACAAAAAAAAACATTGATTACGTCACTCCGGCGCATCCCCTAATCCATGAATTTACGGACGGTGTCGGACAGAAACTTTTTAAATTTTATGAAAGAAAATAGCGTTTTTTTTTTAAATTCATTGAATTAATGTTCTATAAGTGAATCCAAACCACTGGTTTCAAGGATAACGGTATTTACACTAACATCCTGTATGTTTAATTCGTTCGTGTATTTAAAATGCTTTGAACTTATGACCTGTGTTTTTAGAAACGGTAATAATATTGTTAACTATTAAAATTAAGAATTATACAAAAATAATGTTTTAAAATCACTGAACAAAACATATAACGTCGCTAAAATCCTGGAATCGGAGTTCAAGACAAGTCTAATGCAACGAACAACGAAAATAAAAAAAGAATAGTTACAGAATTGTGTGAACATTTTATTTGTAATTAAAAGTTTTAATTCGTGAATTATGAAGAGGTAGGAGAGAAAACGTGACAGAAAAACAAACAAACCAATAAAGGCTCAAGTAAGCAATATACTAATTAAAAAATAATGTAGACTTCGTTATGACAAATCTCATTTACGACCACTAGATCAACAAGGCAGTCGATGGCTATGATGTATTATATACTATTTAATTGAGCATAGACCTCTTTCAGACTTCAATAAATCCTCTAAATATTTCAAGCCTTCATACATACAGCTTTCCTATAGTTTTCCCACACCGCAAAACACGCGGTAAATCAGTCATTAAAATTTCAATTAAGAATTATACAATCCATTTTTTGATTTCCATTTTTCACCTGACAAAGTAACTACATTTGGAGACCACTGTAAAAAAATTCAATTAACGGTGGAGCTGCGAGGCAAGAACTCTTTATTACATTTATTACATAATTTATTACATTAATTTTAAACAATTTATTTCGTATTTTGCGTGGTAACTCCACGCAAAAGATGTTTGTTCCAGAAAGTAAGGGAAGTACGATCGTAAAACTTAGCCACAGAGCTCCAGCTTATATCAAGCTTGCTGGGCCGTTAAGCTGTTTAGTCATTTTCTATAAAACAAACAAAAAGATTGTCGTGAAGCGACAATTAAAAACAAAAGAACCTAACCTATCCACAACGAAACAACAAAAATAGAACAAAAACGAATAATTTATTTAAAATTTTAAAATATATTTACAGTTTTATATAAAAAAAGTAAAAAAGTATGAAGATGATGATGGGTGACGTGAATTACGATTATTTAAAAAAAAATAAAAAAGATAAATGAGTACTGAAACGGAGCCCGAAGACCAAAGTGGCATTCCGTGCTTGGCAGTTCCGTCCGTGGCTCACGGCTCACGGAGTATGCACAGGCTGTGCCTGTGGTAGGTGCGCAGCGCCTGATCTAGGCACACGCAGCGTCTGGAGAAGGCACACGCAGCGCCCGGAGTAGGCACACGCAGCGCCTGAAGTAGGTACACACATCGCCTGGAGTAGGCACACGCAGCGTCTGGAGTAGGCACACACGGCGCCTTGGTAGGTGCTCTCAGCGCCTGAAGTAGGCGCTCGCAGCGCCTGGAGCAAGCACGCACAGCGGCTAAAGATAGCGCGGGCACTAGTAGGTGGAGGCGTAGGCGTGGCTAGGCGACGACTTCAGGTGAAGGCAGAGGCTTGCAGGATCCCGGGGCAGTGCGGCCCCGGGATAAGGCCTTTAGGAGATGCTTCTAGTTTGAAAGCTGAAGCGAGACTCTCCTTGTTGGCTGATTGTTCGGTTTTTATACTTTTTTAGAGAGCTTCGCGCTCGACGACGGATCTGGGATAAGAACGGGAATTGTTTAAATTAAAAGCAAATTTTTGTAAATGGCCAAGAGGATAAGAGTATTTTGTGGAAGTATTGAAGTAAAAACATCAGACCGGTAACGAATTTGAATAAAAATTGCCATGACAACCGGATAAACAACGATGTCAAAACATGTCAAATTTTGGTTTCAGGCTCGTAATAGAGAAACGGCAAGATTTAAGTGAAAAATGAGATATTATTGATATAGAAAAAAAAGTAGCGCAACAGCGTGCACGAAGCCTGAAATTGCAGGGTTACGGAGAACTAAATAAAGGATCGAAAAAGGTAGACTCTATCGACACCGATTTAAAAACTGCTGATAGCGTGAAAATACGAAGTGAAAATGATTTGTTATTGTGTTCTAATGGTTTAAAAACGTTACAGGATCCTATGGAAATACAGGTGATGCAAAATATCCAGTTTTGAGGTGAATGCAGAAAATCAAAAACAGAATGGAAAAATAAATTTAAAATAGTGTAAAATGATATGTAAGTAGCATAACACTACAAGATGACAAAAACTTGCGAGTATTATGTAAACGTAAATCATCGAATTTTTGAATTCCCGCTATGAAAATCAATGATTTTCAGAAAATCGGGAAGTTTTTGGTTTCACCCTAGTTTTAGAAAATCGAGGTTGCGATGTGCGGGCCGGCGGGAACTCCAAGTTACAGACCAACAACGAAAGAATTCAGGATAGAATATTCCAAGATATTATTATCTCTAATAAACACGTTTTAATGTAATCGCTTTAATTAGTAATTTGAATTAACATGCGCACTTGTTTGGCTTATATTTTAACGTATTCAAAAATATAAGTGTAACAAGTAAATGTTTAAATCACAAATAAAGATGAAGTTTCGTAAGTGTTGTGTCTCTCCAAGAGACAACAATCGCAAGTAAAATTATAATCGCTCCAAATTGCAATTAATAATTTCTGTAGAACCGTCAGCGCTGCGAATAGCGCTAGGTAGCTCGCATGCTATATTATTTAAAAAGAGCGCCATGCCCCTTACTTTTCACGGCTTTCATTAGGAAAATATATTTTACCTTATATTCTAGTTAACATAAATTGTCGGTATTGCTCGCGTTCTCTGAAATTTATGGCAAGTGCTTAACCTCTGAGATGCCTTTAATATAACAAGTCTTTACATTACTTGCATTATTTATATAGTCTTAATTTTTTATACGTGGTAGAACCATGCTGCAGTTATGTTAGCAGTGTGGTTGTAGTACGAATAAGTCGGCTTGACCGGGGTCTCTGGTTCTCTACACTCACCATACGAAACAGATGAAACACAGCAGCATTATGCTACTATTTTTGGTATTCTGCGGGAATGTAAGGACCACATTCCCGCAGAATAGTAGCTTAATGCTGCTGTGTTTCATCTGTTTCGTATGATGAGCGTAGAGAACCAGAGACCCTTTTTACTGGAAACATGTCATTTCATCTTAGTCCTCACGGTTGACAACGCATTTGCATTTTGATTCATAATCGAGGATAGATGTAGATGTCTATGGGCCACAGTAACCACTTACCATCAGGTGGACTGTGTGCTTGGCCCTATCCTGTAAAAAAAGTAAGATATTGCAGGAGTATCATGAAGCAACAAATCCGCCGCGTTGCTAAAGTGCGTGTCGTATTATTTAAAATATTTTATACCTTTGACAGGTTTTCTTACTTGAAAAATTAGTGCTTCATATTCCAATTAATAATTTTATTAATGCCAGGGAGAATTTACAATATTTTTTTTTTCGAAATATATTTGTTAAGCTTTTTTATTTATAATTCTAAATAGCTGAAGGTTTCCCTCACGTTTTCTTCTACTTCCAAGCACTTGGTAAATTAGTACTTAAAATTTCAATCAACAGTTTCATTCTTTTCGGCAAAAATCTAATCTGGCTTTAACAAACATACTTGTACGAGTACCATAAAATTTACGCCGGGTGCTTAATCTCCAAGATAACATTGCTCTTCTTACCTATAAAAGTTCTATTTATATCGTAAACAATAAACATTGCTTTACCATTAATTACAAAATTATATTGTTTCAACTACAACAAATGATAGGCTATAGCTATCTTTTGTTGTAGATAGATGTTTAGATTGTTAGAGGGAGATAAATCGAAATTTAATTATAAGATCAGATTAGATCACGACTGGTACGATTTATTGAATAAAACTATTATTTACGGATTTTATCGCGTTTAATTACTTTAATTTATTATTATTATCCCGACGTTTCGGGTGCTGGGGGGGGGGGACTGAGATGTTTGACGTCCCAATATCATAGTTAGTCCGGCTACCTTCAGTTTTTGAATATTAAATTTTGGTCCGATTTACGCCAAACGAGCTTATAGTATCATGAAGTCTTGCAGTGGTATGCTTGGGTTTGGGTTTAATTTTGTTAATTATAGGATCCCAAGCAGCTGACAGCACCCATCCATCTTCTCTATTGAAATTTGGCTGTTTTTTTTTAATTTCAATAGCCTCGCGTATCATCCTTGATAGGAATCAGTCTTCTTTAGCAAGGATTTGTGATTTATCAAATCGAATATAATGGTGGGGACGATCTTGAACACGTTCGCAGACTGCAGACTTCCCGGAGCGTCGGTACTTCACGTCAGCTGTATGTTCCTTCACGCGGGTTTTATTGATATTTTTGTTTGACCTGTGTAAAAGATACCACATTTACAGTCTAGCTTGTACACACCTGCATCCTGTAGAGGAATATTACATTTGATGGATAGTAAAAATTGACTAATCTACTTCGGCGGCTTGTAGTATGTTTTAATGGAAGTTCGCTTCAAGTTGTAGCCAATCTTGTCTGTGACACCTCTGACATACGGTAGTACAGCAGGCACGCGCTCGACTGTGGCCGGCTTCACTCGTTCTCGCCAGATGTTTTCTGTCACAGATCCCTCGTGCTCTCTGAAACAAAGATTTACACATGATAGCTAACTGTGAAGGATGGTGTTGAAAGTCACCGTTTGAATATCTATCTGTATGGGTCTTTTTTTATACACAGTATGGCTCTAGGTGTTATCATGATTCTGAATTACTAACACATCTAGAGAAGCTAAAGAATTGTTTGCATCTAAATCCATTGTAAACTGAATTTTAGAATTTATAGAGTTAAGATGGTCTAAAAATGCAGTTACTTTATCTAAAGGTAGAATTGTGAAAGTGTCGTCTACATACCCCTAAAAACTAGTATTATTTAAATGTGTGAACTATGACGTAATAAGGACGAAATATCTTGACGTGTGGCCTCCAAATCTTCCTTAGCGATATTATTCTTAAACAGAAAATCTTCGACACACAGGTGTTAATGCGAAGTTCATTCCCTTCCCTAATACTTTCATTGTCGGTTCGTCCAGTGTATGTTTTGACAAATTATAGACCGTGCGCACAAATTATAGTTCTGGCGTTGACTTGGATGTTTGGCATTTGATTTGATCGTTAATTTTTGGTATTTTTCTATTTGTTTATTTTTGCATTCATTGTATTTCGATGTTTCCCGTTTGTTTAAAGTTTTGATGCAATTATTAAAATCATATGTCGTTAAAATTGTCTTTAGTTCACTGGACAAATTGTCTATGGTGTTATTTATGACACGTAAATCGAACAGTTTCTGCTGAATCACCGTTCGTAACAACTTTTTATTTGCCTGATTTAAGATTTTAGGGCTTCCTCGAATGTCCTTCTTTGTTGATATTTTGACACAACGTAGGAATGACATTATGTTCTCTTTATCTTCAAGAAATTTAAAGATGTTATATATATCTTGCGCGCTTGGTTTTAAGATCTACTAATCGGCGAATTTTATTTGCTATTACTAGCCCGTACTGGCTCACATAATGATTTATTAAATTTTATTACCATCCTTACCACCACCACCTTAACTCCATAAACTCCCAAATACAATTCACAATGGGTTTAGAGGCAAATAATTCTTTAGCCTTCCTAGATATTTTAGTCATCCAAAAACCTGATAACACTATTGGTCACACTGTGTATAGGAAAAAGACCCATGCTAACCGATATCTAAATGGTCAATCTCACCATTATCCTTCACAGTTAGCTACCGTGCGTAAATCTTTGTTTCAGAGAGCACGAGGGATCTGTGGCAGAAAACATCTGGCCGCCCAGCTTCAGCACGTCAAGCAAGTATTGCAAGACAACAAGCTTCTAGTCCCGCGCCTACGTCACAGTGAACGAGTGAAGCCGGCCACAGTCGAGCGCGTGCCTGCTGTACTACCGTATGTCAGAGGTGTCACAGACAAGATTGGCTACAACTTGAAGCGAGCTTCCATTAAAACATACTACAAGCCGCCGAAGAAGATTAGTCAATTTTTACCTTCCATCAAATGTAATATTCCTCTACAGGATGCATGTGTGTACAAGCTAGATTGCGAATGTGGTCTCTCTTACATAGGTCAAACAAAAAGATCTATAAAAACCCGCGTGAAGAAACATATAGCTGACGTGAAGCACCGACGGTCCGGGAAGTTTGCAGTCTGCGAACATGTTCAAGATCGCCCCCACCATTACATTCGATATGATAAACCTCAAATCCTTGCAAAAGAACACTGATACGTAGGTATCAAGGATGATACGCGAGGCTATTGAAATTAAAAAACACCCAAATTTCAATAGAGAAGATGGATGGGTGCTGTCAGCTGCTTGGGATCCCGTAATTAACAAAATTAAACCCAAACCCAAGTATACCACTGCAAGACTTCATGATACTATAAGCTCGTTTGGTGTAAATCGGACCAAAAATTAATATTTAGAAACTGAAGCTAGCCGGACTAACTATGACATTGGGACGTCAAACATCTCAGTCCCCCCATTACCATGGGCGCTGCAAAGCACCCGAAACGTCGGGATAGTAAAAATAAATTAAGGTAATTAAACGCGATAAAATCCGTAAATATTAGTTTTATTCAATGTGTAGTGTTCGCGTAAATTTAAGAAATCATTATAGTACGATTTATATAAATATTTTTCAGTTTGTTAGTTACCCAGTTAATATTACTTTATTTTATAACAGTTTTTGTTTCGTTGTCTTATAATCTACAATAAATTATAGACAGCTATCTTTAATGGCAATGGGGAGTTACTCATAGAAAAATACGGGTTCTACGGTTAGTATCCTAGCGTAACCTTTTTTATACAAAAACACTAATTACATTGGTTTCTAGACGGGTGCCTCTATAGATCCCATAGCGGTAATGCCGACACGGACCGACTCGTCGACCACGTCCAAGTGGCTGCAGACTGCGTGCTACAACAGGCCCCATCAGCAGAGATCGTAATACATGCTAAGTTTAACGCTCACCACGCTGAATGGCTTGGTTTTCATTTAACTGATCATGCGGCTGGATCTCAGATGTGGAAGATCATGTACCTTCCCTGTTGGACCTTCTGCTGGCCTCTCATCCGAACGAATATCGAGCAGTCGCGACGCCATCTAATTGCCATTTTACTGGATATTGTAAAATTTAATATTGAATTAAATTTACAATACAGTTTACAGCCTGTTTAATAGCATGGGTTTTAATTGATATTTAAAAAGGCTTAATATTTTTTTATACTTTCAACAAAAACAGTACTAATTTCTGGTGTATTATAAATTTCGTACCTATAGCAACAAATTATGTACTCGTATATATTACGTGAAATAGATTAGAATACAATAATTTCTTATTCAATATTGATTACATTTAATTCTTATTGAAAGTCATTTTTTTAAGTTTACCACTGAGTTAGTAATAAACCACTGCCCAGGAAGGAACCAGCAAGAAACCCAGCGTTTCGGTAGTAACGTGGCAACCGTTGTTGTTTATAGGATTTATTAGGAAACGTCATCGGGAAGCGTACTATTTGCAGCATTGTAATTGTATGCAATTGCTGGGAGTATTAGCATTGCTAACACTTCTGCTAAATGAGGAGATTATGGTATATCATCTGCAGGGTAAAGAACTGGCTCATAAAAGGAAATGTACAATTAAGAACGAATAAACAGAAGAGAACGAAGACAATTTATCACTTAATCATAAAGTATTGTTCGTGACAATAAAAACTGCCAATTGAATTACCAAAATTGACACTTTAATTACTGAATACTAATCAAAACTTAAATCACACTAATAATTATTCACACTTAATGCTTTAGTTCACTTTATTTCACTCCGAAAGTTTCGCTCGTATCGCTAATTTAATACTAGATGGTGTCAGTGGGAGTGTTCTAGAAAGATCTTGACGCTCCCATTTCTGCTGCATGATACCAGATGGCGCTAATAATCAGCCGCTACATACCAGGGCTAATTATAGCGCGCAGTTGTATCCACCTACGAGAAGTAGTATTGCAATAGGTGTCACGCATTGTAGGCGGGTTATTTCGCCATTATGGCGCCAGTTTTTACTTTGATTTGTTATCAATATGCGGCTCATCCTATTTCAGTATACCTCTGTCACCTATTGCGACTCCTACGGGGTTATATAGGATAGTAGCTTCACTTAAGCAGCCATTACTTAACTTTAAGTTTATAACAAAACTTTCAAAAGTTGATATAGAACGTACTTTCTTTAGTGAAGACCAAAAGTATTGAGTAGTTAGAGAATAGTGGTATAAGTTTTAATTGATTCGTGAGCTGTTATTAAATTGGGTCTCTTGGCGTAATTATATATTGAAAGGGATCTTATGGGATGATAATCTTTGATTTGTAATGATTAAGGTGTGGCGGCGCTGTCGTCGCGCCGCAAGCGAAACACACCGAAGCCTAAATCACGCTATCAACATTCCGAATCATAAACAGTATATATAGAACATCTCCGAACTATCACACGGAGTTTTGGCCGCTCCCCGCAGAACACAGAACACCTTGCCCGGCGGGAGATCTCCCCTGTTCTTCATGGCCACAGTGGTGACCAACTGACGTGATCTGAAGACGCAACCAGCAACCTTCGGAAACTTCAAGTTTTATCATCGTCAAAGAATACCCCACCCATTCGCTCCCGAGCAGATATTGTCTGCAGTCTTCATATCCTGCAAGCCATCGA
This sequence comes from Parnassius smintheus behrii, assembly GCA_036936625.1. Lineage (NCBI taxonomy): Eukaryota > Metazoa > Arthropoda > Insecta > Lepidoptera > Papilionidae > Parnassius > Parnassius smintheus. The sequence continues at coordinate 29,613,764 of JAUPFT010000021.1, forward strand.
GCTTCACAAGGTTCATCGCAGCACTGGAATAATAATGCTTCCTATTCTTTCAAGCTACTCTCTGCGTTATACAGTGTTTGGCACGGCTCTGAGCCTTACTGCTCGCCTCTGCTTCACGGCACTCTAGCAGATTACTTGTCTTCTTCTCGACTCACCGCAGACTACAAGGCAATATCCTGGCACTTGCACATTCGTCAATAACGAGACTGCACTACCTACCTCCGGTCTGAGCAGAGGGGGGTGATGTGGCGGCGCTGTCGTCGCGCCGCAAGCGAAACACACCGAAGCCTTATTCACACTATCAACATTTCGAATCATAAACAGTATATATAGAACATCTCTGAACTATCACACGGAGTGTTGGCCGCTCCCCGGGCAGAACACCTTGCCCGGCGGGAGATCTCCCCTTTTCCTTCCACGGCCGCAAAGGTTTAATTTTTATGAAGTCGTTTAATGTGTAAATATAATTTGCAAACTTCGTTCACCAACATCGATCCAGTGCTCTTTAAACTTTATATGAAAACAGAAGTGTGCAACTAGTGCATATACCCAATGTAGACATTTTATATACATAAGACATTATAGAACCGAGGCGTTGTGCCTTACACTTGTCGCAGTATGAAAAACTTAGTCACACCAGAATTAGCACCAAAACCATTTGTAGGCCATAATGGCAGGCTCATATCGGTGTGGTGTTGTTTGGAGGCCTATGTTCAGCTGCCAACTTCTGAGGAGCTGTAATGATGATGATGATTATGATAATATCCAGAAAAATCAAATTATTTGTAACTATAACTGAAAAAGAACCTAACGGAACTTGACTTTCCATTAAGAAACAGAAGGGAGGAATCGAGGCTTCTCTCGATCCGGCCTCCTATAACGCCTACGTTGGGTTCGGGAACAACGTATGTGATCTCCGCAACGGAGTAACACACAAGGGCGATAACCTCTTTCTTTTTCAGCAAGTAGGTTCAGACGGGGATTACGGGTCTTCCGAAGTCGTCCCGGTCCCGACGCCTTAATTCTTCGATGTGGACTGTATAACTTTAGGGATGAATTACTTGGGAATAAAACTGCAATTATCTTCAAACCGTTCCGTGAGAGAGTAATCACTTTTCCCTATCACTTCCCTACACTTTTTCTTCTTATTGACTGCTGGTTCTTCACTTTTCCCGAAGGATTTTCTTATTTTTCCGAACTAATTCCCCGAACTATTTTCCCGAACGAATTGCAATAAAACCCATTCACTAAGCTACCCCCAGAGCTATACGCGAAAGTGAGCCGCGCCATTCGCGTGCCTGCGCAACTTAATTACATGAATTTGTACTATTACTCTCTCACGTTTCACTTAATTTCTTTATTCACATAAGTCATACACAAATACAAGTTATCTATTTAGATAGCACAAAACAATATCTACACCATGATATACATTATTTTTTCGTATCACAAATATCCTTTAATTTATAAAACAAAATATGCCTATTTTAATCACAAATTCAAAGTCCGAACTTCTTAAATATTTAACACAGAAAGTTAAAACAATGTTTCCCACTTGAATTTATACATATGTTAACTAATACAATAGTTTAATTTACATTTTCTCTATTTATTTCACTATTTAAAACACTTTTAAATTTCTTATACAAAACTGTCATTTTTTCACTTATACACAGGAATTTGCACATAAAAATAACACAGAATTTACCTTTTTTGCACGTACAATCAACCTGAAATGTTTTACAAGTCATTTTTACATAAATTGCTGAAATTACAAACATTTTAAATTTTTACATATTCGGCCTCCTAAGGGCGTGGCCAGCGTGCTTCCGTGAACTCACACTATTTGAACAACTAACTTTGCACGGCTCTCGGCTATCGGAAAAAATGAAAGTCTGAAATACACTAATTTTAACAATATTAGGTAAATAAGTGCTTCTACATAATTCTCAAACTGTAGGAAACTATCTCTGATAAGATTCTTATCAGTTATCATGTTTCTTATCAGATAACAATACAAGTGAATGTTCTCATTAATCAATCATAACAAATAGGCATTTGTTTTCGTACAAACATATCAAACTTATACAAGACAATACTTATGCAATTAACTTCCGTTAATTCTGTTTGTGCACAGAGTGATCATCTCGACCGGGGAACAAATCCGATCTCTAACTTCACTTTAATATTCCTTTGAATTTACATCGTTGGAAAGACGATTTCAACCGGGGAACAAATCCGGTAACATAATTTATATCATAAAATTCCCTATATGAATTTATTGAAAGATATTACTTAGAAAACAGTAAACTAGTCCGGCCTGGGAGTCGAACCCAAGACCTTCATATCATTAATTCGACATTTCTTTAAGATTTAACTAAGCATTTTCTTATCAGAACATTTCTATTGGACAATGAGTCTTTGAAAAGTTATTCGTCATCGGTTGACTTAATAAACTGAAATATTCTTATAGGCGCGTCGCCAACAATAACCAAATATTCATTTATGTGTAAATTTTAATTGTGTATATTTGAACAAACAATTACTAAGGATTTGTTCCAGTGTTAACATTTTTATTCAGCTAGTTAATATTTACGAGTAACTAAACCTTTCATTGGTTAAATAGAAACAATTTCATTTATTTCGTTATAAAATATGAGATTTACTATGAACTCCAAACAATTTTGCAATAATACTCTTTTATTTGGTATCCAATCCCGGTTTTTACAGTAAATCAAACTCATTGTACAATTAAGTAAAAAATATTTTTGTTTTTTGTTTTTTTTTTTCAAAATGAGAACAAATATTAAATAAATTAAAAAAAGGTTTTGTTATATAGGATTTGGATTTATTTCTTTTATATACTAAAATTTAATTCATAACGAAAATTAAATACGTAACAAAAATTTCAACTATTTAATTTACGCAAAATTCATTTCAGTAATTGCGCCTGCAGTCATCTCGCTGCTAATCCCAGCAAGCTGGCGCGGCGGGAGTAATACCAATATCTAGCAGTGGAATTTATAAGGCTATTGATTTTAATGATGAAATCAATCAAAATAGGAAAACACAATGTGACTGTTGCTGTTTAAGTAAAGAGTAAACATACATATTATAAAATTAGGCCTTAGAATTGAATGTTTTATAAGAGAAAGTTTGTAAGATGCTGTCTGGTGACGGGGTATGAGAATCCGTAACCCTTTAACGTGGCAGAGGCATGCTGCAGCTATATTATGGTTGTGGCATGGTGGTCTTTTCCCGGTCGTAACCAGTGTAAAATAGCAGCATACTGTATATATAGCAATACTGCTGTGTTTTGTGAGGTGAGTATAGAGAACCGGAGACCATTTTAACTGGAAATGGGGCATTCCATATTTGTCCTCAGAGGTGACAACGCAATTGGCATGGCAATTCTTTCACTACATCCACTTACAATCAGATAGACTGTGTGCTCGTTTGTCACCCTTAGTCTATAAAACAAGCCTATTTTATTCCGTGGGTTTTGTAAGAGGCCACTATGGCAAAAGGCAAAAAATATCTTATGGTTTCTGAGAGAAAGTGATTTGATCTCATTTACGCTTGGTGTAAAATAACAAGACTGGCGATAAACAGGAATTTGTCTGGACTTTTGACAAGGATTTGTCTGAACCGACAGTCCAATAAGGTTCATATCTCCATGAGTAATGCCCACATCTAGCAGCTGACCTAAAGGCTAACGAAGAATAAAAAGAATTGATGCTTGTAACTGTGAAAGTATTATGGAATATATTAAAAGGTGCACTTCGTAAATAACTTCTACAAATGAATAGACAAAGCTACAAATTGTACCTGAGAGAAAATGATACCAGGAATACTCGTTTTACCACGCCTGCTGGCTGACTTTTGAACAACAGTAATTGCTGTGCTCTCATCATGCTATAAGTCTGGTATTTATTGGGTATATTATAAAAATATTTTTAAATATAAACAATTTGGATTTATTTTATGTAATTGATCTAAATTCATAAATAAACGTTAATTTTGACAAATGATGATTACTGATGTGGAAGGCATTGTTGCATCGTATTTTATTTTCAGTTTAATTTCATAAAAATTTGTTTCAATCAAATACAAAATTTTATTCCATTCCATTAATCTCTAAGAGTATATTATTATTTAAGCACGGAATAAAAAGCAACGCTTTTCCAGAATACCAGTGTAAAATAGCAGCGTAATGCTGTTGTATTTCGTACGGTGAGCGTAGAGAAACTCAACTCCTTTTCACAGTAAACATGACAATCCATCGTAGACCTCTAAGGTAATAATGCACCTGCGTTTTATTTCTTAATCCAGGATGGATGTAAATGTCTATTATCTACTACATCCACCAAAAATGAGATGGACTGTGTGTTCGTTTGTCACCCTTATCCTATTAAATATTTATTACTTTGAGATGTTCAAAAGTACAATATTTAATATTATCACGCGCAGTTTTTCACATATTATGCCTACTAGAACTTACTTCCGAATTATTGAATAAATATATCATTGTGAATAAAACATAAAATTCACATATATGTATATAGATCTTTAGTAAGATGTGGAATCACTCAGATGTGGCGAAATCTACCGAACGCTGCCAAGCCGACTTGAATCACTAGATGACCTTTTGTTTGAAGTTGGACTAACCTAGTCGAACCATAGGTCTCAGGTAAACATACTCGTCGACAACTTCAAGCGTAGAGCTCCCAATAGCTACTGCCGTAGGTATAATACCGACGTTACACATAGTCTCATGCATGAATATTGTTAACACGCCAACCGTATGATTTTTTAGAATATTTTATTTGCGGGGATCGGGGTCAAAGCAAGGAGTTGGTAAATCAATGAAAAACCAATCAACCATCAAAGGGAGGTCATTTCAACAGCCCTACGGTATCCCATGTAGTGCAATGGAATATTCACGGCCTAATTAAAGGGCTAATTATTTAAAGATTGGTTAAATTTTTTCCCCCTTAAATGTTTATACATTACAAATGTAATATTGCGTAGTATGCATTAATAAGTTTGGTTACGATATATTAAGTTATAGGTCTAGTATTATAATATCGTAGTATTTTATTAAAAAATCTTTAATGTGAAAATATAACATTTCATTTTTGAAACTCACATAATCATTACAATTTATATAATGACAAAAACAATACTCAGCTTTGCGAGCAGTGGATAGGCTGTGCTCGGAGTTTTCTGTGTGATACAACCCGTAACGAGGCCGGCTCAAAGAACTGACAACCGATGAGGAAAAAAGGTTCTCAAGTGGCACCTGCGTACTGGCAAGTAATGTTAGACGACCTCTTACTAGATAGAGTCAATAGATACAGGTGCCTTAAAACCTTACTTCGTGGCAATGGGTTAGGGTATGTTCAGCCGTGGCCTTGTGACGAGCTATAATCTGTAGTTATGAAAATGATGATGACAAACAAAAATAAATTAGTACGATTCATTGCTATGAATGGAATTACGATGAATTGTCCCAGTTGATGGACGATTAATCGCCTACGGTATGCGACAGGTGCGGCATACTAATGGCCGTTTCCATTTTAGCAAAACGTATAAGAGGAATTTAATTAGTAATTATTGCATGACTTTGGTTTCTACAAAAAATCCGGGAATAGAATTGTCATGAATTTTCTGTGCGAACTAATATCAATTATATAAGTATAGATGCCTAGTCGAAGTTCACGCTTTGGTTTCCCTTGTTCTTACTTTATTTTCCTTTAATGTTACTACATACCTTACGCAGGTTTATAAAGATTATATGAGTTCGTAGGAGTGGTATACTTCAAGTTCCGGAGACTCGACACCTGGGACCTATTATACTGGTAACAAGACATTATATTTTCGTCTTCATAGATGATAACGCATGTCCGTTTAAATTCTTCATCGAAGATACAGACAGGTGTGTGTGCGCAACATCATCTACTTATGATCAGGTAGATTTTGTGATTGTTTGTCACCCTAATTCAATAAAAAACACCTGTAAAGTAAGTGTGTTTAAAAGTAAACACACTTACTTTTACAAACAGAAAGCTGTTTATTTACTCCTAAAATACGTTCAAACAAAGGAAAATATGTCTTATTATATTTCTTCTAATGACAAAATCATTTATCCATTTCGTTCCGTTGGCATCGTAAAAGGCGACTTAGATAAAGTTCTAAAATACCACGCGGCATCCGATAAAAAATGCTGGTATTATCATCATCATCATTAAAGCCTATTAAAAGTCTACTGCTGAGCATAGGTCTCCCCCAAAGGGGCGATATTTTCCATAGTTGCCATACTTGGTAAGCAGGTCTGCAACCGCAATTTTTACTATTTGAGTTTTAGTTTAAGATGCTACTGCCCATAGTTTTTCCCTCTATAGCCTCTTATGACAGCGATGTTTGTACACCATTTCGTTTATGAGTGATGTTAGTAACCACAAGCAAAGTGAAAGTAGAGGTAGTTGAATAAAACTATTATTTACGGATTTTATCGCGTTCACTTACTACTTTAATTTATTTTTATTATCCCGACGTTTCGGGAGCTTTACAGCACCCATAGTCAAGGGGGGACTAAGATGTTTGACGTCCCAATGTCATAGTCCGGCTACCTTCAGTTTTTGAATATTAATTTTGGTCCGATTTACGCAAAACACGCTTATAGTATCACGAAGTCTTGCAGTAGTATGCTTGGGTTTGGGTTTAATTTTGTTAATTATAGGATCCCAAGCAGGTGGCAGCAGCCATCCATCTTCTCTATTGAAATTTGGATGTTATTTAATTTCAATAGCCGCCCGTTCTCACTTCGGCCGTGTCAAAATTCCATAATTATATAGTTGATATTCTAAAATATGATAGTGGGAATAGGGAATAGATAGTGCACCTGTATATGCGCATACACTCAAACACTCTAATCCTGTCCAGCCAAGATGGATATTCTCCGTTGAGACTGAAAACTGTGACCGAAATTTTGGTATAGAGGTGCGTAATGTAAAATTTACAGCATATGCTTAGCCCCTTAATTAACTACACTCACCACGGCTGAACATTATCACCACTTCCGTATTTATTATGATTTGATTTCCTCTCTTACACATTTGTAGTTAGGTTGTACCAGTTCTGGCGCACTTGTAGAAAGGTTGTACCAGTTCTGGCGCACTGAGTCAGAAGTGGTACAAGTACGACGTTCGTCGACTCACGATCCTAAAAAAAAAAAAAAAAAGGTTTTGGCATGCTCTGATCACGAATCTGCGGTCCATTTTTGCGTAGGATGCACGGTTCCGGAGATGTGCAGATCAATTAAATCTTATCTAATTGATATCCGCTACGAGCCTCCACCGTCATTAGCGCTCCATTGTTCTTATCTACTTATCTATTGTTCATTCAATACCGTCATTATCTACCCTTCCTCAGCGTGGTGCTATTGTATTATACTCCTTTGTTCCTATCTACACTAATCTGACTCATTAATAAAACACATTACCCAATTTTGTTAAAATTTTTATTTATAAAATACAAAATCTTATTACTTATTATCTATAAAATAGGAGCGAAACATCTCATCCACTAAAATATCGTTGTTCAATGTGTTCCCTGTAAATATACTCGTAAAACTATGCATTGAACATCCCTGAAACTTATATAGCAAATACATTAAGCAATATTCGCCACAAACTGAAGTCCACTCATTCTGAATCCTATCAACATTCCAGTTCCATCTTTTACAATTTCTTTTAAAAAACTCTAGATGATATCGTACAGGTGCCCGTCCGAATGAATCAAAATATTGACCGACGTCATTCGTATCGATATATAAAGCTACCCAATGTGACCCTGGTTTATCATCTGTATCCAAATTGCATATTATATACGTTCGTACGTGGGTGTACATGGGTAGTTTATTGGCAGCATAAACATTATTTTCTAGAGTGGGGTGAATCTTTTTCAGATGTTGTTGTACATCTAGTGTATCCATAATATTACTGCTATTAGTAGATTATTACAGTACCAATCTACTCAATGACTAATATAGGAGTGATCAATTATAGTGATTTCTAAATATTAAATTGCATTCTTTGTGTTATAAAAACTTATTTGAGTCACCAATACACTGAACAATACACGACAGGAAGGACGTAGGAATGTAGAGATAAGCAACAGAATGTAAGGTAAGCTTGTTGACGCATAAAGATACTATCAATTTTACTGCAGAAATTCTTTAGATTAGAATTATTACTCACTGGTACTATATAAGACCAAGCAACTGCAGTCATGGAGTTAGTGTATGGTCGTTTGACCGCAGTGGATCTGTCAATACTACGTTTGTGTTACTTCAACGCATCAAAGGCCATGGATGTAAGTGTTTATTCTATTGACAAACTTACTCTTCTTTCTGTTATTTTCTTACGTGTGTATGATTTAGTGTTAACAAATTATATTTAAATATTATGTGTGTGTATATGGTTAAGCCGTGGTAGCTCAGATGGTTAGCGCAAAATGTAAAATTCACAGTACGCGACCCGGGTTCGATCCCCGCCGGCACCAATTAAATTGCTAATTACAATTTTAAGTGCTGATTTACCACGTGCTCAGCGGTGAAGGAAAACATCGTGAGGAATGCATGTCTGAGAAAATTTCGAAGACATGTGAAGTTTGCCAACACGCATTGAGGTATCGCAGCGAACATTTCCTAGCCCTAAAACCCTCTCAGAAATTATAGGAGGCCTATGTTCAGCAGTGGACTTTAATAGGTTGTAACTTTAGCTTTTTAACTTTTATGATTAAGTGTTAACAAATTGATATTAACATGATAACAGTGTTGTTGCAGAAATCATTGAGCTTCGATGAAAATACCTATAAACAGTACTACTCGCCACTCTCCCCTCAAGAAGAGAGTGATGATATCGTCATTAATAATAACACATGCGATGGTGGAAAAAGAAAATCGCAATCGATTGATCATTTTTTTGATGCTGAATCAAAAATAAAAAAGAGGAAGCTGTTATCATCAACCGTAGCACGAGCCGCTAGAGATGGTGTATCATACATTTCTACTAATTCTGACGACGGAGACCAAGCGACGCATCTCATCAAAATTGAAATGTACGATATGAAGAAGCTATCCAAGATTCCAACTACTGATCATTGAAAACATGCTTCCACGAGGATTAAATATTACGTAAAGACTAATAAGGATAGCATCTACGACAACACAAACGCCCTCGTATACAATATTACAAAGACAATAGCAGAAAGTGAAAAAGTTTAAAAATACTTTTTTAACAATGACAGTCATTAGCTGATCATTAGTGAATGTGATTCTGTTTACTTAAATTACAGGAAGACAAGAGCAGAAGAAAGAGATGAGTGTGGCATGCGTGTACAGAACACATCATTGAAGAATAAAACTACAACACTGAGTGGAGGTGAAAACGAGAAGAATATGCAGTACTCAAGAGCTGAATATCCATTCTTCAGTTCAAAATCTAGCCGGTTGCTCAGTTTCGAAAACTGGCCTCTCGTTATGCGACAGAAACCTGAAGATCTTGCAGAAGCCGGTTTCTTTTACACTGGCCATGCAGACAGGACCAAGTGTTTCCATTGTGGTGGTGGCTTAAAAGATTGGGAAGATGATGATGATCCTTGGCAGCAGCATGTTCAGTGGTTTAGTCAGTGTGCTTATGTAAAATTTAAACTCGAACAGAGTTTTGTATTAGATTAAATAGAATATTTATAAAGAAATAAAAAATAATATATTGCATACAATTTGTTTTATTTAATTTTATAATGTTTCACATAGTTACATACACACAAAATGCATTACACATAACTCATAAAATCTAACACACAACACATATTATAACCTTAACTACTATTGTCTACAGTAACATTTCTGTTTTTATCTATCTCAATATTATCAAACTCAGCATAAACTATACAGTTAATTGTTTGTATTAGTGAGGATTCAAATCGTACTTCTAATCTTACACTACCATGCTTTATGAGATTCCAATTAGCTGATGAGTTGGCTGATAAATCAGGAGTTAAGTCAAATGCTAATAGACAGTAACCTTTGGCATACTGTTCACAAGAGATTCCATTTCCTTCATTAAGAAAGTGAATACCAGTTCCCGAGAATAGAGTATGATATGCTGATGTAAATATGCTATTATTAAAAGATGGTTGCAAAGCTTTTGAAGGTATTTGTTGACCATCAATATATAAGCTGAAAGAATTAATACCATAGTTTTCAAAGTTAAATGGATTTTTACTAAGGGAACCATTAAATGCAGAATTGTTCACAAATCCAATTATACATCTTTTGGGTACCTGCCCTAAAAATATATTATCAAGAGTTTTTCCTTGAACACCCGATGGAATTGTTAAAACTTTTACTTCAGCTCGAGTAATAGGATATTTAGCAGTGGTAGAAGCTAAAACTTTTTGATGTGCGAGTAATACACTTGGATTAATTCGTGCTCGTCGAACAATAAGAGTTGCGTCCGTAATGCAAACTTTAAACTTTACATCGTTTGACCCAGTAATTAAATTAAAGCTCTCTCTCGATCGAACCAATTTAACACTCATTTCAACACCATTAATTAAAAATTTATCTTGGTTGAAAATGTCACCGTGAAGATGACCAATCATTTCTATTTCCTTACTTTCACTAATCAATTCCTGTCTTTTAACAAATCCTATGTTTTTACCATCCGTAGAATCCATTTTTCCTGCTGTATCATCATATTTGGTATGACTACAAGTAAGATGAGATTGTTTAGCAGCAGGAGCATAGTTTAAAAGGGTTTCCATGTATGCTCGATATGCATAGGTATTATTAGGTGGTGATACAAGTTTTTGGTTTAAATAAACATCAAGTTGACTAAAAAGTGAATGCAGCCAATTATTTACAGGTGCTACTATTGTAATAGATATCAAGTTAGTTGAATCTTGATTTAATACTTTTGCCTTTATGTGGAGTAATGTATGAGACAAATCTATGTAGTCATCGCCTGTCCCAGGAACTTGAAACTCGATAGGTCCATCATCACCAAGAGATGAAATTGGTTTATAATGAATCCACAATCCATTTTCAATGCTAGTTTTTGTAGACGGTAGTGCAAACAAATCCAATTCTGACTTAACGCACTCGCAAGAATGATTATGAAGGAAAGACATATTTAATTTGAAAATATATCTTTGTTATTTTTTGGTTTTAGACCAAGTTTTTTCGCAGCTTTCGCTTTAGCAGTTAATGGTGGAATGAACGAGGTCAATCGTTTTCTTTTAGTTTTATACCCAGATCCTGTCATGTTAAATTGATCAATTTTCTCATCAGCCTTTCGTTTTAAATTCGTACTAACTTGCTTTAGACGATCTTTTATTGAGGCTTCCATAGGACGCGCTTGAACCATATCCGATAAAAGTCCTACTCCAGCGCTTAATGCCTCCTTACCAATCACTCGAGCACCACTTGAAAGTAAAGGTAAAACTGATCTAAATAACCCCCCTAAGAAGCTCTCAATACCATGACCGCGTTGGTATGGTGCACCCTTATAAATTACTCCAACTCCTGACCCAGCTTGATGTGTATAATAATTTTCATATGGACATTTATGATGATCACGAAGAGAATTCATTATTATAATTTTCGGAAATGTAGTTTAATACACACGGTTCCAAACTGGAATGATATTTTTTGTCCTGTGCTCGATCTTATAACTATTTCCAGCGTATCGAACTCTCTTCGCATAACAGGTAAGTAGTGAGGTTGAGAGAAAACGTGCATTTTATTTGCACCATAAATGTATTTTGTAGGATCTAATGAAATGACTCTTAGTAAAGGAGTCATAACATCACCCACAATCTGAGGATCGATAATGTCACAATATAGAAAGAGTTGAGATGGTAACCCTAAGTGTAAATTAGCAGGACACTTTCCAAAATTTCTCTCTAGGAGATTTTTTATTTTGTTCATAACCTAGTTGTAAACTTAATTTGGGTGATAATGTTACGGATGTTATATTTTTATCCAAAACAGAAATAGACACAAATTTTGTTATTTCATCATAGCGAAATTTCAAGTTCTCTCCGATACCATTTAACACTCTTAAAATATGCTCAACATTATCATAGTTGGTAGCTGGAATATGTTTTTTGTAGTACACTGTGGATGGTTTATCTTCATTAGGCATTAACATAGATTTTGTAATGTATATAACATTTTCATGATCTTGAACAGTAAACATGGTACATGGATATTGAAACTCGACAACTCCAACCGACCATTCACCTTCTAATTTAATAGCTTTCGGTAATTTCGTTGAAAAATTTGTGGTCTTGTTATCAGAAAAGTATTCCATTGAACTATTGCTGAGCAAAGTTAAATAAAAACTTTCTTTATTCATATTTCTTTTAAACTAGAAGCTAAAATCCAACTGTTAAATTTATCTGGATAACCTTTCCACTTCACTAATACTTCTTTTCTGTTACCTGAGTAACGAGTGTCAATTATTTTATCTATTTTATATTGTGAGGTGGGGTTGTAAGTGATTTTCTGTAATTCTCTTTCATAAAAAGTACCAACTATTGGTTCATTTTGTAAATCTGTTATTGTATAAACAACCCATGGAGATCTATCAATTATTGAAGATATAATAAATATTTCATCACTCCAATTTGATTCATATCCTTTTTGGAAAGCATGTTTATATTTAGTTATTCGAACATAATCACCCACATTGAAATTTGGTTTAGGATTTTCTAAAGAAAGTTTGTTTGACCGTCTATCATAAAGATTAGTCCAAACTGTCATAATATTGTTGGAATTTACATCAAGGGGCACATCTTAATACTAGAGTGAAAGCTGTGATTGTAAGAGTATATTAAATCTTGTAAAACATCTATATATCTATAAGTATTATTATAAGTGAAATAACGCCACATTTTCATTTTTAGTGTTCTTTGAAATCGTTCAACAATACTGGCCTTAATGTCAGGATTGTTACAGGGGTATAGTAATTAATCTTTTTGGATTTAAAGTATTTTTGTACATCTTTTGAAACAAATTCTGTACCTTTATCAGATTGTATGTGAATAGGTGTTAAATTACTTTCAGTAAATATACTTTCAAAACATTCTTTAGTTGTTTCTGAGTTTTTCTTTTTCATTGGTCTTGCAAAAGCATATTTACTAAATACATCAATAACACAAAGTATATACTTGAAACCATCATTATATTGAGAATAAGTTCGCATATCACTTAAATCAGCTTGCCACAGTTCATTAATATTTGATAGAATGTACCTATTACGCGGGAATTTTTTTCGAATGGGTTTATATAATGTGTATGTTTCTTGTGATTTTAACCATTCCTTTACTTGCTTTTTATTCATTTTACCCTTCATGACTTTTGATAATTTATCAATACTACCAAAACCAGCGGGATTAGATGGATCATAATAAATCCTGTTAATTTCTTCTAGTACGGTGTCCATTTTTCCCACTCAAGCCTTTTACGTATTTTAGTTGTAGACTTTTTATCTCTACTGCTCGGTGTAGAAAACTCTTGAAATTCAATCTCAGAGGGTTTGTTCAGATCTTTTGCTTGAAGTTGGTTAGTAAACTCACATCTCTTTGGATTTCCAATATAAGTAAGTGGTACTTTAATATCTTTTAATGCTTCAGCAAATCTATCCCACCCTACTGGATCACTTCTTTTTAGGGGCTTAGTGAATCATTTATTAAATCAACAATATTACTTCCAGGAATTTTTTCATTATCAATTATGACTGTACCTTCATTATCCCAATGTATTTTACCTTTACTTGTTTCAACTAAGTTTAATAATAACTGTCCTTTTTTATTATAAGTTTTTGGTATTAAACTGAGTATTTGAGCTGGTGTGTAAAGTGGATTTTCAACATTTTCTTTACTTTTGATGGATCGATTCTCCTCCAACAAAGATTCAGCATCAACTGAAGTTTTTAGATCTCTATCTTTATTTTTAAAACCAATTTTAGACTCGTTTGAATCTTCATTAGATGTATCAGAATAAATTGGTAATCTGAGTGGTTGACGATCCTCTTCGGTAAAATGAAGGTATCTTTGCAGTGTTTGTAAATATAACATCCATTTCTTTCGGTCTTCCGTCGTACTATTCATAATATTTTGCATTTCAATATCTAATCGAGATAAACTACTACTCGTATTAACCGTATTTTCTTGTTTTAATTTTTCAATCAATCCAGGTTCGATAAGTATCATTTTCTTTGCATTTTCCATGTTAACTGGCTAGTCCACTCACTAATCCGCTCAATATTGCACCTCATATTATTGGTAAGAAAGCCCCTCTTTTTTGTATAATTATATTTTTTCTTAGTTTATGTTTACACTTACGCACTAGTTGACGGAGTATATTTTTGTGTTTATTCAATTTTTGTTTATCTTGATCTTTAAGAGGTACTTTTCCTTGTAAAACGTTATGAATACACTCACAAATACAGTTAATTTCTTCTTCATCACACGTTTTAAGTAATGCTCTTTGATATTTTGGTTTAAGCGTATGCAAAGCGTTTAGCAAATGTTTATGCGTTGTGAGTCGACGATGCATCATTTAGCAATGATTTGAAATGTTTGATTCTTGGTGTATTTAAACTCTTTTGTGGGGACGTAGACTGTGCAGAAACCATTAAATGAGAAGACATTTGTCTTGATACGACAAAAATCATTGGTATTCTGTTTTAAATCTACCATTAAATATCCATGCGCCTCTAGAGTTGCATCCCTGTAGGCATCTTCAATAAATTTTGGGTTATCTGGTGACACTTGTCGTGCTAAATATCTTATTTGAGTTTTATCTCGAGGGTTTTTAAAATATATTATATAACTTGAGTTTAAGGATATGTCTTTTTGCCCTTTACCCTGATGAAATAAATTTTGTGTTAAATAAAATACACTAAGATTCCTGTGATGACTACCTTTTGTAAATATATCCACAATTCTTCCATCGGACTCTCTCATTAGATCATCAATAATAACAAGATGTGGGTTTTCACCGTCAAACATATTAACATTTGGAATTCCTTGATGGTAGTTAACATTTGGTAAATTATATAAAGGTTGCATTTCATCAAAGCACCATGTGATCTGATTAAAATCACTATTACATATTTCTGTAACTGATTTTATGAAATTTGTTACAAAATTTGACTTCCCACATCCACTTGGCCCCGCCACAATAGCAGTAAACGGATGGATAAAGTGAAACATTACACACGTCTAAAGTTCTAAGGGGTGAAATAAAAAATGAAAGTGTTGGTGTTAACAATTAATATATATTGCAAACATTATATAAAACAGAATAATCTGTATACTATTTCTAACACAATTAGTACATCATAATTTTACAATCAACTCAACCTTAAATAAATGCACACACACACACACGCAAATATAAACAACAATTAACTTAAATTATTTACAATAAAACAACGATTAAATATGTAATAAACTCTACGTCATATTATACTATTATCATTATTTTACAATCAATACAAATTTTATTTACATGCAGACATAAAATTAAAAACTATCAACACTTAACGCAGTTTATAATGACCCAAGCTAATGTTTCAATATTATTATCTAAAATATGCCTCTTTGTGTCATTATATGATAAACCAATCTTATTTAATTTTTGTGTAAAAATTGTGTGTTTAATTGATTTAAATCTAAGCATACTATATTATTGCACTTTTTTATTAAATATAGAAGACTTATAATTATCCATGGTCATCTTTTTAGTGATACATTTATTTACCCCTTTTGCCTTGGCTATAGTCTTATTCTCTAAGTTAAAAGCGTACATTTTGGATCGTAAACCCACAAATTCTTTCATGATTTTACCATTATTTTCATCTTTAAAAAAAACCTAATTTCCTTTTATTTAATTTTGGATATTCAAAAATATTATTTGCATCATAAGCTGAGGTATCAAAGTATGATGAAAGGTCAGGTTTTATATCAGAGTAAAAATCGTCTGTAAATATATGATATATTAAACTATCCGTATCTGTATACAATAATTTGATTTTATTAAACTTTTTAACCATATAGTTATAATGAAAATCATACATTAATGTTTTTGAAATATCTAAAATGCAAAACCCTAAATAAATTGGTTTGTTATATATTAACTTTGTTTTTCGCAACTGAACCGCAACTAGGTTTTCCGAAAATACTGAAAGACTATGAAATTGTGGTTTAGCGATTAGATCTTGAGCACCTAAAGCTTTACCCTGGTTCTCCCAGTGTGTAACAAATTTTATGTTAACCCTTTTTTCAATATTCTCCATAGTCTTTCCGAAGACTGAATTATTCATTAATTTATAAAAATCTTTTTTGAAATCTGATTTTGCTAACGTTCTTAATTTTGTGTTTAGATCTATGTACATCTTCAATCAGCGAGACTGTTTAAATTTTAAAACTCTATGAATTTTAGTTAATTTAACCCCCATTTCTATGCACTGCTTTAAATTTCTGTAATGAATTACATATTTATCTTTATTATTTAAATTTGGGACTAGTTTATTTTCATTAATATTGCCTGCACAAATGTTTTCGGGGCATAAAGAAAAGTCCGAATGTAAATCATGAAGTTCATCTGGATATTCCAAATCAACTTCTAAAATAAAACCGAAGTTCGATGTCTCAGACACATTAAATTCTGTATTCGGATTTACCCATTCGAATCCACCAGTAGGAAGACATTGAGACATAGCCCAAACATATAAATTGTTGGCATCAAAATATGTGATGTATGAATTTGGTTTCCCTGCATCATAATCTCCCATATATTTGTTATTAGCTCTAGCATAACGATTACTAAATTGAGATACACCACCCCTGATACCTGATCTAATAAATGCAATTTTTTCATAATCTGTTAAAAGTTCTAATTCTATTTTTGTATATTTTAACATTGCATCCCAACTTAAACCGGGTGCTGTGTAATAATGGACAGGGTCTAAATCACAAGTATTAATACATAACTTTCTAAAGTTTTCAAATACATCGGTTAAAAGTAAAACGTCTGTTTTTAAATACAGGTTTGAATAATCTAGCATATTACAACACCCAAAGTGTTCCCAAACATCTTTAGCATAGTTGTAATCATCATTTGAAATATGGGAATCTGTGAGCGAGCTATAAAAAATTTTTTGTTGTTGTTGTTGTTTTTGTTGTTTTGATGTTAGGCTTAAACTATCATAATTAGTCATAAGTTCATATGGATAAACGCCTTTCTGTTTTAAACGAAAGAAATCTTCATCATTAGGATAATTTCTACGTAATTCTTGAAATTGATCATTACTGAGATTTTTGGCCAATTCTTCTAATTTACATGATAAAAACTTAAATGAATCTATGAATCTTAATATAATTTCGTGGTTATTCATTTTTAATTTTTTGGAAAAGGATATATATTTTTCTTTATTTTGAGGGATAACTTCGACTTCACCATCACAAAAGTTTAACGCGTGAACAATAAAATGAGCATCATAGTGACTAAGGTTGTGTAAAAATATTGGTATATAACGAGGTTTTCTGAACTTCGAGCGACATGATTCGTGAGCAACACCTATAAAACTACCGGTGTACCAATCAAAATCATAAAAATGTTCTGCTAACTCTGTTTCACAAATATGACAAATGGTTGCATTTGAAATTTGGTTTTTGTCTTCATTTGTTAGCGGAAGTGGAGGATATTTTTGAAGTCTATTTATTTCTTTGAGATTGTTAGATAAACTTTCCATAAACACTTGTGCACAGTTGGGTCCGCAATACGTTACATATTTTGATAATTTATCATCATATGAACATTTTATATTATAACCAAAACTATGTACTTCATGTTTCTGAATATTGTGTGTGAATGGTTTGGAAGGATCGTTAGAACATGATTCTATTGGTTTTAAAAATGCTTCAAAATCAGCATAAACTACGAATGGTATCTTCAACTTTTTTTCATAACAATCAAATTTAATTTTATCATTTGAAATAGGTTGACCAAACCAATTCTTTTTTTTTAAAGTTTCACTGTTTAGTAATTCTGTACAAATGTGGACACAATCGTATTGTTCATGGTTATTTAAACTTTCCTTAGATGGAAAGTGAAGTAGACATGCTTCGCAAATGTACATGATGTGACCGTCTTTTGAAATTTATTTACTAACTAACCGCGATAAAGGGGACAATCATTTTTGGGCCCACTAGAAATATTAACGACGTTTAATGGTATTTACACCAAAAAAAAGACACCAAATTATAATAGTAAATGGTCTATAGATTTTTCGAAAATGTAAACGGAAACAAGAAATCTGAAAAAAAATTAGTTGTTTTGACATTCGTGTTCTGATCATTGGCTAAGGTAATGTAATATTTATAAAATTATTGTCTTAGAGATGTCCCGTGATAACTCGGAAAAAATCGACTCGAGTTGAAATTCATCGAGCTCGATTTTGAGCTCGAGTTAAACAATTCAAATTAGATGAACGAAGCTGTGTCAATATTTCACAAATTATTTTTATAATTGTTCTTCCATACAACACAATTATTATTACTACACTTAATAGGTTTAATTATTTTTGGTATGCGTATCGACATGTTCATAAAATAATATCACTCTAACGTTATGACGTAAGTTTTAATGTTATTAATAGTTTGACTATCCAAAGTATATATAATCAATTTATATCATATATAACATAAATTGATACAACATTATATACATATTACCTAATATCAATTTATTTATTACATAATATATCAATAAATTGCTCGAATTAGTAAGTCGATTTCATCACTAAATTGTAGACAAACACTGCATTGGCCGTAAGATAAAGATGCGATTCGAGTAGAGTTTTGTGACTCGAGCCACTCGGGTTAATTTACGAGTATGTACGAGTACGTATGTATGTCATTCTAGTTGTACACTAGTTTTTGAGTAAATCAACTATTTACAGAAAAGTTTATCACTAGAGTTGAGATCAGCGATTACTTTAGTTAAACCATTTTTAAATATGTACCTTTATAAATAAGTAATATGTGGCAACATGAAATTAAAACTATAAATCAATATCATAAATAAAACTAAGTTCAGGTTTGTTTACAACATGCCAGATGCAAGTTTGAGTTTGGATGCAACTTGTGATGTCACCCGCAGCGACTTATAATATATACAAGTAAATTAATATCTATATAGCACCCTCTGAATCTATACATTGCGCCGAGTTAACTCGGTAACTCGGTAAAATTTATTTTCTATCGATTATCGAGTTGGACAAATTCACTCGATTCACTCGGGTGACATAAAACATAGTTGGAGTCGCATCATTATGGTAAGAACAAAATGGAGTTTTTTATTTACAAGCATTATTAAACTAATGTTTAAGAAAATATGGATATTATCAATTATCAGAAAGGTTAGCCAAATATTAATTGACACAAGTACGTATGTTTTTCTCTTTTTTGTTTTTGTGGTAAAATTCGCAAATAGAATATAAGAGTTTATTAATTTACAATATAATAGAATAGCTAGGTTGTGAAAATCTATTATTAAGTTTGTATATTTTACCTCAAACAAATACAAATAATAAACAGGTCTTAGAACCTTATTAGTTTGTTATAAGTGACCAAGTATTAAGTTTATTTTATTAGTAAAATCTAAATTAAATAATAAATAGAATAAATGCACAAAAGAAGTTATTATAATGTTAAAAGAAAATTAGAATCTTTGGGCCGAGGGACTTAAAGAGGGTTTTGAAGAGCAATTCATATAACTGCATTTGTGTACAAATAGGTACCTTATGTATTCAGCAAGTTGCTTAATACTAAATGGCTTTTTTGTTAAGCCAGACACAGATCCTGGATTTATACCAGCCACAGTAGATAGGCAATATAAATGTTACATATATTTATGTGTAAAAAATGTAGTAATTATTTGTACTAGAAGCAAATATAAAGTTTAATAATAATAGTTTGCATAAAAAAAGTGTAATGGTTGTTTCTATTATGCTTAGACAGCTGCGTTGTTCACTGTGCAGAAAGGAATATTATTTTGTCATCTAGAATCAGATATACTTAATATAACAATAATATCTTTGTCTACTATGTAAGTACATGAAACCGGTAAAAATAAATTGTGAGACAACTTTTACATGGTTGAATATCATTGATGTTAATCAATAATTACTGCTTCTGTATTTGATCAGCTGGAGCTGATTAATGCTGTATAATTTATAATAATTTCTTTATTATTTAACATATGAAAAGGCAGATATAAGAAAATGCTCACAGAAATATGTAAATACTGTTTATTGACATTGAAGGCATAGTCTTATCTCATATCTCTTATTATTAAAAATGTCCTTTTAATTCCTATATAATATAGAAAAAAATAATATATTGATAAGAATTATTATTTAGTTAAGACACCTTTACAATTGTCATTAACTTCTTTTCAGGTGGATCGCTTAGAATAAATCTGTATGCCGTGCAGGCTTGCAGAAAAAAAAAGTGTATGGATATTGAAGACAACAGTCTTATATCATATATCTTATAATTGAAAATTCCTTCTGATTGCTTACAATATCGTAAATGTACATGTTACCATCAAGTTATTTTCAAAAAACCTTCAGAAATATATCTAACACTAAAATGTTTCTACCTATGTCCGTTATAGACAAAACATAATGAAACCTTCCAACCAATTTAAATGAAAATGTTTGTGTGTGTTTGGATGGATCCCTAGATGGTTATATAGTTTAATTACAATGAATACAATACACAATGATAAATATACTTTAAATTAAATCTAACCCATAAATTTATAAACATTATTTCTAATACTAAAAACCTTAAAAATATATATTATAATAACTAAATTAAATTATTAAAAAAGAGGTCCTTTAGGCAAGGTTCCGAAGATACTGGCAGCGTTTCCCCGTTGAATAGCTAGACTAATTCTTTGTCCAAGGTAACTGCCAGCTCTTCGGTCTCCTGTGACGTCGATTAACCTTTTTGCTATTTCCTTAAAAAGGCTTATAGCGCTAGGACCCCACGGACCAAGGGTCTCGACACCGAAAGGGACAAAAATATATTCGGAGCCTAGACCCCTGTATTTGCAAACTTTAGCCTTTTCTGCCGCTTCACAAGCCGCACCAGCTCTGTTGTTGGTTCCACGTAGATGGGAAGGGGCCAGCGTGTCTGAACAGGTTGCATCCCATACCAGCACCCGGCCCATCCTCCATGGAATCAAACTCATACCGTCCGGTCTCTTGCCATCGTCTCTTGCAATACCAGACGGCTCAAGTAGACTTGGCACGTTGACGGTGGCAAGAGACCGGCGTATGATATCGTTAAGTGCTGCATGTCTCGAGAAGCGACCTGCACTTTTTTGGCATGATAGCCCGTGATATCCTAGCTTGTCGACGTCACTGCCACACGGACATTTATGAGGAGCGCAGACCGGAACCCCAAGCCGTAGACAGGTTGCGATTCGGAGCGTGTCAGGCTCAAGAAATGTTCCTGTATTTGACGAAGGATACGCGTGAAGCCAGTAGCCGGCCTCATGCGTACCCACGGCCAAAAGCCTAGCACGCGCCGAACCTGTACTAAAGCTCAAAAGATTGTCATAAGTCAATTTGCAGTTTATGTCGTCCCAGCTCCTCTGTGAATTTAGAGGAAATTGAAAATTTTGACCAGGGCATGTAATTAAGAAAGCGTTTCTAGCTTCTTCCAGGCCAGCAATCTCAAAGTTTGAAGGGGATGCCCTTAAAATTTTACTTATGAGATTTGCTGAACTGTGGACAGAAGATAGGAAGGCTGGTAAAGAGACACTGGAAATTTTGCGAATTCCTAAACCACCATAACGGATGGGTAGGGATGCTTGGGTCCAAGATTGTTCGTTCATGTGTATATTAAGAATCGATTCTAAACTTATTTTGATTAAGTTGTCCACTTGTGTCAAAAGGTCTGGGTGATTCCAAAAGGAGCAGCAACGGAGCACATACGTAAATTTCGGGACAAAAAGGCAAGATTTTAAAATGCAAAGTGCATAATGTGGACTAATTTCAAGGAGACGGTCAGCAGAATTTTGAAATTTAGCAATTGAATTATTAATATATTCAGAAATAGATTCGTTAAAAATTGGAGAACCTAAAAGGTAAAGGGAATTACTGTTAACTATTTTAATATTTGGTGCCAAAGTATTAAATTTGTGTTTTACGTCATTTAAATTTAAGTTGCAGTTATTTATAAAAAGTTCGCATTTGCTAAAGTTAAGCTCCAAACCAATGGCTTCAAATTTATTTTTGATTGAAAAAAGGTCAGAAAATACAGTTTCCATATCACCTCCTAAGGTTCCGTCATCCAGATACCAAATATTGAATTTAGAATTTAAACTTTTGATTATGGGATTTATAGCCAAACTAAAAATTGCTGGTCCAAGGGGATCACCTTGTTGACAACCTACTTCCGAGGATAATTCATTAGATCGATATAACAATTTTGTTGGGTCAGCGTAACTGAGAAGAAGATAATTGTATATTTCGGGTATATGTTGATTTATTTCAGTCAGTAGGGTCCCCCTATTTACCGAATTGAAAGCATTTTTGACATCAATTTTGAGCAACACGTCAGGATGTCCATATGTTAGGAAAGAACGTAGGGCATGGACGGCTGCCTCACACCCTCCTTTTACACCGAAGCCTAACTGTACGGGTTCAAATTCCGAATTTAATTTCTGTAAAATATGTCGAACAGCAATTTTGGAGGCCAGGCGTCGTAGTGTTGATCCAACAGCAATTGGTCTCACCCCTCCGTCCTTTTTGGTGAGAGCAATGAGGTTCGCGCCGAAAAGAATTGGAACAATTTCTGGATTGACATTACCGGAATACATAAAGTTAATTAATTTAGTGATTGAATTTACAAGTTGCTCACCCGCATCACCCACAGAATGCGATGTTAAGTCTTTCAAATGTTGCGGTGAGATTCCATCCAAACCTGCAGCCGAACCTGGTTTAAAAGATAAAATGGCATCCGTTACATCTTTGTTTTGAATTTGAAGGCATGCTTGCCCTACTGTTGGTCGGTCGAAAAAATATGGGTTTACTGGAGCTAGAGGATGTTTTGACCGTAAGGCCTGAAGGGTGTCAGGGGTATCTGGTGAAAGTACCTCGTTTGAGAACAAAAGGCGAGCGGCACCTTTGAGATCTCCGTCACAGATTTTGTTTTCGATTAGTTTGTTGCGATTACGAGGGGCATCATGTTTGATTAGAGGTGCGGGTGAAGGTGAGGAGCTGACAGTACAGTTATTTTTAATCTTTTGTGTCAAGGATAGATTTGGTTTATCAGTTTTTGTTATATGTAGTGTGCTGTATGAAAATAAAAATAGGTTCTGCCAGTCTTGAGTACAATTGCTTATGTAACATTTCTGGATTAATTGTGACAAATGTGTAGCAACGGTTATTCGAGCTCCTCGAGGGATTCTTTTAACTGTCTGTATACTATTTTTCAAATGGCTAAGATATGTGTGGAAAGGAGTTGGAAAGTTGGCTGCAAAAGTAGGCGTATTTGGAATAAAAGGGTGTATGTCTAAAGGTGAACTGTTTTGGCTAATACATTTCCTGTGTGTTTTTGTAGTGTGTATGTTGAGGCCTTTTAAAGATTTGAATGACTTGTTGCACTGTGTACATATAAGTGTTGCGTTTGCCGTGTCATCACTAGATTGGGTTACGGACTGCATTCACAACGGTTAAATACAATAACAAAAAAGAATAACTTAAAACAAATTAAAAAAAAACACAATAAAGTAACTTAACAATTACACTGAAGATATAAAAAAGTCAAAGTCAAAATATGAAGGCTGCTTGTCTTGGTAACAAGACGCATGCGTCGTTACGTAGGTGCGTCACAGGACGGTTCTGCAATTGGAAGCTGCAGTGTAAGAGATCCACGAACGTATGGCGTCGCTAGAACAAACGATGGCGGCCTTAGCAACCGTGTCTTGAAGTTATCATACGCGGACTAGAACTTTTCAAATACTGAACAGGTACTGTAGTGGGAACAAAAACAAAATCCCCATGCGCAAATATGAAAAATATCCCGACAAACTCTTATGTGGCTTTGCGGTACGATAGCTCTTCATCAGTCAATCAAATATATAGTATTTCAGAAATCCTTTGTTGCGAATTGTTTTGTTACATTTGGCATATTATGTCACAATCATGAAAAATTTTTATGTCTCGTAGTTAATTTCAGATATTATATAAACCACTGTTATACTATTTAAATCTATGACAACAATAAAAATTTCCTTTGTGCACTAAAATTTTACAATTAAAATGTATAGTTATTTTTATTAAAATATTTAGACAAAATAAACATAGTTGACACCTGTCTATTTTCTTCATATTATATATAGATGGTTTATATTTACATTTGGACTCGGTAGATGGCACTGTTGTCGAGATCCATTAATCACCAGTGCACAGCTGAGGCGCATCGCTAGTAATAAATACATTTAAGTTAAGCCTGTGTTTTTGTAATCCTTACACAAACAGTTTAAAACACCTTACTTCCTCACTATTTATCATTGTGTAATAACATAGATAAGGCATGTTAATTCCTAGTCATTGTATTATGATGTATACTACTTACTAATCAACCAAAACATTTTAAAATAATGTCTTGACCCCGCTGCTGTCTATATATGTCAGTCAATCATCAAAGTTCAAAAAATGTATTAAATTAAGTTTGTATAAAAGGGGTTATTATAGTATAAAGGAATTTATGGCTGACAATAACCCGTGGGTAAGGTGATCGCTACCAAGCTATTTCTAATTTGTTCTGTGTTGTTAATTATGACATACATGATTGTAAGCTGGCTTTTTTTTTAAAAGACCCACTGGGTATTTTGCTGGTTCTCTTCAAGTCAGAGGTTTTTTTCCGAACCAGTGGTAAATTAAAAAAGTGACTTTCAATAAGTATTATTTATAATCTAAATTGAATAAAAGGTTTCTGTTTCTGTACCTACTACTGTTAATAGAATACTTAAATAAATTATGATTTACAATAATAAATAGAATTACCTACATTATATTTTCTTTTTTGTAATACAATCAGTTTAAAACGTATCTTACTGTGTGTTGGTAATATCATAAATATAAATAGACATTATCCCTTAGCCATCTTGGTATTTAGAATTACACTCACAACCAATCAATACATGTCAAAGTTAGAATCCATACGACATTTGTGCATAGACAGGCACTATGTTTTGCCCGAACTAGTGAAAGGTTTTACATCGATTATAAAATATTTATAAATGCTGAATATGCCTACAGCTTAGTTTTATATGTACTATTATTCAATACATTATCCCTTAGCCATCTTGGTATTTAGAATTACACTCACAACCAATCAATACATGTCAAAGTTAGAATCGATACGACATTTGTGCATAGACAGGCACTATGTTTTGCCCGAACTAGTGAAAGGTTTTACATCGATTTTAAAATATTTATAAATGCTGAATATACCTACAGCTTAGTTTTATATGTACTAATATTCAAGTGTGCACTATTTTAACTTATAATACCGATGAATACTACTAGAAAATCGCTTTCAGTTTGTTTTTAGGTTATTGTTAGATTCATATTTTATTTGTTAATTTCTTAGGACTCCGTTTAGATGCAGTAAAACTAATAATTTTATCGTAATCTATGGATTATAAGGAATAAATCGACTTGCATTTCATTGATAATCTTTAAAATTTGTAGTGGGCCCATTCTCCATAGAAAAATTGATTGTCTCCTTTTTTATGTAACAATAATGATTTTTTGTATCCTTGGAAAAAATAATAAATTGATATGTCTATCTTTACGACACTTTGTTAAAAATAATGGACCGACTATAGAATTACATCGTTTTTCTTTATTATATTCTAACCCAAAAACATTAATACTAATATCATTTAATTTCTCTACTTTTGCTATGTCAGAAATTTTAACTGGAAAGGAAATACCATCAAATTTAAGTTTATTTACATGTTTAAACGTACGATGATACACGATCCGCGTCTTTGTTTACGGGATATAACGCCGAGAGTAACGTCCATTTAAAACAAAAATAATCCTTGCTTTTTACATTTATCACAGCCTTTTTTAATTTTATGTCACGAGGAAGATCTATGTATGAAGTACCGCGTAGGGGGTTAAATTTATTAACATTCATGTCTATAGATTTTATGTTTTTTAGACTCCATCCACTATCTTTTTTTTCAAATGCACTAATTTTAGTAGTAATTGTATCATTTGAAGATGAAAAAAAATATTTAAGTCATCTCCTTGACAAATAATATAGTTAAGCGTTTGAAAATCGAACGTATCATGAATATCTTTAGTTTGTTGAACAAAATCAGCATGCAATACGAAGTTTACTTTAAAAATTATGTGTTGATGAATACACTCATCTTGTATTAAAAATAAAATATCATCTTTAATAGAATTTAAAAATAGTTCAGGAGTTTCAAAATTTACCAATGTCGAACTATCTACTCTACTCTTGATTTTATAAGTTAAAATCCTGTTTCCAAAAGCAGATTCAATAACACTAACGTTTGATAAAGAATTATGTGAATTTAAAAGATTATTTTTGTGAACATTACTTTTAAAATGGTTAGCTAAATACCGTTTCTTGATAAATATATGACACGTTAGACATTCCACTTGATCATCGTTACTGATACTGTTCCCTGCAGAGGTAGGCGCTTCTGCTTCTGTTGTTAGTTTTTTGATGATCTTGGGTTCTTTGCTGCTCGTTGGCTTCGTTCCTCTTCCAAGGTGTAGTGGTTGACTACTACAATGTTTAAATTTATTAAAAACTGTACAAGACATTGTGCAAATTATGATCGAAATGAATGTTTATTTTACTTACTTAAACTGTGTTTCAACCATCGCACAGTGATTATACAACTCATCATCATACGATGAATCAAACAGTTGATCCTTCTCCATTTCATCACAAACTTTAGACAACTCCTGATTTAATTCGCTGTTGAATAGTTCCGTATTCTCTTCCATGGTTGTGGGGAAGAAAGCACTGGTGCACACTTCACTGAAGTTTGCCATCCTTATAGTAAAGAAGAAAATAGGTAGCAGAGTAAGTAACAGTTCAGTTTTGGTAGACCAACTGATACCCAAATTTCAAATAATGTCCGATATTTAAGTCTAACAAAGGATTAGAAATAGAATATAATGAGTACACGGAAGTAATTTAAGTAAACAGAATCACATTCACTAATGATCAGCTAATGACTGTCATTGTTAAAAAAGTATTTTTTAACTTTTTCACTTTCTGCTATTGTCTTTGTAATATTGTATACGAGGGTGTTTGTGTTGTCGTAGATGCTATCCTTATTAGTCTTAATGTAATATTTAATCCTCGTGGAAGCATGTTTCCAATGATCAGTAGTTGGAATCTTGGATAGCTTCTTCATATTGTACATTTCAATTTTGATGAGATGCGTCGCTTGGTCTCCGTCGTCAGAATTAGTAGAAATGTATGATACACCATCTCTAGCGGCTCGTGCTACGGTTGATGATAACAGCTTCCTTTTTTTTATTTTTGATTCCGCTTCAAAAAAATGATCAATCGATTGCGATTTTCTTTTTCCACCATCGCATGTGTTATTATTAATGACGATGTCATCACTTTCTTCTTGAGGGGAGAGTGGCGAGTAGTAATACTGTTTATAGGTATTTTCATCGAAGCTCAATGATTTCTGCATCAACACAGTTATCGTGTTAATATCAATTTGTTAACACTTAATCATAAAAGTTAAAAAAGCTAAAGTTACAACCTATTAAAGTCCACTGCTGAACATAGGCCTCCTCTCATTTCTGAGAGGGTTTAAGGGCAAGGAAATGTTCGCTGCGATACCTCAATGCGTGTTGGCAAACTTCACATGCCTTCGAAATTTTCTCAGACATGCATTCCTCACGATGTTTTACTTCACCGCTGAGCACGTGGAAAATCAGCACTTAAAATTGCAATTAACAATTTAATTGGTGCTGGCGGGGATCGAACCCGGGTCGCGTACTGTGAATTTTACATTTTGCGCTAACCATCTGAGCTACCACGGCTTAATCATATACACACACATAATATTTAAATATAATTTGTTAACACTAAATCATACACACGTAAGAAAATAACAGAAAGAAAAGTAAGTTTGTCAATAGAATAAACACTTACATCCATGGCCTTTGATGCGTTGAAGTAACACAAACGTAGTATTGACAGATCCACTGCGGTCAAACGACCATACACTAACTCCATGGCTGCAGTTGCTTGGTCTTATATAGTACCAGTGAGTAATAATTCTAATCTAAAGAATTTCTGCAGTAGAATTGATAGTATCTTTATGCGTCAACAAGCTTACCTTACATTCTGTTGCTTATCTCTACATTCCTACGTCCTTCCTGTCGTGTCTTGTTCAGTGTATTGGTGACTCAAATAAGTTTTTTATAACACAAAGAATGCAATTTAATATTTAGAAATCACTATAATTGATCACTCCTATATTAGTCATTGAGTAGATTGGTACTGTAATAATCTACTAATAGCAGTAATATTATGGATACACTAGATGTACAACAACATCTGAAAAAGATTCACCCCACTCTAGAAAATAATGTTTATGCTGCCAATAAACTACCCATGTACACCCACGTACCAACGTATATAATATGCAATTTGGATACAGATGATAAACCAGGGTCACATTGGGTAGCTTTATATATCGATACGAATGACGTCGGTCAATATTTTGATTCATTCGGACGGGCACCTGTACGATATCATCTAGAGTTTTTTTAAAAGAAATTGTAAAAGATGGAACTGGAATGTTGATAGGATTCAGAATGAGTGGACTTCAGTTTGTGGCGAATATTGCTTAATGTATTTGCTATATAAGTTTCAGGGATGTTCAATGCATAGTTTTACGAGTATATTTACAGGGAACACATTGAACAACGATATTTTAGTGGATGAGATGTTTCGCTCCTATTTTATAAATAATTAGTAATAAGATTTTGTATTTTATAAATAAAAATTTTAACAAAATTAGGTAATGTGTTTTATTGATGATTCAGATTAGTGTAGATAGGAACAAAGGAGTATATAACAATATCACCACGCTGAGGAAGAATAGATAATGACGGTATTGAATGAACAATATATAAGTAGATAAGAACAATGGAGCGCTAATGACGGTGGAGGCTCGAAGCGGATATCAATTAGATAAGAGTTAATTGATCTTCACATCTCCGGAACCGTGCATCCTACGCAAAAATGGACCGCAGATTCGTGATCAGAGCATGCCAAAACCTTTCTTTTTTATTTTTAGGACCGTGAGTCGACGAACGTCGTACTTGTACCACTTCTGACTCAGTGCGCCAGAACTGTTACAACCTTTCTACAAGTGCGCCAGAACTGGTACAACCTAACTACTCACATTAAAGAAAATTAAGAATTTTAAAATTGTTATACAATTACGAAATCATAGTATGTAAATTTGCTGTCAGCCCACGTTACAATTATTTAAAGCTTCTTATGTCTTGCCGCGTGAAAGGTATGGCTGCAGAACCAATCAACCTAATTACATTTAGTGCCATGGTTTGACGCAATTATATGAGTATACTAATTTATAATACAGTCACATTTTTTTTGCTTCAAAAAATATAATTTTCCGTTGCATTTTCAACAACATATAGAAGATGATGTATTTCTGAACATTTCCGATGACAGTAATAAATTCTGTGTATAATTATCGTCATCATTATCATTTAAATCTATCACAAGTTCACTGCTGAACGATGGTGATGGTCACTATGGCTACTATATATATATATCTATATATATATATATATATATATATATATATATATATATATATATATATATATATATATATATATATATATATATATATATATGTATATATATATATATATATATATATATATATACATTATTATATATATTATATATATGCATATATATACATATATATATATATATATATATATATATATATATATATATATATATATATATATATATATATATATATATATATATATATGCATATAGGGGAGGCATGACCATAACATCGGTCACTACGAACTTGCTCATACCCTGTATTTACCGGTACAGGAGGTACATATTAGCCACTAACATCTTAGCTACCTTCTCCAACTAACGGTTCCAAACCCACACACAAATGTAGAATAATTATGGTATTAGCAAAAAGTAAATGGTTCAAAGTGCTCGGCGAACCCAATAGCAGTACTGGTTTATAATGGAAGCCAGATTGAGACTGGGCCTAGGGGTAAAGAATCCCCGAGCAGTGAAAGTAACGCATCGAAATGCTAAGCGACATAATTTCACCGAGACTCTCACCTTTTCATTCATTCGAGTCACCTATTTCATCTCCACGTGCATACCAGCCTTCAACAAGATCACAATCTGTATCACCTAACGTTATGCAGCAGGCTGTCGCCCATGAACCTGCACCCGCTCCAGGCAGAAATCCTTTATATATATATATATATATATATATATATATATATATATATATATATATATATATATATATATATATATATATATATATATATATATATATATATATATATATATAAAGGCTACTATGGAAAATGCCAAAAAAATCTTATGGTATTTGAAAGAAAGTGGTTTGATCTCATTTTCACTTGACGTAAATTGACTAGACTGGTGATGGATAGGAATAAAATATGAGAGATGTCTGATATGAGTCCGTAATATTACGGATAATAGATATTTATTAAAGGATATGTCTGAACCGACATTCCAATACGGTACACATCTCCATGCGTAATGCCCATGTCCAGCAGTTGATCTAAAGGCTAATGAAGATGAAAAAAACGTATGCTTGTAAATGTAAAAGTATTATGGAATATATAAAAAGGTGCAATTAAAAGTACTTAAGTGTACTTGAGAGAAAACTATTTACCAGGAATACTTGTTTTTCCTACGGCTGCTTTGCTAACTTTTGAACTACAATAAATTGCTATGCTGTCATCATGCTATTTATTGTTTTAAAGTCTGGTATTTATTGGGTATATTAAAAAATATTTGTAAATTAACAATATGAATGTATCCCGTATAATAGATCTAAATTTATATATATATATATATATATATATATATATATATATATATATATATATATATATATATACATATATATATATATATATATATATATATATATACGATAGCACAATAATTAAGCAACGCAGTGGGACCATTCTGAGCCATCGCTCACTGAGAGTATGGTATAAGCACAAATCGGTTGGCTCGACGGATAAAAAATCACGCTTTTCCAGAACACGAGTGTAAAATAGC
Source organism: Parnassius smintheus behrii (assembly GCA_036936625.1). Classification (NCBI taxonomy): domain Eukaryota; kingdom Metazoa; phylum Arthropoda; class Insecta; order Lepidoptera; family Papilionidae; genus Parnassius; species Parnassius smintheus. The sequence goes on from JAUPFT010000021.1 coordinate 29,645,294, forward strand.
AGCGTAATGCTGTTGTATTTCGTACGGTGAGCGTAGAGAAACTCAACTCCTTTTCACAGTAAACATGACAATCCATCGTAGACCTCTAAGGTAATAATGCACCTGCGTTTTATTTCTTAATCCAGGATGGATGTAAATGTCTATTATCTACTACATCCACCAAAAATGAGATGGACTGTGTGTTCGTTTGTCACCCTTATCCTATTAAATATTTATTACTTTGAGATCTTCAAAAGTAAAATATTAAATCTTACCACACGCAGTTTTTTAAGTCCTATGCCTACTAGAACTTACTTCCGACTTAATGAATATGTCATTGTGAATAAAGAATAAAATTCACAAATAATATGTTATATGTGGTAAACTAAAATAAAATTGAAGTAAAACCTACAATATAACTTTTGATTAACAAATAAGAAAGTAAAATGTAAAATATTACTTGATGCTTTTACGTTTTTAATACGACTAAGAAATATGCAAATTATTCTAGGTAGCTCTGCTGTGTTCAATAAGATAACAAACGTTGTATTCAAAAAAGTGAATGTGTTTTATTTTTTTTTTAATTAACAAACCAATAAAACTTAATGCCTGCTGTGTACTGTGAGCAACATAATTAAAACGGTGATTGAAGTGCTCGTTAGAACAACGGTTCTAACCGAAACGGCGATCAAAATAACTGTTTAATTTAACGAACAACAGACGCACCGTATATTTTAGTAATATAGCGATGATCATAATGATTGCTGTGTGGTATTATATCTTTAAGTTTATTAGCCTTAGAAACAATAATAAAGTAAAAATAGCTTTTTCTTTGTTTGGGAACTAAGTTTCAGTAAACCCCGTCCATACTAATAATCATACGGATGTGCTTCTCAGAACAACGTTAGTATCACGGAGACTAATAAAAAGAAATAAAAATGATCAATTAAAACCAAGTCCTTAATATATACCTACTGTTACGCCACACCGCCACAGCTAATCACAGCGTACCGTTCAAGTCAGACAATCGTAGCCAAGCCAAGCCAAAACCACCACTCTAACTACCAGATACCTATGGTAGGGGTCCAGCTATATAGTAACTTACAACCTCATTTTTCGGATTCAGTGTAACTACCGCCATTTACAAGATGAAACTCTGTTCAAAATATTTTGATTAAATAAATTTATTGTCTTTATGGTCTTCTACTTCCCCCGTGACCATGGGTGCTGGAAAGCACCCGAAACGTCGGGTATTAAATATAAAATAAATAAAACGCGAAAAAATCCGTAAAAGTAGTTTTAATCAGTCTTCTACTTTCTTTTTACTTTATTTATTGTTACATTTCAGAAGTGGGAAAATCCAGAAGAAATCTATTAAAAACAGAGGTACAAAAGGCAATGCAAGAGTTAGACGAAGAGTTACCCTCCGTGAACACAGGAAAAGAACACCGTGCGGCCTCGCTTATTCCAGAGTTCGAGCCCGATAATGAGGAATGTAGTAGTGTAATAGCGTGGCTCAAAAAGAATAGATAAAATCGGCAAAATTCACGACTGGAGTGAAACTACAAGGTCATTTTAACATAGACTAAGAGGTCAATCAAGACGATGATACAATCGGCTTTATGTGTAAGAAAAAATATACACGTGTTTACTTTATCTACACTGTGTCTTGGCTCCTAAAATACGTTCAAACCAAGGAAAATATCCCTTATTATATTTCTCCTTATGATAAAATGTTAGTAACCAGAAGCAATGTGAAAAGAGCTAGAGGTTAGTTTATATGATCGTCAATCTGCCTATCAAGCTATAGGATTATGGTAAGTGTTCTCAATGCCAGGTGAGGCCAGCCCCAGATGTGACCGTGAAGAAGAATAAGATAGTAATCTAATAACTTTGGATAAATCTTTGTATTGTATTCGCAATAATTCTGGGTTTAACGTGACAGCCTAACAAAGGACACTGCTGAACATAGGCCTCTCCAGAAAATATCACACAAATTAAATATTTTCTATAGTAAACACATTAGGCAGGCGATTTAGCAATCGCAGTTTTTAGACACTACCGCACAATAGATAATAAATTTAGACTACGCAACTTCTAAAACGAGGTAAAAGAGCGCATTGCAGAATTAAGACAGGATAAGTAAGATAATTTGCTGGAGGATGTCGATCCATACCAAACTGCCTTCTAGCAGTTGACTCGAGCTCTGAAAGCAGAACAATCCTCACCCATTCCACCTCTAATTTGGCAAGGAAACCAGATCTCGCCTTTGATGACTCCGAAAAATCCGAATGCCTCGCGGACAGTTCAGAGAGCCAATGCACAGGAGCGCAACGTCACAGAAGAGCATCTGAACGCAGCTGTTTCTTACACAAAAGCGGTACGTTCTCATCAGAAAAAATTTAGCTGAAGAAATCAAGAAACTGTCAGATCATCTTTTCATGTTGTCCACAATGAGTACGGATCTAGTAAAAAAAATTCTTCAAAGAATTCGATAAGAACATTACAGAAACAAAAAACGTGTCAAATGAGGAAAATAAACTGCAGAATATATGGATTCGCTAGAATAATTCTAGCAAATCCATATATTTAACTTTGCAAAGGTCGAAGCGGAAGTCGAGCGTACGTCTGCGCTACCATTTGCAGGCCCCGCGTTAGATTCTGTGACTGTTGATGAAGTCACAGAAACCATCAAAAACAAATCATCATAACAAATCATCAATCAAAAACAAATCAGCACCCGGCCCGCACCGCACCCTGACCACATTAAGAACATGGTGCTGAAATCCCTCTCAGCGCCACTTGTCTGCCTCCTAGTGGGTATTTTCAACATTTTTCTCTCCAGTTGCTTCTTCACGGACGCATGAAAAGAAGCAGACATCATAGAAATCCCGAAACCAAGGAAATCGCGCAACCTAGCCTCTAGTTACAGACCCATTAGTCTCCTCAACAGACAGGGGAAAATTTATGAACACATAATATTAAATAGCCTCCGTAAACAGGTCCTTACCAAAAAGCTTCTTTCTGACGAACAGTTCGGTTTCAGACCCGAACACTCACGGATTATGCAGATTCACTATCTTACATAATACTTCCTAGACGGCTTCTCCTACTTAACGCGTACCAGTTATCGAATCCACAACACCGATGCCCTCTTTTTCGACGTTGCGAAAGCGTTCAACAAAATTTGGCACGACGGCATACAAGCTTTTTAAACTTAACGTGCCCGATAGGCTTACTCACATAATCAGAGCCTTCTTTGCCAACCGCCTTTTCCTTTTTCATATAGAGGGAACTCTCTCCTTCCAGTGCCCTCTCAGGGCTGGAGTCCATCAATGCTCTCCCCGTTCCTCTTCACACTCTACACAAGTGATATCCTGAAGGACCCAGTTGTCAACACCGCTTTCTTTGCAGATGATACAGAACTTTATGTCGCTCATTTTAACAAGATATATTTTACAACGATGCTCTAAAGAGCCGCTAGTTGCTTAGGCGCTTGGTTTCGCTTATGGAGAATCGAAGTGAACCGTCGGAACAAAAATCCGAAAAATTCTCCGGGCATGATCACTCTATTTGGCCGCCAGATCACATGGCAACAAACTGCCAAATAGCCAGGAGTTACATTCGACCACTCCAATACCTTTTTGAAATGAAAGTCACGTTCTTACCCAAACCAGGTAAGAATGACTATACAGACCCTAAATCCAACAGACCCATTAGCCTCACATCCTTTCTCCTAAAGACGATGGAGGGGATGTGTGAACGGGAGTTGAGGAGGTCGGCGCTAATTATCGTAGCGCTACACGAAAAACAACACACCTATAGCTTAGGTAAATCGACAGAATCGGCACTTCACCATGTAATAACAAAGATTGGAGAGGCCATCCAAAACAAAGTAATATGTCTAGGCTCCTTTACAGACATAGAAGGTGCTTTTGACAGAACAAATTTCTCCAGCATAAAAGGTGCCCTAAGTAGACATAATATTGAACCGCCACTGATTAACTGGATAGTAAACATGCTCAGTACACGAACAATAAAGATTTCTAGTGAATCTCAGACAATTCAGATCATGAAAGGATGCCCGCAGGGTTGGGTTCTTTCATCTCTCCTGTGGAATATGGCCATTAATGAGCTCATCAGCAAATTTAACGCTAACCATTCGGTTATACAGCTAACACAGTCGGTTATACAGATGATCTGACAACACTGTTCTCTGGAAAGACAGCAAGCATTGTGTACGACCTGACCCAAGCGGCTCTCCGTATTGTGGAGAGATGTTAAACCGTTAATCCAAACAAAACGGTTATACTAATGTTCACACAAAAACGAATGCTGAATAACTATCATCTTCCAAGTCTTTTCAGCACAAAACTCCAGCTTTCCTCCGAGGTAAAATACTTAGGTCTTACCTTGGACAGTAAATTTAACAGGCGTTTTTAATTTATATTCTGTTGCTTATCTCTACATTCCTACGTCCTTCCTGTCGTGTCTTGTTCAGTGTATTGGTGACTCAAATAAGTTTTTTATAACACAAAGAATGCAATTTAATATTTAGAAATCACTATAATTGATCACTCCTATATTAGTCATTGAGTAGATTGGTACTGTAATAATCTACTAATAGCAGTAATATTATGGATACACTAGATGTACAACAACATCTGAAAAAGATTCACCCCACTCTAGAAAATAATGTTTATGCTGCCAATAAACTACCCATGTACACCCACGTACCAACGTATATAATATGCAATTTGGATACAGATGATAAACCAGGGTCACATTGGGTAGCTTTATATATCGATACGAATGACGTCGGTCAATATTTTGATTCATTCGGACGGGCACCTGTACGATATCATCTAGAGTTTTTTAAAAGAAATTGTAAAAGATGGAACTGGAATGTTGATAGGATTCAGAATGAGTGGACTTCAGTTTGTGGCGAATATTGCTTAATGTATTTGCTATATAAGTTTCAGGGATGTTCAATGCATAGTTTTACGAGTATATTTACAGGGAACACATTGAACAACGATATTTTAGTGGATGAGATGTTTCGCTCCTATTTTATAGATAATTAGTAATAAGATTTTGTATTTTATAAATAAAAATTTTAACAAAATTAGGTAATGTGTTTTATTGATGATTCAGATTAGTGTAGATAGGAACAAAGGAGTATATAACAATATCACCACGCTGAGGAAGAATAGATAATGACGGTATTGAATGAACAATAGATAAGTAGATAAGAACAATGGAGCGCTAATGACGGTGGAGGCTCGAAGCGGATATCAATTAGATAAGAGTTAATTGATCTGCACATCTCCGGAACCGTGCATCCTACGCAAAAATGGACCGCAGATTCGTGATCAGAGCATGCCAAAACCTTTCTTTTTTTTATTTTTAGGACCGTGAGTCGACGAACGTCGTACTTGTACCACTTCTGACTCAGTGCGCCAGAACTGTTACAACCTTTCTACAAGTGCGCCAGAACTGGTACAACCTAACTACTCACATTAAAGAAAATTAAGTATTTTAAAATTGTTATACAATTACGAAATCATAGTATGTAAATTTGCTGTCAGCCCACGTTACAATTATTTAAAGCTTCTTATGTCTTGCCGCGTGAAAGGTATGGCTGCAGAACCAATCAACCTAATTACATTTAGTGCCATGGTTTGACGCAATTATATGAGTATACTAATTTATAATACAGTAACATTTTTTTTGCTTCAAAAAATATAATTTTCCGTTGCATTTTCAACAACATATAGAAGATGATGTATTTCTGAACATTTCCGATGACAGTAATAAATTCTGTGTATAATTATCGTCATCATTATCATTTAAATCTATCACAAGTTCACTGCTGAACGATGGTGATGGTCACTATGGCTACTATATATATATATATATATATATATATATATATATATATATATATATATATATATATATATATATATATGCATATAGGGGAGGCATGACCATAACAGCGGTCACTACGAACTTGCTCATACCCTGTATTTACCGGTACAGGAGGTACATATTAGCCACTAACATCTTAGCTACCTTCTCCAACTAACGGTTCCAAACCCATACACAAATGTAGAATAATTATGGTATTAGCAAAAAGTAAATGGTTCCAAGTGCTCGGCGAACCCAATAGCAGTACTGGTTATAATGGAAGCCAGATTGAGACTGGGCCTAGGGGTAAAGAATCCCCGAGCAGTGAAAGTAACGCATCGAAATGCTAAGCGACATAATTTCACCGAGACTCTCACCTTTTCATTCATTCGAGTCACCTATTTCATCTCCACGTGCATACCAGCCTTCAACAAGATCACAATCTGTATCACCTAACGTTATGCAGCAGGCTGTCGCCCATGAACCTGCACCCGCTCCAGGCAGAAATCCTTTATATATATATATATATATATATATATATATATATATATATATATATATATATATATATATATATATATAGACTAGACACTAGACTGGTGATGGATAGGAATAAAATATGAGAGATGTCTGATATGAGTCCGTAATGTTACGGATAATAGATATTTATTAATGGATATGTCTGAACCGACATTCCAATACGGTACACATCTCCATGCGTAATGCCCATGTCCAGCAGTTGATCTAAAGGCTAATGAAGATGAAAAAAACGTATGCTTGTAAATGTAAAAGTATTATGGAATATATAAAAAGGTGCAATTAAAAGTACTTAAGTGTACTTGAGAGAAAACTATTTACCAGGAATACTTGTTTTTCCTACGGCTGCTTTGCTAACTTTTGAACTACAATAAATTGCTATGCTGTCATCATGCTATTTATTGTTTTAAAGTCTGGTATTTATTGGGTATATTAAAAAATATTTGTAAATTAACAATATGAATGTATCCAGTATAATAGATCTAAATTTATATATATATATATATATATATATATATATATATATATATATATATATATATATATATATACGATAGCACAATAATTAAGCAACGCAGTGGGACCATTCTGAGCCATCGCTCACTGAGAGTATGGTATAAGCACAAATCGGTTGGCTCGACGGATAAAAAATCACGCTTTTCCAGAACACGAGTGTAAAATAGCAGCGTAATGCTGTTGTATTTCGTACGGTGAGCGTAGAGAAACTCAACTCCTTTTCACAGTAAACATGACAATCCATCGTAGACCTCTAAGGTAATAATGCACCTGCGTTTTATTTCTTAATCCAGGATGGATGTAAATGTCTATTATCTACTACATCCACCAAAAATGAGATGGACTGTGTGTTCGTTTGTCACCCTTATCCTATTAAATATTTATTACTTTGAGATCTTCAAAAGTAAAATATTAAATCTTACCACACGCAGTTTTTTAAGTCCTATGCCTACTAGAACTTACTTCCGACTTAATAAATATGTCATTGTGAATAAAGAATAAAATTCACAAATAATATGTTATATGTGGTAAACTAAAATAAAATTGAAGTAAAACCTACAATATAACTTTTGATTAACAAATAAGAAAGTAAAATGTAAAATATTACTTGATGCTTTTACGTTTTTAATACGACTAAGAAATATGCAAATTATCCTAGGTAGCTCTGCTGTGTTCAATAAGATAACAAACGTTGTATTCAAAAAAAGTGAATGTGTTTTATTTTTTTTTTAATTAACAAACCAATAAAACTTAATGCCTGCTGTGTACTGTGAGCAACATAATTAAAACGGTGATTGAAGTGCTCGTTAGAACAACGGTTCTAACCGAAACGGCGATCAAAATAACTGTTTAATTTAACGAACAACAGACGCACCGTATATTTTAGTAATATAGCGATGATCATAATGATTGCTGTGTGGTATTATATCTTTAAGTTTATTAGCCTTAGAAACAATAATAAAGTAAAAATAGCTTTTTCTTTGTTTGGGAACTAAGTTTCAGTAAACCCCGTCCATACTAATAATCATACGGATGTGCTTCTCAGAACAACGTTAGTATCACGGAGACTAATAAAAAGAAATAAAAATGATCAATTAAAACCAAGTCCTTAATATATACCTACTGTTACGCCACACCGCCACAGCTAATCACAGCGTACCGTTCAAGTCAGACAATCGTAGCCAAGCCAAGCCAAAAAAACCACTCTAACTACCAGATACCTATGGTAGGGGTCCAGCTATATAGTAACTTACAACCTCATTTTTCGGATTCAGTGTAACTACCGCCATTTACAAGATGAAACTCTGTTCAAAATATTTTGATTAAATAAATTTATTGTCTTTATGGTCTTCTACTTCCCCCGTGACCATGGGTGCTGGAAAGCACCCGAAACGTCGGGTATTAAATATAAAATAAATAAAACGCGAAAAAATCCGTAAAAGTAGTTTTAATCAGTCTTCTACTTTCTTTTTACTTTATTTATTGTTACATTTCAGAAGTGGGAAAATCCAGAAGAAATCTATTAAAAACCGAGGTACAAAAGGCAATGCAAGAGTTAGACGAAGAGTTACCCTCCGTGAACACAGGAAAAGAACACCGTGCGGCCTCGCTTATTCCAGAGTTCGAGCCCGATAATGAGGAATGTAGTAGTGTAATAGCGTGGCTCAAAAAGAATAGATAAAATCGGCAAAATTCACGACTGGAGCGAAACTACAAGGTCATTTTAACATAGACTAAGAGGTCAATCAAGACGATGATACAATCGGCTTTATGTGTAAGAAAAAATATACACGTGTTTACTTTATCTACACTGTGTCTTGGCTCCTAAAATACGTTCAAACCAAGGAAAATATCCCTTATTATATTTCTCCTTATGATAAAATGTTAGTAACCAGAAGCAATGTGAAAAGATCTAGAGGTTAGTTTATATGATCGTCAATCTGTCTATCAAGCTATAGGATTATGGTAAGTGTTCTCAATGCCAGGTGAGGCCAGCCCCAGACGTGACCGTGAAGAAGAATAAGATAGTAATCTAATAACTTTGGATAAATCTTTGTATTGTATTCGCAATAATTCTGGGTTTAACGTGACAGCCTAACAAAGGACACTGCTGAACATAGGCCTCTCCAGAAAATATCACACAAATTAAATATTTTCTATAGTAAACACATTAGGCAGGCGATTTAGCAATCGCAGTTTTTAGACACTACCGCACAATAGATAATAAATTTAGACTACGCAACTTCTAAAACGAGGTAAAAGAGCGCATTGCAGAATTAAGACAGGATAAGTAAGATAATTTGCTGGAGGATGTCGAGCCATACCAAACTGCCTTCTAGCAGTTGACCCGAGCTCTGAAAGCAGAACAATCCTCACCCATTCCACCTCTAATTTGGCAAGGAAACCAGATCTCGCCTTTGATGACTCCGAAAAATCCGAATGCCTCGCGGACAGTTCAGAGAGCCAATGCACAGGAGCGCAACGTCACAGAAGAGCATCTGAACGCAGCTGTTTCTTACACAAAAGCGGTACGTTCTCATCAGAAAAAATTTAGCTGAAGAAATCAAGAAACTGTCAGATCATCTTTTCATGTTGTCCACAATGAGTACGGATCTAGTAAAAAAAATTCTTCAAAGAATTCGATAAGAACATTACAGAAACAAAAAACGTGTCAAATGAGGAAAATAAACTGCAGAATATATGGATTCGCTAGAATAATTCTAGCAAATCCATATATTTAACTTTGCAAAGGTCGAAGCGGAAGTCGAGCGTACGTCTGCGCTACCATTTGCAGGCCCCGCGTTAGATCCTGTGACTGTTGATGAAGTCACAGAAACCATCAAAAACAAATCATCATAACAAATCATCAATCAAAAACAAATCAGCACCCGGCCCGCACCGCACCCTGACCACATTAAGAACATGGTGCTGAAATCCCTCTCAGCGCCACTTGTCTGCCTCCTAGTGGGTATTTTCAACATTTTTCTCTCCAGTTGCTTCTTCACGGACGCATGAAAAGAAGCAGACATCATAGAAATCCCGAAACCAAGGAAATCGCGCTACCTAGCCTCTAGTTACAGACCCATTAGTCTCCTCAACAGACAGGGGAAAATTTATGAACACATAATATTAAATAGCCTCCGTAAACAGGTCCTTACCAAAAAGCTTCTTTCTGACGAACAGTTCGGTTTCAGACCCGAACACTCACGGATTATGCAGATTCACTATCTTACATAATACTTCCTAGACGGCTTCTCCTACTTAACGCGTACCAGTTATCGAATCCACAACACCGATGCCCTCTTTTTCGACGTTGCGAAAGCGTTCAACAAAATTTGGCACGACGGCATACAAGCTTTTTAAACTTAACGTGCCCGATAGGCTTACTCACATAATCAGAGCCTTCTTTGCCAACCGCCTTTTCCTTTTTCGTATAGAGGGAACTCTCTCCTTCCAGTGCCCTCTCAGGGCTGGAGTCCATCAATGCTCTCCCCGCTCCTCTTCACACTCTACACAAGTGACATCCTGAAGGACCCAGTTGTCAACACCGCTTTCTTTGCAGATGATACAGAACTTTATGTCGCTCATTTTAACAAGATATATTTTACAACGATGCTCTAAAGAGCCGCTAGTTGCTTAGGCGCTTGGTTTCGCTTATGGAGAATCGAAGTGAACCGTCGGAACAAAAATCCGAAAAATTCTCCGGGCATGATCACTCTATTTGGCCGCCAGATCACATGGCAACAAACTGCCAAATAGCCAGGAGTTACATTCGACCACTCCAATACCTTTTTGAAATGAAAGTCACGTTCTTACCCAAACCAGGTAAGAATGACTATACAGACCCTAAATCCAACAGACCCATTAGCCTCACATCCTTTCTCCTAAAGACGATGGAGGGGATGTGTGAACGGGAGTTGAGGAGGTCGGCGCTAATTATCGTAGCGCTACACGAAAAACAACACACCTATAGCTTAGGTAAATCGACAGAATCGGCACTTCACCATGTAATAACAAAGATTGGAGAGGCCATCCAAAACAAAGTAATATGTCTAGGCTCCTTTACAGACATAGAAGGTGCTTTTGACAGAACAAATTTCTCCAGCATAAAAGGTGCCCTAAGTAGACATAATATTGAACCGCCACTGATTAACTGGATAGTAAACATGCTCAGTACACGAACAATAAAGATTTCTAGTGAATCTCAGACAATTCAGATCATGAAAGGATGCCCGCAGGGTTGGGTTCTTTCATCTCTCCTGTGGAATATGGCCATTAATGAGCTCATCAGCAAATTTAACGCTAACCATTCGGTTATACAGCTAACACAGTCGGTTATACAGATGATCTGACAACACTGGTCTCTGGAAAGACAGCAAGCATTGTGTACGACCTGACCCAAGCGGCTCTCCGTATTGTGGAGAGATGTTAAACCGTTAATCCAAACAAAACGGTTATACTAATGTTCACACAAAAACGAATGCTGAATAACTATCATCTTCCAAGTCTTTTCAGCACAAAACTCCAGCTTTCCTCCGAGGTAAAATACTTAGGTCTTACCTTGGACAGTAAATTTAACAGGCGTTTTTAATTTATATTCTGTTGCTTATCTCTACATTCCTACGTCCTTCCTGTTGTGTCTTGTTCAGTGTATTGGTGACTCAAATAAGTTTTTTATAACACAAAGAATGCAATTTAATATTTAGAAATCACTATAATTGATCACTCCTATATTAGTCATTGAGTAGATTGGTACTGTAATAATCTACTAATAGCAGTAATATTATGGATACACTAGATGTACAACAACATCTGAAAAAGATTCACCCCACTCTATAAAATAATGTTTATGCTGCCAATAAACTACCCATGTACACCCACGTACCAACGTATATAATATGCAATTTGGATACAGATGATAAACCAGGGTCACATTTGGGTAGCTTTATATATCGATACGAATGACGTCGGTCAATATTTTGATTCATTCGGACGGGCACCTGTACGATATCATCTAGAGTTTTTTAAAAGAAATTGTAAAAGATGGAACTGGAATGTTGATAGGATTCAGAATGAGTGGACTTCAGTTTGTGGCGAATATTGCTTAATGTATTTGCTATATAAGTTTCAGGGATGTTCAATGCATAGTTTTACGAGTATATTTACAGGGAACACATTGAACAACGATATTTTAGTGGATGAGATGTTTCGCTCCTATTTTATAGATAATTAGTAATAAGATTTTGTATTTTATAAATAAAAATTTTAACAAAATTAGGTAATGTGTTTTATTGATGATTCAGATTAGTGTAGATAGGAACAAAGGAGTATATAACAATATCACCACGCTGAGGAAGAATAGATAATGACGGTATTGAATGAACAATAGATAAGTAGATAAGAACAATGGAGCGCTAATGACGGTGGAGGCTCGAAGCGGATATCAATTAGATAAGAGTTAATTGATCTGCACATCTCCGGAACCGTGCATCCTATCCTGTACCGGTAAATACAGGGTATGAGCAAGTTCGTAGTGACCGCTGTTATGGTCATGCCTCCCCTATATGCATATATATATATATATATATATATATATATATATATATATATATATATATATATATATATATATATATATATATATATATATATATATGCATATAGGGGAGGCATGACCATAACAGCGGTCACTACGAACTTGCTCATACCCTGTATTTACCGGTACAGGAGGTACATATTAGCCACTAACATCTTAGCTACCTTCTCCAACTAACGGTTCCAAACCCATACACAAATGTAGAATAATTATGGTATTAGCAAAAAGTAAATGGTTCCAAGTGCTCGGCGAACCCAATAGCAGTACTGGTTATAATGGAAGCCAGATTGAGACTGGGCCTAGGGGTAAAGAATCCCCGAGCAGTGAAAGTAACGCATCGAAATGCTAAGCGACATAATTTCACCGAGACTCTCACCTTTTCATTCATTCGAGTCACCTATTTCATCTCCACGTGCATACCAGCCTTCAACAAGATCACAATCTGTATCACCTAACGTTATGCAGCAGGCTGTCGCCCATGAACCTGCACCCGCTCCAGGCAGAAATCCTTTATATATATATATATATATATATATATATATATATATATATATATATATATATATATATATATATATATAAAGGCTTCTATGGAAAATGCCAAAAAAATCTTATGGTATTTGAAAGAAAGTGGTTTGATCTCATTTTCACTTGACGTAAATTGACTAGACTGGTGATGGATAGGAATAAAATATGAGAGATGTCTGATATGAGTCCGTAATGTTACGGATAATAGATATTTATTAAAGGATATGTCTGAACCGACATTCCAATACGGTACACATCTCCATGCGTAATGCCCATGTCCAGCAGTTGATCTAAAGGCTAATGAAGATGAAAAAAACGTATGCTTGTAAATGTAAAAGTATTATGGAATATATAAAAAGGTGCAATTAAAAGTACTTAAGTGTACTTGAGAGAAAACTATTTACCAGGAATACTTGTTTTTCCTACGGCTGCTTTGCTAACTTTTGAACTACAATAAATTGCTATGCTGTCATCATGCTATTTATTGTTTTAAAGTCTGGTATTTATTGGGTATATTAAAAAATATTTGTAAATTAACAATATGAATGTATCCCGTATAATAGATCTAAATTATATATATATATATATATATATATATATATATATATATATATATATATATATATATATATATATATATATATATATATATATATATATATACGATAGCACAATAATTAAGCAACGCAGTGGGACCATTCTGAGCCATCGCTCACTGAGAGTATGGTATAAGCACAAATCGGTTGGCTCGACGGATAAAAAATCACGCTTTTCCAGAACACGAGTGTAAAATAGCAGCGTAATGCTGTTGTATTTCGTACGGTGAGCGTAGAGAAACTCAACTCCTTTTCACAGTAAACATGACAATCCATCGTAGACCTCTAAGGTAATAATGCACCTGCGTTTTATTTCTTAATCCAGGATGGATGTAAATGTCTATTATCTACTACATCCACCAAAAATGAGATGGACTGTGTGTTCGTTTGTCACCCTTATCCTATTAAATATTTATTACTTTGAGATCTTCAAAAGTAAAATATTAAATCTTACCACACGCAGTTTTTTAAGTCCTATGCCTACTAGAACTTACTTCCGACTTAATAAATATGTCATTGTGAATAAAGAATAAAATTCACAAATAATATGTTATATGTGGTAAACTAAAATAAAATTGAAGTAAAACCTACAATATAACTTTTGATTAACAAATAAGAAAGTAAAATGTAAAATATTACTTGATGCTTTTACGTTTTTAATACGACTAAGAAATATGCAAATTATCCTAGGTAGCTCTGCTGTGTTCAATAAGATAACAAACGTTGTATTCAAAAAAAGTGAATGTGTTTTATTTTTTTTTTTAATTAACAAACCAATAAAACTTAATGCCTGCTGTGTACTGTGAGCAACATAATTAAAACGGTGATTGAAGTGCTCGTTAGAACAACGGTTCTAACCGAAACGGCGATCAAAATAACTGTTTAATTTAACGAACAACAGACGCACCGTATATTTTAGTAATATAGCGATGATCATAATGATTGCTGTGTGGTATTATATCTTTAAGTTTATTAGCCTTAGAAACAATAATAAAGTAAAAATAGCTTTTTCTTTGTTTGGGAACTAAGTTTCAGTAAACCCCGTCCATACTAATAATCATACGGATGTGCTTCTCAGAACAACGTTAGTATCACGGAGACTAATAAAAAGAAATAAAAATGATCAATTAAAACCAAGTCCTTAATATATACCTACTGTTACGCCACACCGCCACAGCTAATCACAGCGTACCGTTCAAGTCAGACAATCGTAGCCAAGCCAAGCCAAAACCACCACTCTAACTACCAGATACCTATGGTAGGGGTCCAGCTATATAGTAACTTACAACCTCATTTTTCGGATTCAGTGTAACTACCGCCATTTACAAGATGAAACTCTGTTCAAAATATTTTGATTAAATAAATTTATTGTCTTTATGGTCTTCTACTTCCCCCATGACCATGGGTGCTGGAAAGCACCCGAAACGTCGGGTATTAAATATAAAATAAATAAAACGCGAAAAAATCCGTAAAAGTAGTTTTAATCAGTCTTCTACTTTCTTTTTACTTTATTTATTGTTACATTTCAGAAGTGGGAAAATCCAGAAGAAATCTATTAAAAACCGAGGTACAAAAGGCAATGCAAGAGTTAGACGAAGAGTTACCCTCCGTGAACACAGGAAAAGAACACCGTGCGGCCTCGCTTATTCCAGAGTTCGAGCCCGATAATGAGGAATGTAGTAGTGTAATAGCGTGGCTCAAAAAGAATAGATAAAATCGGCAAAATTCACGACTGGAGCGAAACTACAAGGTCATTTTAACATAGACTAAGAGGTCAATCAAGACGATGATACAATCGGCTTTATGTGTAAGAAAAAATATACACGTGTTTACTTTATCTACACTGTGTCTTGGCTCCTAAAATACGTTCAAACCAAGGAAAATATCCCTTATTATATTTCTCCTTATGATAAAATGTTAGTAACCAGAAGCAATGTGAAAAGAGCTAGAGGTTAGTTTATATGATCGTCAATCTGCCTATCAAGCTATAGGATTATGGTAAGTGTTCTCAATGCCAGGTGAGGCCAGCCCCAGACGTGACCGTGAAGAAGAATAAGATAGTAATCTAATAACTTTGGATAAATCTTTGTATTGTATTCGCAATAATTCTGGGTTTAACGTGACAGCCTAACAAAGGACACTGCTGAACATAGGCCTCTCCAGAAAATATCACACAAATTAAATATTTTCTATAGTAAACACATTAGGCAGGCGATTTAGCAATCGCAGTTTTTAGACACTACCGCACAATAGATAATAAATTTAGACTACGCAACTTCTAAAACGAGGTAAAAGAGCGCATTGCAGAATTAAGACAGGATAAGTAAGATAATTTGCTGGAGGATGTCGAGCCATACCAAACTGCCTTCTAGCAGTTGACCCGAGCTCTGAAAGCAGAACAATCCTCACCCATTCCACCTCTAATTTGGCAAGGAAACCAGATCTCGCCTTTGATGACTCCGAAAAATCCGAATGCCTCGCGGACAGTTCAGAGAGCCAATGCACAGGAGCGCAACGTCACAGAAGAGCATCTGAACGCAGCTGTTTCTTACACAAAAGCGGTACGTTCTCATCAGAAAAAAATTAGATGAAGAAATCAAGAAACTGTCAGATCATCTTTTCATGTTGTCCACAATGAGTACGGATCTAGTAAAAAAAAATTCTTCAAAGAATTCGATAAGAACATTACAGAAACAAAAAACGTGTCAAATGAGGAAAATAAACTGCAGAATATATGGATTCGCTAGAATAATTCTAGCAAATCCATATATTTAACTTTGCAAAGGTCGAAGCGGAAGTCGAGCGTACGTCTGCGCTACCATTTGCAGGCCCCGCGTTAGATCCTGTGACTGTTGATGAAGTCACAGAAACCATCAAAAACAAATCATCATAACAAATCATCAATCAAAAACAAATCAGCACCCGGCCCGCACCGCACCCTGACCACATTAAGAACATGGTGCTGAAATCCCTCTCAGCGCCACTTGTCTGCCTCCTAGTGGGTATTTTCAACATTTTTCTCTCCAGTTGCTTCTTCACGGACGCATGAAAAGAAGCAGACATCATAGAAATCCCGAAACCAAGGAAATCGCGCTACCTAGCCTCTAGTTACAGACCCATTAGTCTCCTCAACAGACAGGGGAAAATTTATGAACACATAATATTAAATAGCCTCCGTAAACAGGTCCTTACCAAAAAGCTTCTTTCTGACGAACAGTTCGGTTTCAGACCCGAACACTCACGGATTATGCAGATTCACTATCTTACATAATACTTCCTAGACGGTTTCTCCTACTTAACGCGTACCAGTTATCGAATCCACAACACCGATGCCCTCTTTTTCGACGTTGCGAAAGCGTTCAACAAAATTTGGCACGACGGCATACAAGCTTTTTAAACTTAACGTGCCCGATAGGCTTACTCACATAATCAGAGCCTTCTTTGCCAACCGCCTTTTCCTTTTTCGTATAGAGGGAACTCTCTCCTTCCAGTGCCCTCTCAGGGCTGGAGTCCATCAATGCTCTCCCCGCTCCTCTTCACACTCTACACAAGTGACATCCTGAAGGACCCAGTTGTCAACACCGCTTTCTTTGCAGATGATACAGAACTTTATGTCGCTCATTTTAACAAGATATATTTTACAACGATGCTCTAAAGAGCCGCTAGTTGCTTAGGCGCTTGGTTTCGCTTATGGAGAATCGAAGTGAACCGTCGGAACAAAAATCCGAAAAATTCTCCGGGCATGATCACTCTATTTGGCCGCCAGATCACATGGCAACAAACTGCCAAATAGCCAGGAGTTACATTCGACCACTCCAATACCTTTTTGAAATGAAAGTCACGTTCTTACCCAAACCAGGTAAGAATGACTATACAGACCCTAAATCCAACAGACCCATTAGCCTCACATCCTTTCTCCTAAAGACGATGGAGGGGATGTGTGAACGGGAGTTGAGGAGGTCGGCGCTAATTATCGTAGCGCTACACGAAAAACAACACACCTATAGCTTAGGTAAATCGACAGAATCGGCACTTCACCATGTAATAACAAAGATTGGAGAGGCCATCCAAAACAAAGTAATATGTCTAGGCTCCTTTACAGACATAGAAGGTGCTTTTGACAGAACAAATTTCTCCAGCATAAAAGGTGCCCTAAGTAGACATAATATTGAACCGCCACTGATTAACTGGATAGTAAACATGCTCAGTACACGAACAATAAAGATTTCTAGTGAATCTCAGACAATTCAGATCATGAAAGGATGCCCGCAGGGTTGGGTTCTTTCATCTCTCGTGTGGAATATGGCCATTAATGAGCTCATCAGCAAATTTAACGCTAACCATTCGGTTATACAGCTAACACAGTCGGTTATACAGATGATCTGACAACACTGGTCTCTGGAAAGACAGCAAGCATTGTGTACGACCTGACCCAAGCGGCTCTCCGTATTGTGGAGAGATGTTAAACCGTTAATCCAAACAAAACGGTTATACTAATGTTCACACAAAAACGAATGCTGAATAACTATCATCTTCCAAGTCTTTTCAGCACAAAACTCCAGCTTTCCTCCGAGGTAAAATACTTAGGTCTTACCTTGGACAGTAAATTTAACAGGCGTTTTTAATTTATATTCTGTTGCTTATCTCTACATTCCTACGTCCTTCCTGTCGTGTCTTGTTCAGTGTATTGGTGACTCAAATAAGTTTTTTATAACACAAAGAATGCAATTTAATATTTAGAAATCACTATAATTGATCACTCCTATATTAGTCATTGAGTAGATTGGTACTGTAATAATCTACTAATAGCAGTAATATTATGGATACACTAGATGTACAACAACATCTGAAAAAGATTCACCCCACTCTAGAAAATAATGTTTATGCTGCCAATAAACTACCCATGTACACCCACGTACCAACGTATATAATATGCAATTTGGATACAGATGATAAACCAGGGTCACATTGGGTAGCTTTATATATCGATACGAATGACGTCGGTCAATATTTTGATTCATTCGGACGGGCACCTGTACGATATAATCTAGAGTTTTTTAAAAGAAATTGTAAAAGATGGAACTGGAATGTTGATAGGATTCAGAATGAGTGGACTTCAGTTTGTGGCGAATATTGCTTAATGTATTTGCTATATAAGTTTCAGGGATGTTCAATGCATAGTTTTACGAGTATATTTACAGGGAACACATTGAACAACGATATTTTAGTGGATGAGATGTTTCGCTCCTATTTTATAGATAATTAGTAATAAGATTTTGTATTTTATAAATAAAAATTTTAACAAAATTAGGTAATGTGTTTTATTGATGATTCAGATTAGTGTAGATAGGAACAAAGGAGTATATAACAATATCACCACGCTGAGGAAGAATAGATAATGACGGTATTGAATGAACAATAGATAAGTAGATAAGAACAATGGAGCGCTAATGACGGTGGAGGCTCGAAGCGGATATCAATTAGATAAGAGTTAATTGATCTGCACATCTCCGGAACCGTGCATCCTACGCAAAAATGGACCGCAGATTCGTGATCAGAGCATGCCAAAACCTTTCTTTTTTTATTTTTAGGACCGTGAGTCGACGAACGTCGTACTTGTACCACTTCTGACTCAGTGCGCCAGAACTGTTACAACCTTTCTACAAGTGCGCCAGAACTGGTACAACCTAACTACACACATTAAAGAAAATTAAGTATTTTAAAATTGTTATACAATTACGAAATCATAGTATGTAAATTTGCTGTCAGCCCACGTTACAATTATTTAAAGCTTCTTATGTCTTGCCGCGTGAAAGGTATGGCTGCAGAACCAATCAACCTAATTACATTTAGTGCCATGGTTTGACGCAATTATATGAGTATACTAATTTATAATACAGTAACATTTTTTTTGCTTCAAAAAATATAATGTTCCGTTGCATTTTCAACAACATATAGAAGATGATGTATTTCTGAACATTTCCGATGACAGTAATAAATTCTGTGTATAATTATCGTCATCATTATCATTTAAATCTATCACAAGTTCACTGCTGAACGATGGTGATGGTCACTATGGCTACTATATATATATATATATATATATATATATATATATATATATATATATATATATCGTCCCCTTACAACTAAAACCGCTTATCCGACATGAACCTAAATTTATAGTATCGCAATTTAAAAGTTTGACGCTATAAATAAGTATTAAAATTTAGTTATCCTTGTGATTCAAGATTCAATTATGAAAGAAAGACAAACTGTTATTGGATTTAAATATGAATAACTTAAAAAACGCACTGTAAATTACTAAAAAATACAAAAAATGCTGACAAGGGAAGACACTTAATTAGTTTTACCTGTATATTACAAATATTATTAATCTGTTATTATTTTATAAAGTATCGCAATAATTGTAATTATTGATAGTTTTTCAGATTCTCTACTACAATAACTATAATTCAAAGAATGTTAGAACATGTAAACACTAAGAACCCGGTTAAAATGAATGATTTTTGGAATACATAGTTGGTTTTACTTGTATAAACTTTCAAATTTACTGAATGAAATCCAATTATTTGCAAGACTTTTGTACTTTTGTATGTGTTTTAAAAGAAATAATAATATAAACGAACTATTATTTACTGAAAGAAACAAGGTAATATTAAAAAAAAAAAAACAGGAATTAAATCACGAAACATCTTTATTTTGCTAAGTAGAAAATCCCGACTACTTAAATCTTAAAACTAAAATAATACCGAAATAACCATAGGATAATTTTTTCTTGTTAATTTTCTGTGAAAATACTACTCATTGTCAGATAAATCAGACTCTTCAGAAATTGCTGCTTCAGGTAAACAGTCAACAGTTCTGTTATCTGTAGCCAAAGACTGAAACCAGCCATGGTACTCTTCAGGTATAACACCCTTTTCGCATAGATTTAATAAATCTTTCTTTTTGGCTACAGTTATGGGCAATGGTTTGTTGTACAGCTGTTGCAAAGCAGGAAATATGAACTCACAGCTAGTCGAAGAGGTCGCATGTTCACAGGCGTCTGGTTGTTTCGATTTACGCCTTGTCGCATAGCCGTGACTTTCCGATACAGTAGTTGCAGATTTATTTAGTTGTGTTCCTGAGCAAGTGACGTCCATTGTCATGAAATTGGTTGACATATCATAGTTATAGTATATGTTTCGATCACCTTTTATGTATTTCATCCTTTTTATCTTAAGCCATTGAATTCTCTGACCTTCCGTGTTTGTTGTCTTGTTCAAAATTATAGTGCTCGCTAATTGTTTCAGATCTTTGAATTCAGAATACGTGAACTGTTTTACGTTGTATTTGTTTTTCTTCACTTTCTTGGTGCCCTTTTTATACGTGTCCTTTGATCGGGCATCTTTGAATATATTGATCCAGTCCGATAAACAATACACGTCACGATGTTTTTTCGCAGATTCAATTGAGCTATGCATCGAGTCGGCCTCCATGTAAGAATGGCCAGACTCCAAAAACTTGTGCTCAATAATCTGTAATTGTTTGCTCTGATTGATAACCCACAAGAGTAAAGCGGCTATGAACTGATTTCTGTTTTGTCCCCCGCATGTATCGGAGAACAAACTAACCTCTGTTACATTTTCTGGAATGCAGTTTGTTAAATAATGGGCTAGAATAGTGCCAACTTCCGAGCTACCTTTTTTGCCGTGTACCTCCGTCCATACAAAGCAATATGCTTCGTTTGGTAGCGCGCTTTCATATAACGTTAAGTTATAAACAGTCAATTTTCTGGTATAATAAAGAAGGCCAACCTGAGTACTAGTAATTTGTAAAATAGCTTGAAGATCAAATGTTGCTGATAAAAAGTTTAGTTCTCTTTCTGCTCTCTCCTTATCCTTGGCCTTTTCAGCATTGCATGCTCGTTTCTTTTCTATGTGATCTTCATAGTTTTGTACTAAATTTGCTTTTTCATCTGCGTTTGCACGATTGTATTTAGTACAGACAAGACATTGGTCTTTCTTGGGCACGAAAAAGCTCAAGTTAAACTCCCTAGAAAAAATTCTTCTATAAGTTATTTCTGACACCGGTTTTGTATTACGTTCTTTGCATTGATTAACATATAAAGAATACATCTTAGCTAAGGAAAGCCCAGCACTTAAGTATTTGCGTTTCGATTGCTTTCTAGTGTAGTGACTTTCCATTGTTGGGAAAGAAGCTATATGGCTTTTGATTTCCTCAATTTTTTCAGGTGGGGTTTTATTTGGGGCTTCTTTACGTCCACGAGGATCTTTATCTTCTAAATAACAGCCAAATTGATCTGTTCGCTTTATAGCATTATTCACACTAAAAGGCGAAATACTCAAAGTACTGCAAAAAAATCTAGAACAGACATACTTTTGTTGTCCTTCAACTACAAAAAAACATTTTTTGGTAAAAGAACGTTCTGTTGTCCTTTTTCGGTCTTTTAAAAGTCTTTTCGTCGGCATAACGCTCACATGCTTCAGCAGAAAAGCTTTTCGTCCTACGAAATCAAGACCCCAGTATAGTCTGCATAAAGTTTGTCTTACACTTTCAGTAAAATTATTAGAGCATTGGTATTTACATTTAGAACAGTCAACGGTTGTAGGAACTTTTGGGTTTCTGACCTTTTTCCCAGTAACATACGATAAGCCTTCCGCTCTTCGTTTTTTTGCGACGTTAATTTTCCAAGACGCGGGATCCGGTTGGCGCCAGCGTGATTGCGGCTTCAATATCTTCCAGCTACGTTCAAATATATCAAACATCACAAGTTCCGCTATTTGACGAGATTCAGACTTGTTGCCGAATAGCATCTGTATACATTTGCCCCGTTGAATGTTTTTATTTTTTTCTGCTGTGTGAACTAAATCTGGATTAAGTAATTCTTCTAAATTTATGAGCTCGGAGTCATCTGAGTCACTAGGAGGAGCTTGTTGATTTTCTGGGTGGTATGTAGGGTCGTTATCAGAGAAATCACCTCCATAGAGTGATTCTATATCAGATTCGACACTCCGCTCTTGTTTTTCAATCTCTGTTAATAAATAAATATAAATAAAATAATTATAGGTGAACGTACTTAAAGTAAGAACACAACACATTACATTAAGCCACTTAGTTATCCAAAAAAATCACCTTCAGAATTTAAAGTTTCAGCAGATATGACACCACTCTTAAAACTATCAACCATGGCTTCTGGTTGCACTTGTTTATTTGTGCCTGGCTGGCAATGATAGCTAGTATTAGTTTCTGTAAAAAAAAACTTAATTCAAAATAAAATCTTATTGATAATAATCATTAATTTAATTATGTAAAATAACGTATTTAAAATTGTACCTGATATTTTACACTCTTCAGACAGTAATAATATATCATTGACTCCAAGGTTATTTCCATTATTTCTGTTGCTCTTTTTATACTTCTTGTCTTTTGTTTCTGGTTCATTAAGAACTATATTCAGGCATTCTGTAAAAATTGTATTTTTATTAGTAGGTATACCTAAATCACTTACAAAACTTACAAAATATAACATAAAACTTTTACTTTTAGCATCACTACCAGTACTATTTTCTATACTTTCTGAATTGTTTGTATTTTCGTCGCTCTGTTTGCATTTACGTTTACACTTCTTGCATTTTTGTTCTTTAGAGCATTCTGTAAAGTAAAATTTATTACTATGGTATTTTAAATGCTCTTACAAATGATGACACTAAGTATGAGACCAGCCAGCCAGTTAATTGGTTTTGTCCGTGTGATGGGATATTTTCCAGTGGTGAAAAGTTACCTAGGTCCGTCTCCAACGTGCCGAGAATGTCTGTGTAAATTTTCATTAAGATGGTTAAGCGATTTCACCGCGAAAGAGATACAAACCATTACGTTAAACAGATAGACGGGAAGTAGTTCTACTGTTTTGTACTGTTCATAGGTAGATAATAAAATAATGAGTTGCTTATCAGTACAGAGGTTACGAAGTACATCATCTTACGATTATTATGTAGAAACCTCTTACCTTCTTTCTTACTGATAATTTCAACAGGATTGTTTAAAGGTTGTTGTATAAAATAATCGAAGGCTTGAGATAAAAGATAGTCATCTTCATCGGATATTTGCAGCCCGAGATCTCCAGTTCCTGTGATAAGCATAATAATTATTGTATTTCACTTAGAACAACACTCATCACAGTACTTATTCGATACTTTTATAATCAAGCAATCAAAAGTTTTGTAGTGGAACCATAACCTCAAAACTATAATATAACACTACTTACCGTTTGTATACCTACTTGTACCACTTCTGACTCAGTGCGCCAGAACTGTTACAACCTTTCTACAAGTGCGCCAGAACTGGTACAACCTAACTACACACATTAAAGAAAATTAAGTATTTTAAAATTGTTATACAATTACGAAATCATAGTATGTAAATTTGCTGTCAGCCCACGTTACAATTATTTAAAGCTTCTTATGTCTTGCCGCGTGAAAGGTATGGCTGCAGAACCAATCAACCTAATTACATTTAGTGCCATGGTTTGACGCAATTATATGAGTATACTAATTTATAATACAGTAACATTTTTTTTGCTTCAAAAAATATAATTTTCCGTTGCATTTTCAACAACATATAGAAGATGATGTATTTCTGAACATTTCCGATGACAGTAATAAATTCTGTGTATAATTATCGTCATCATTATCATTTAAATCTATCACAAGTTCACTGCTGAACGATGGTGATGGTCACTATGGCTACTATATATATATATATATATATATATATATATATATATATATATATAATATATGCATATAGGGGAGGCATGACCATAACAGCGGTCACTACGAACTTGCTCATACCCTGTATTTACCGGTACAGGAGGTACATATTAGCCACTAACATCTTAGCTACCTTCTCCAACTAACGGTTCCAAACCCACACACAAATGTAGAATAATTATGGTATTAGCAAAAAGTAAATGGTTCCAAGTGCTCGGCGAACCCAATAGCAGTACTGGTTATAATGGAAGCCAGATTGAGACTGGGCCTAGGGGTAAAGAATCCCCGAGCAGTGAAAGTAACGCATCGAAATGCTAAGCGACATAATTTCACCGAGACTCTCACCTTTTCATTCATTCGAGTCACCTATTTCATCTCCACGTGCATACCAGCCTTCAACAAGATCACAATCTGTATCACCTAACGTTATGCAGCAGGCTGTCGCCCATGAACCTGCACCCGCTCCAGGCAGAAATCCTTTATATATATATATATATATATATATATATATATATATATATATATATATATATATATATATATATATATATATATATATAAAGGCTACTATGGAAAATGCCAAAAAAATCTTATGGTATTTGAAAGAAAGTGGTTTGATCTCATTTTCACTTGACGTAAATTGACTAGACTGGTGATGGATAGGAATAAAATATGAGAGATGTCAGATATGAGTCCGTAATGTTACGGATAATAGAT
The DNA here is from genome assembly GCA_036936625.1 of Parnassius smintheus behrii. Classification (NCBI taxonomy): domain Eukaryota; kingdom Metazoa; phylum Arthropoda; class Insecta; order Lepidoptera; family Papilionidae; genus Parnassius; species Parnassius smintheus. The sequence continues at coordinate 29,670,469 of JAUPFT010000021.1, forward strand.
ATTTATTAAAGGATATGTCTGAACCGACATTCCAATACGGTACACATCTCCATGCGTAATGCCCATGTCCAGCAGTTGATCTAAAGGCTAATGAAGATGAAAAAAACGTATGCTTGTAAATGTAAAAGTATTATGGAATATATAAAAAGGTGCAATTAAAAGTACTTAAGTGTACTTGAGAGAAAACTATTTACCAGGAATACTTGTTTTTCCTACGGCTGCTTTGCTAACTTTTGAACTACAATAAATTGCTATGCTGTCATCATGCTATTTATTGTTTTAAAGTCTGGTATTTATTGGGTATATTAAAAAATATTTGTAAATTAACAATATGAATGTATCCCGTATAATAGATCTAAATATATATATATATATATATATATATATATATATATATATATATATATATATATATATATATATATATATATATATATATATATATATATATATATATATATATATATATATATATATATATATACGATAGCACAATAATTAAGCAACGCAGTGGGACCATTCTGAGCCATCGCTCACTGAGAGTATGGTATAAGCACAAATCGGTTGGCTCGACGGATAAAAAATCACGCTTTTCCAGAACACGAGTGTAAAATAGCAGCGTAATGCTGTTGTATTTCGTACGGTGAGCGTAGAGAAACTCAACTCCTTTTCACAGTAAACATGACAATCCATCGTAGACCTCTAAGGTAATAATGCACCTGCGTTTTATTTCTTAATCCAGGATGGATGTAAATGTCTATTATCTACTACATCCACCAAAAATGAGATGGACTGTGTGTTCGTTTGTCACCCTTATCCTATTAAATATTTATTACTTTGAGATCTTCAAAAGTAAAATATTAAATCTTACCACACGCAGTTTTTTAAATCCTATGCCTACTAGAACTTACTTCCGACTTAATAAATATGTCATTGTGAATAAAGAATAAAATTCACAAATAATATGTTATATGTGGTTAACTAAAATAAAATTGAAGTAAAACCTACAATATAACTTTTGATTAACAAATAAGAAAGTAAAATGTAAAATATTACTTGATGCTTTTACGTTTTTAATACGACTAAGAAATATGCAAATTATCCTAGGTAGCTCTGCTGTGTTCAATAAGATAACAAACGTTGTATTCAAAAAAAGTGAATGTGTTTTATTTTTTTTTTAATTAACAAACCAATAAAACTTAATGCCTGCTGTGTACTGTGAGCAACATAATTAAAACGGTGATTGAAGTGCTCGTTAGAACAACGGTTCTAACCGAAACGGCGATCAAAATAACTGTTTAATTTAACGAACAACAGACGCACCGTATATTTTAGTAATATAGCGATGATCATAATGATTGCTGTGTGGTATTATATCTTTAAGTTTATTAGCCTTAGAAACAATAATAAAGTAAAAATAGCTTTTTCTTTGTTTGGGAACTAAGTTTCAGTAAACCCCGTCCATACTAATAATCATACGGATGTGCTTCTCAGAACAACGTTAGTATCACGGAGACTAATAAAAAGAAATAAAAATGATCAATTAAAACCAAGTCCTTAATATATACCTACTGTTACGCCACACCGCCACAGCTAATCACAGCGTACCGTTCAAGTCAGACAATCGTAGCCAAGCCAAGCCAAAACCACCACTCTAACTACCAGATACCTATGGTAGGGGTCCAGCTATATAGTAACTTACAACCTCATTTTTCGGATTCAGTGTAACTACCGCCATTTACAAGATGAAACTCTGTTCAAAATATTTTGATTAAATAAATTTATTGTCTTTATGGTCTTCTACTTCCCCCGTGACCATGGATGTTGGAAAGCACCCGAAACGTCGGGTATTAAATATAAAATAAATAAAACGCGAAAAAATCCGTAAAAGTAGTTTTAATCAGTCTTCTACTTTCTTTTTACTTTATTTATTGTTACATTTCAGAAGTGGGAAAATCCAGAAGAAATCTATTAAAAACCGAGGTACAAAAGGCAATGCAAGAGTTAGACGAAGAGTTACCCTCCGTGAACACAGGAAAAGAACACCGTGCGGCCTCGCTTATTCCAGAGTTCGAGCCCGATAATGAGGAATGTAGTAGTGTAATAGCGTGGCTCAAAAAGAATAGATAAAATCGGCAAAATTCACGACTGGAGCGAAACTACAAGGTCATTTTAACATAGACTAAGAGGTCAATCAAGACGATGATACAATCGGCTTTATGTGTAAGAAAAAATATACACGTGTTTACTTTATCTACACTGTGTCTTGGCTCCTAAAATACGTTCAAACCAAGGAAAATATCCCTTATTATATTTCTCCTTATGATAAAATGTTAGTAACCAGAAGCAATGTGAAAAGAGCTAGAGGTTAGTTTATATGATCGTCAATCTGCCTATCAAGCTATAGGATTATGGTAAGTGTTCTCAATGCCAGGTGAGGCCAGCCCCAGACGTGACCGTGAAGAAGAATAAGATAGTAATCTAATAACTTTGGATAAATCTTTGTATTGTATTCGCAATAATTCTGGGTTTAACGTGACAGCCTAACAAAGGACACTGCTGAACATAGGCCTCTCCAGAAAATATCACACAAATTAAATATTTTCTATAGTAAACACATTAGGCAGGCGATTTAGCAATCGCAGTTTTTAGACACTACCGCACAATAGATAATAAATTTAGACTACGCAACTTCTAAAACGAGGTAAAATAGCGCATTGCAGAATTAGGACAGGATAAGTAAGATAATTTGCTGGAGTATGTCGAGCCATACCAAACTGCCTTCTAGCAGTTGACCCGAGCTCTGAAAGCAGAACAATCCTCACCCATTCCACCTCTAATTTGGCAAGGAAACCAGATCTCGCCTTTGATGACTCCGAAAAATCCGAATGCCTCGCGGACAGTTCAGAGAGCCAATGCACAGGAGCGCAACGTCACAGAAGAGCATCTGAAGGCAGCTGTTTCTTACACAAAAGCGGTACGTTCTCATCAGAAAAAATTTAGCTGAAGAAATCAAGAAACTGTCAGATCATCTTTTCATGTTGTCCACAATGAGTACGGATCTAGTAAAAAAAAATTCTTCAAAGAATTCGATAAGAACATTACAGAAACAAAAAACGTGTCAAATGAGGAAAATAAACTGCAGAATATATGGATTCGCTAGAATAATTCTAGCAAATCCATATATTTAACTTTGCAAAGGTCGAAGCGGAAGTCGAGCGTACGTCTGCGCTACCATTTGCAGGCCCCGCGTTAGATCCTGTGACTGTTGATGAAGTCACAGAAACCATCAAAAACAAATCATCGTAACAAATCATCAATCAAAAACAAATCAGCACCCGGCCCGCACCGCACCCTGACCACATTAAGAACATGGTGCTGAAATCCCTCTCAGCGCCACTTGTCTGCCTCCTAGTGGGTATTTTCAACATTTTTCTCTCCAGTTGCTTCTTCACGGACGCATGAAAAGAAGCAGACATCATAGAAATCCCGAAACCAAGGAAATCGCGCAACCTAGCCTCTAGTTACAGACCCATTAGTCTCCTCAACAGACAGGGGAAAATTTATGAACACATAATATTAAATAGCCTCCGTAAACAGGTCCTTACCAAAAAGCTTCTTTCTGACGAACAGTTCGGTTTCAAACCCGAACACTCACGGATTATGCAGATTCACTATCTTACATAATACTTCCTAGACGGCTTCTCCTACTTAACGCGTACCAGTTATCGAATCCACAACACCGATGCCCTCTTTTTCGACGTTGCGAAAGCGTTCAACAAAATTTGGCACGACGGCATACAAGCTTTTTAAACTTAACGTGCCCGATAGGCTTACTCACATAATCAGAGCCTTCTTTGCCAACCGCCTTTTCCTGTTTCGTATAGAGGGAACTCTCTCCTTCCAGTGCCCTCTCAGGGCTGAAGTCCATCAATGCTCTCCCCGCTCCTCTTCACACTCTACACAAGTGACATCCTGAAGGACCCAGTTGTCAACACCGCTTTCTTTGCAGATGATACAGAACTTTATGTCGCTCATTTTAACAAGAAATATTTTACAACGATGCTCTAAAGAGCCGCTAGTTGCTTAGGCGCTTGGTTTCGCTTATGGAGAATCGAAGTGAACCGTCGGAACAAAAATCCGAATAATTCTCCGGGCATGATCACTCTATTTGGCCGCCAGATCACATGGCAACAAACTGCCAAATAGCCAGGAGTTACATTCGACCACTCCAATACCTTTTTGAAATGAAAGTCACGTTCTTACCCAAACCAGGTAAGAATGACTATACAGACCCTAAATCCAACAGACCCATTAGCCTCACATCCTTTCTCCTAAAGACGATGGAGGGGATGTGTGAACGGGAGTTGAGGAGGTCGGCGCTAATTATCGTGGCGCTACACGAAAAACAACACATCTATAGCTTAGGTAAATCGACAGAATCGGCACTTCACCATGTAATAACAAAGATTGGAGAGGCCATCCAAAACAAAGTTATATGTCTAGGCTCCTTTACAGACATAGAAGGTGCTTTTGACAGAACAAATTTCTCCAGCATAAAAGGTGCCCTAAGTAGACATAATATTGAACCGCCACTGATTAACTGGATAGTAAACATGCTCAGTACACGAACAATAAAGATTTCTAGTGAATCTCAGACAATTCAGATCATGAAAGGATGCCCGCAGGGTTGGGTTCTTTCATCTCTCCTGTGGAATATGGCCATTAATGAGCTCATCAGCAAATTTAACGCTAACCATTCGGTTATACAGCTAACACAGTCGGTTATACAGATGATCTGACAACACTGGTCTCTGGAAAGACAGCAAGCATTGTGTACGACCTGACCCAAGCGGCTCTCCGTATTGTGGAGAGATGTTAAACCGTTAATCCAAACAAAACGGTTATACTAATGTTCACACAAAAACGAATGCTGAATAACTATCATCTTCCAAGTCTTTTCAGCACAAAACTCCAGCTTTCCTCCGAGGTAAAATACTTAGGTCTTACCTTGGACAGTAAATTTAACAGGCGTTTTTAATTTATATTCTGTTGCTTATCTCTACATTCCTACGTCCTTCCTGTCGTGTCTTGTTCAGTGTATTGGTGACTCAAATAAGTTTTTTATAACACAAAGAATGCAATTTAATATTTAGAAATCACTATAATTGATCACTCCTATATTAGTCATTGAGTAGATTGGTACTGTAATAATCTACTAATAGCAGTAATATTATGGATACACTAGATGTACAACAACATCTGAAAAAGATTCACCCCACTCTAGAAAATAATGTTTATGCTGCCAATAAACTACCGATGTACACCCACGTACCAACGTATATAATATGCAATTTGGATACAGATGATAAACCAGGGTCACATTGGGTAGCTTTATATATCGATACGAATGACGTCGGTCAATATTTTGATTCATTCGGATGGGCACCTGTACGATATCATCTAGAGTTTTTTAAAAGAAATTGTAAAAGATGGAACTGGAATGTTGATAGGATTCAGAATGAGTGGACTTCAGTTTGTGGCGAATATTGCTTAATGTATTTGCTATATAAGTTTCAGGGATGTTCAATGCATAGTTTTACGAGTATATTTACAGGGAACACATTGAACAACGATATTTTAGTGGATGAGATGTTTCGCTCCTATTTTATAGATAATTAGTAATAAGATTTTGTATTTTATAAATAAAAATTTTAACAAAATTAGGTAATGTGTTTTATTGATGATTCAGATTAGTGTAGATAGGAACAAAGGAGTATATAACAATATCACCACGCTGAGGAAGAATAGATAATGACGGTATTGAATGAACAATAGATAAGTAGATAAGAACAATGGAGCGCTAATGACGGTGGAGGCTCGAAGCGGATATCAATTAGATAAGAGTTAATTGATCTGCACATCTCCGGAACCGTGCATCCTACGCAAATATGGACCGCAGATTCGTGATCAGAGCATGCCAAAACCTTTCTTTTTTTTTTTAGGACCGTGAGTCGACGAACGTCGTACTTGTACCACTTCTGACTCAGTGCGCCAGAACTGTTACAACCTTTCTACAAGTGCGCCAGAACTGGTACAACCTAACTACTCACATTAAAGGAAATTAAGTATTTTAAAATTGTTATACAATTACGAAATCATAGTATGTAAATTTGCTGTCAGCCCACGTTACAATTATTTAAAGCTTCTTATGTCTTGCCGCGTGAAAGGTATGGCTGCAGAACCAATCAACCTAATTACATTTAGTGCGATGGTTTGACGCAATTATATGAGTATACTAATTTATAATACAGTCACATTTTTTTTGCTTCAAAAAATATAATTTTCCGTTGCATTTTCAACAACATATAGAAGATGATGTATTTCTGAACATTTCCGATGACAGTAATAAATTCTGTGTATAATTATCGTCATCATTATCATTTAAATCTATCACAAGTTCACTGCTGAACGATGGTGATGGTCACTATGGCTACTATATATATATATATATATATATATATATATATATATATATATATATATATATATATATATATATATATATATATATATATATATATATATATATATATATATATATGCATATAGGGGAGGCATGACCATAACAGCGGTCACTACGAACTTGCTCATACCCTGTATTTACCGGTACAGGAGGTACATATTAGCCACTAACATCTTAGCTACCTTCTCCAACTAACGGTTCCAAACCCACACACAAATGTAGAATAATTATGGTATTAGCAAAAAGTAAATGGTTCCAAGTGCTCGGCGAACCCAATAGCAGTACTGGTTATAATGGAAGCCAGATTGAGACTGGGCCTAGGGGTAAAGAATCCCCGAGCAGTGAAAGTAACGCATCGAAATGCTAAGCGACATAATTTCACCGAGACTCTCACCTTTTCATTCATTCGATCACCTATTTCATCTCCACGTGCATACCAGCCTTCAACAAGATCACAATCTGTATCACCTAACGTTATGCAGCAGGCTGTCGCCCATGAACCTGCACCCGCTCCAGGCAGAAATCCTTATATATATATATATATATATATATATATATATATATATATATATATATATATAAAGGCTACTATGGAAAATGCCAAAAAAATCTTATGGTATTTGAAAGAAAGTGGTTTGATCTCATTTTCACTTGACGTAAATTGACTAGACTGGTGATGGATAGGAATAAAATATGAGAGATGTCAGATATGAGTCCGTAATGTTACGGATAATAGATATTTATTAAAGGATATGTCTGAACCGACATTCCAATACGGTACACATCTCCATGCGTAATGCCCATGTCCAGCAGTTGATCTAAAGGCTAATGAAGATGAAAAAAACGTATGCTTGTAAATGTAAAAGTATTATGGAATATATAAAAAGGTGCAATTAAAAGTACTTAAGTGTACTTGAGAGAAAACTATTTACCAGGAATACTTGTTTTTCCTACGGCTGCTTTGCTAACTTTTGAACTACAATAAATTGCTATGCTGTCATCATGCTATTTATTGTTTTAAAGTCTGGTATTTATTGGGTATATTAAAAAATATTTGTAAATTAACAATATGAATGTATCCCGTATAATAGATCTAAATTTATATATATATATATACGATAGCACAATAATTAAGCAACGCAGTGGGACCATTCTGAGCCATCGCTCACTGAGAGTATGGTATAAGCACAAATCGGTTGGCTCGACGGATAAAAAATCACGCTTTTCCAGAACACGAGTGTAAAATAGCAGCGTAATGCTGTTGTATTTCGTACGGTGAGCGTAGAGAAACTCAACTCCTTTTCACAGTAAACATGACAATCCATCGTAGACCTCTAAGGTAATAATGCACCTGCGTTTTATTTCTTAATCCAGGATGGATGTAAATGTCTATTATCTACTACATCCACCAAAAATGAGATGGACTGTGTGTTCGTTTGTCACCCTTATCCTATTAAATATTTATTACTTTGAGATCTTCAAAAGTAAAATATTAAATCTTACCACACGCAGTTTTTTAAGTCCTATGCCTACTAGAACTTACTTCCGACTTAATAAATATGTCATTGTGAATAAAGAATAAAATTCACAAATAATATGTTATATGTGGTAAACTAAAATAAAATTGAAGTAAAACCTACAATATAACTTTTGATTAACAAATAAGAAAGTAAAATGTAAAATATTACTTGATGCTTTTACGTTTTTAATACGACTAAGAAATATGCAAATTATCCTAGGTAGCTCTGCTGTGTTCAATAAGATAACAAACGTTGTATTCAAAAAAAGTGAATGTGTTTTATTTTTTTTTTAATTAACAAACCAATAAAACTTAATGCCTGCTGTGTACTGTGAGCAACATAATTAAAACGGTGATTGAAGTGCTCGTTAGAACAACGGTTCTAACCGAAACGGCGATCAAAATAACTGTTTAATTTAACGAACAACAGACGCACCGTATATTTTAGTAATATAGCGATGATCATAATGATTGCTGTGTGGTATTATATCTTTAAGTTTATTAGCCTTAGAAACAATAATAAAGTAAAAATAGCTTTTTCTTTGTTTGGGAACTAAGTTTCAGTAAACCCCGTCCATACTAATAATCATACGGATGTGCTTCTCAGAACAACGTTAGTATCACGGAGACTAATAAAAAGAAATAAAAATGATCAATTAAAACCAAGTCCTTAATATATACCTACTGTTACGCCACACCGCCACAGCTAATCACAGCGTACCGTTCAAGTCAGACAATCGTAGCCAAGCCAAGCCAAAAAAACCACTCTAACTACCAGATACCTATGGTAGGGGTCCAGCTATATAGTAACTTACAACCTCATTTTTCGGATTCAGTGTAACTACCGCCATTTACAAGATGAAACTCTGTTCAAAATATTTTGATTAAATAAATTTATTGTCTTTATGGTCTTCTACTTCCCCCGTGACCATGGGTGCTGGAAAGCACCCGAAACGTCGGGTATTAAATATAAAATAAATAAAACGCGAAAAAATCCGTAAAAGTAGTTTTAATCAGTCTTCTACTTTCTTTTTACTTTATTTATTGTTACATTTCAGAAGTGGGAAAATCCAGAAGAAATCTATTAAAAACCGAGGTACAAAAGGCAATGCAAGAGTTAGACGAAGAGTTACCCTCCGTGAACACAGGAAAAGAACACCGTGCGGCCTCGCTTATTCCAGAGTTCGAGCCCGATAATGAGGAATGTAGTAGTGTAATAGCGTGGCTCAAAAAGAATAGATAAAATCGGCAAAATTCACGACTGGAGCGAAACTACAAGGTCATTTTAACATAGACTAAGAGGTCAATCAAGACGATGATACAATCGGCTTTATGTGTAAGAAAAAATATACACGTGTTTACTTTATCTACACTGTGTCTTGGCTCCTAAAATACGTTCAAACCAAGGAAAATATCCCTTATTATATTTCTCCTTATGATAAAATGTTAGTAACCAGAAGCAATGTGAAAAGAGCTAGAGGTTAGTTTATATGATCGTCAATCTGCCTATCAAGCTATAGGATTATGGTAAGTGTTCTCAATGCCAGGTGAGGCCAGCCCCAGACGTGACCGTGAAGAAGAATAAGATAGTAATCTAATAACTTTGGATAAATCTTTGTATTGTATTCGCAATAATTCTGGGTTTAACGTGACAGCCTAACAAAGGACACTGCTGAACATAGGCCTCTCCAGAAAATATCACACAAATTAAATATTTTCTATAGTAAACACATTAGGCAGGCGATTTAGCAATCGCAGTTTTTAGACACTACCGCACAATAGATAATAAATTTAGACTACGCAACTTCTAAAACGAGGTAAAAGAGCGCATTGCAGAATTAAGACAGGATAAGTAAGATAATTTGCTGGAGGATGGCGAGCCATACCAAACTGCCTTCTAGCAGTTGACCCGAGCTCTGAAAGCAGAACAATCCTCACCCATTCCACCTCTAATTTGGCAAGGAAACCAGATCTCGCCTTTGATGACTCCGAAAAATCCGAATGCCTCGCGGACAGTTCAGAGAGCCAATGCACAGGAGCGCAACGTCACGAAGAGCATCTGAACGCAGCTGTTTCTTACACAAAAGCGGTACGTTCTCATCAGAAAAAATTTAGCTGAAGAAATCAAGAAACTGTCAGATCATCTTTTCATGTTGTCCACAATGAGTACGGATCTAGTAAAAAAAATTCTTCAAAGAATTCGATAAGAACATTACAGAAACAAAAAACGTGTCAAATGAGGAAAATAAACTGCAGAATATATGGATTCGCTAGAATAATTCTAGCAAATCCATATATTTAACTTTGCAAAGGTCGAAGCGGAAGTCGAGCGTACGTCTGCGCTACCATTTGCAGGCCCCGCGTTAGATCCTGTGACTGTTGATGAAGTCACAGAAACCATCAAAAACAAATCATCATAACAAATCATCAATCAAAAACAAATCAGCACCCGGCCCGCACCGCACCCTGACCACATTAAGAACATGGTGCTGAAATCCCTCTCAGCGCCACTTGTCTGCCTCCTAGTGGGTATTTTCAACATTTTTCTCTCCAGTTGCTTCTTCACGGACGCATGAAAAGAAGCAGACATCATAGACATCCCGAAACCAAGGAAATCGCGCAACCTAGCCTCTAGTTACAGACCCGTTAGTCTCCTCAACAGACAGGGGAAAATTTATGAACACATAATATTAAATAGCCTCCGTAAACAGGTCCTTACCAAAAAGCTTCTTTCTGACGAACAGTTCGGTTTCAGACCCGAACACTCACGGATTATGCAGATTCACTATCTTACATAATACTTCCTAGACGGCTTCTCCTACTTAACGCGTACCAGTTATCGAATCCACAACACCGATGCCCTCTTTTTCGACGTTGCGAAAGCGTTCAACAAAATTTGGCACGACGGCATACAAGCTTTTTAAACTTAACGTGCCCGATAGGCTTACTCACATAATCAGAGCCTTCTTTGCCAACCGCCTTTTCCTTTTTCGTATAGAGGGAACTCTCTCCTTCCAGTGCCCTCTCAGGGCTGAAGTCCATCAATGCTCTCCCCGCTCCTCTTCACACTCTACACAAGTGACATCCTGAAGGACCCAGTTGTCAACACCGCTTTCTTTGCAGATGATACAGAACTTTATGTCGCTCATTTTAACAAGAAATATTTTACAACGATGCTCTAAAGAGCCGCTAGTTGCTTAGGCGCTTGGTTTCGCTTATGGAGAATCGAAGTGAACCGTCGGAACAAAAATCCGAATAATTCTCCGGGCATGATCACTCTATTTGGCCGCCAGATCACATGGCAACAAACTGCCAAATAGCCAGGAGTTACATTCGACCACTCCAATACCTTTTTGAAATGAAAGTCACGTTCTTACCCAAACCAGGTAAGAATGACTATACAGACCCTAAATCCAACAGACGCATTAGCCTCACATCCTTTCTCCTAAAGACGATGGAGGGGATGTGTGAACGGGAGTTGAGGAGGTCGGCGCTAATTATCGGAGCGCTACACGAAAAACAACACACCTATAGCTTAGGTAAATCGACAGAATCGGCACTTCACCATGTAATAACAAAGATTGGAGAGGCCATCCAAAACAAAGTAATATGTCTAGGCTCCTTTACAGACATAGAAGGTGCTTTTGACAGAACAAATTTCTACAGCATAAAAGGTGCCCTAAGTAGACATAATATTGAACCGCCACTGACTAACTGGATAGTAAACATGCTCAGTACACGAACAATAAAGATTTCTAGTGAATCTCAGACAATTCAGATCATGAAAGGATGCCCGCAGGGTTGGGTTCTTTCATCTCTCCTGTGGAATATGGCCATTAATGAGCTCATCAGCAAATTTAACGCTAACCATTCGGTTATACAGCTAACACAGTCGGTTATACAGATGATCTGACAACACTGGTCTCTGGAAAGACAGCAAGCATTGTGTACGACCTGACCCAAGCGGCTCTCCGTATTGTGGAGAGATGTTAAACCGTTAATCCAAACAAAACGGTTATACTAATGTTCACACAAAAACGAATGCTGAATAACTATCATCTTCCAAGTCTTTTCAGCACAAAACTCCAGCTTTCCTCCGAGGTAAAATACTTAGGTCTTACCTTGGACAGTAAATTTAACAGGCGTTTTTAATTTATATTCTGTTGCTTATCTCTACATTCCTACGTCCTTCCTGTCGTGTCTTGTTCAGTGTATTGGTGACTCAAATAAGTTTTTTATAACACAAAGAATGCAATTTAATATTTAGAAATCACTATAATTGATCACTCCTATATTAGTCATTGAGTAGATTGGTACTGTAATAATCTACTAATAGCAGTAATATTATGGATACACTAGATGTACAACAACATCTGAAAAAGATTCACCCCACTCTAGAAAATAATGTTTATGCTGCCAATAAACTACCCATGTACACCCACGTACCAACGTATATAATATGCAATTTGGATACAGATGATAAACCAGGGTCACATTGGGTAGCTTTATATATCGATACGAATGACGTCGGTCAATATTTTGATTCATTCGGTCGGGCACCTGTACGATATCATCTAGAGTTTTTTAAAAGAAATTGTAAAAGATGGAACTGGAATGTTGATAGGATTCAGAATGAGTGGACTTCAGTTTGTGGCGAATATTGCTTAATGTATTTGCTATATAAGTTTCAGGGATGTTCAATGCATAGTTTTACGAGTATATTTACAGGGAACACATTGAACAACGATATTTTAGTGGATGAGATGTTTCGCTCCTATTTTATAGATAATTAGTAATAAGATTTTGTATTTTATAAATAAAAATTTTAACAAAATTAGGTAATGTGTTTTATTGATGATTCAGATTAGTGTAGATAGGAACAAAGGAGTATATAACAATATCACCACGCTGAGGAAGAATAGATAATGACGGTATTGAATGAACAATAGATAAGCAGATAAGAACAATGGAGCGGTAATGACGGTGGAGGCTCGAAGCGGATATCAATTAGATAAGAGTTAATTGATCTGCACATCTCCGGAACCGTGCATCCTACGCAAAAATGGACCGCAGATTCGTGATCAGAGCATGCCAAAACCTTTCTTTTTTTTTTCTAGGACCGTGAGTCGACGAACGTCGTACTTGTACCACTTCTGACTCAGTGCGCCAGAACTGTTACAACCTTTCTACAAGTGCGCCAGAACTGGTACAACCTAACTACTCACATTAAAGGAAATTAAGTATTTTAAAATTGTTATACAATTACGAAATCATAGTATGTAAATTTGCTGTCAGCCCACGTTACAATTATTTAAAGCTTCTTATGTCTTGCCGCGTGAAAGGTATGGCTGCAGAACCAATCAACCTAATTACATTTAGTGCGATGGTTTGACGCAATTATATGAGTATACTAATTTATAATACAGTCACATTTTTTTTGCTTCAAAAAATATAATTTTCCGTTGCATTTTCAACAACATATAGAAGATGATGTATTTCTGAACATTGTATAAAAAAAAAAGAACAGTGTATAATTATCGTCATCATTATCATTTAAATCTATCACAAGTTCACTGCTGAACGATGGTGATGGTCACTATGGCTACTATATATATATATATATATATATATATATATATATATATATATATATATATATATATATATATATATATATATATATATGCATATAGGGGAGGCATGACCATAACAGCGGTCACTACGAACTTGCTCATACCCTGTATTTACCGGTACAGGAGGTACATATTAGCCACTAACATCTTAGCTACCTTCTCCAACTAACGGTTCCAAACCCACACACAAATGTAGAATAATTATGGTATTAGCAAAAAGTAAATGGTTCCAAGTGCTCGGCGAACCCAATAGCAGTACTGGTTATAATGGAAGCCAGATTGAGACTGGGCCTAGGGGTAAAGAATCCCCGAGCAGTGAAAGTAACGCATCGAAATGCTAAGCGACATAATTTCACCGAGACTCTCACCTTTTCATTCATTCGAGTCACCTATTTCATCTCCACGTGCATACCAGCCTTCAACAAGATCACAATCTGTATCACCTAACGTTATGCAGCAGGCTGTCGCCCATGAACCTGCACCCGCTCCAGGCAGAAATCCTTTATATATATATATATATATATATATATATATATATATATATATATATATATATATATATATATATATATATAAAGGCTACTATGGAAAATGCCAAAAAAATCTTATGGTATTTGAAAGAAAGTGGTTTGATCTCATTTTCACTTGACGTAAATTGACTAGACTGGTGATGGATAGGAATAAAATATGAGAGATGTCAGATATGAGTCCGTAATGTTACGGATAATAGATATTTATTAAAGGATATGTCTGAACCGACATTCCAATACGGTACACATCTCCATGCGTAATGCCCATGTCCAGCAGTTGATCTAAAGGCTAATGAAGATGAAAAAAACGTATGCTTGTAAATGTAAAAGTATTATGGAATATATAAAAAGGTGCAATTAAAAGTACTTAAGTGTACTTGAGAGAAAACTATTTACCAGGAATACTTGTTTTTCCTACGGCTGCTTTGCTAACTTTTGAACTACAATAAATTGCTATGCTGTCATCATGCTATTTATTGTTTTAAAGTCTGGTATTTATTGGGTATATTAAAAAATATTTGTAAATTAACAATATGAATGTATCCCGTATAATAGATCTAAATTTATATATATATATACGATAGCACAATAATTAAGCAACGCAGTGGGACCATTCTGAGCCATCGCTCACTGAGAGTATGGTATAAGCACAAATCGGTTGGCTCGACGGATAAAAAATCACGCTTTTCCAGAACACGAGTGTAAAATAGCAGCGTAATGCTGTTGTATTTCGTACGGTGAGCGTAGAGAAACTCAACTCCTTTTCACAGTAAACATGACAATCCATCGTAGACCTCTAAGGTAATAATGCACCTGCGTTTTATTTCTTAATCCAGGATGGATTTAAATGTCTATTATCTACTACATCCACCAAAAATGAGATGGACTGTGTGTTCGTTTGTCACCCTTATCCTATTAAATATTTATTACTTTGAGATCTTCAAAAGTAAAATATTAAATCTTACCACACGCAGTTTTTTAAGTCCTATGCCTACTAGAACTTACTTCCGACTTAATAAATATGTCATTGTGAATAAAGAATAAAATTCACAAATAATATGTTATATGTGGTAAACTAAAATAAAATTGAAGTAAAACCTACAATATAACTTTTGATTAACAAATAAGAAAGTAAAATGTAAAATATTACTTGATGCTTTTACGTTTTTAATACGACTAAGAAATATGCAAATTATCCTAGGTAGCTCTGCTGTGTTCAATAAGATAACAAACGTTGTATTCAAAAAAAGTGAATGTGTTTTATTTTTTTTTTAATTAACAAACCAATAAAACTTAATGCCTGCTGTGTACTGTGAGCAACATAATTAAAACGGTGATTGAAGTGCTCGTTAGAACAACGGTTCTAACCGAAACGGCGATCAAAATAACTGTTTAATTTAACGAACAACAGACGCACCGTATATTTTAGTAATATAGCGATGATCATAATGATTGCTGTGTGGTATTATATCTTTAAGTTTATTAGCCTTAGAAACAATAATAAAGTAAAAATAGCTTTTTCTTTGTTTGGGAACTAAGTTTCAGTAAACCCCGTCCATACTAATAATCATACGGATGTGCTTCTCAGAACAACGTTAGTATCACGGAGACTAATAAAAAGAAATAAAAATGATCAATTAAAACCAAGTCCTTAATATATACCTACTGTTACGCCACACCGCCACAGCTAATCACAGCGTACCGTTCAAGTCAGACAATCGTAGCCAAGCCAAGCGAAAACCACCACTCTAACTACCAGATACCTATGGTAGGGGTCTAGCTATATAGTAACTTACAACCTCATTTTTCGGATTCAGTGTAACTACCGCCATTTACAAGATGAAACTCTGTTCAAAATATTTTGATTAAATAAATTTATTGTCTTTATGGTCTTCTACTTCCCCCGTGACCATGGGTGCTGGAAAGCACCCGAAACGTCGGGTATTAAATATAAAATAAATAAAACGCGAAAAAATCCGTAAAAGTAGTTTTAATCAGTCTTCTACTTTCTTTTTACTTTATTTATTGTTACATTTCAGAAGTGGGAAAATCCAGAAGAAATCTATTAAAAACCGAGGTACAAAAGGCAATGCAAGAGTTAGACGAAGAGTTACCCTCCGTGAACACAGGAAAAGAACACCGTGCGGCCTCGCTTATTCCAGAGTTCGAGCCCGATAATGAGGAATGTAGTAGTGTAATAGCGTGGCTCAAAAAGAATAGATAAAATCGGCAAAATTCACGACTGGAGCGAAACTACAAGGTCATTTTAACATAGACTAAGAGGTCAATCAAGACGATGATACAATCGGCTTTATGTGTAAGAAAAAATATACACGTGTTTACTTTATCTACACTGTGTCTTGGCTCCTAAAATACGTTCAAACCAAGGAAAATATCCCTTATTATATTTCTCCTTATGATAAAATGTTAGTAACCAGAAGCAATGTGAAAAGAGCTAGAGGTTAGTTTATATGATCGTCAATCTGCCTATCAAGCTATAGGATTATGGTAAGTGTTCTCAATGCCAGGTGAGGCCAGCCCCAGACGTGACCGTGAAGAAGAATAAGATAGTAATCTAATAACTTTGGATAAATCTTTGTATTGTATTCGCAATAATTCTGGGTTTAACGTGACAGCCTAACAAAGGACACTGCTGAACATAGGCCTCTCCAGAAAATATCACACAAATTAAATATTTTCTATAGTAAACACATTAGGCAGGCGATTTAGCAATCGCAGTTTTTAGACACTACCGCACAATAGATAATAAATTTAGACTACGCAACTTCTAAAACGAGGTAAAAGAGCGCATTGCAGAATTAAGACAGGATAAGTAAGATAATTTGCTGGAGGATGGCGAGCCATACCAAACTGCCTTCTAGCAGTTGACCCGAGCTCTGAAAGCAGAACAATCCTCACCCATTCCACCTCTAATTTGGCAAGGAAACCAGATCTCGCCTTTGATGACTCCGAAAAATCCGAATGCCTCGCGGACAGTTCAGAGAGCCAATGCACAGGAGCGCAACGTCACAGAAGAGCATCTGAACGCAGCTGTTTCTTACACAAAAGCGGTACGTTCTCATCAGAAAAAATTTAGCTGAAGAAATCAAGAAACTGTCAGATCATCTTTTCATGTTGTCCACAATGAGTACGGATCTAGTAAAAAAAATTCTTCAAAGAATTCGATAAGAACATTACAGAAACAAAAAACGTGTCAAATGAGGAAAATAAACTGCAGAATATATGGATTCGCTAGAATAATTCTAGCAAATCCATATATTTAACTTTGCAAAGGTCGAAGCGGAAGTCGAGCGTACGTCTGCGCTACCATTTGCAGGCCCCGCGTTAGATCCTGTGACTGTTGATGAAGTCACAGAAACCATCAAAAACAAATCATCATAACAAATCATCAATCAAAAACAAATCAGCACCCGGCCCGCACCGCACCCTGACCACATTAAGAACATGGTGCTGAAATCCCTCTCAGCGCCACTTGTCTGCCTCCTAGTGGGTATTTTCAACATTTTTCTCTCCAGTTGCTTCTTCACGGACGCATGAAAAGAAGCAGACATCATAGACATCCCGAAACCAAGGAAATCGCGCAACCTAGCCTCTAGTTACAGACCCGTTAGTCTCCTCAACAGACAGGGGAAAATTTATGAACACATAATATTAAATAGCCTCCGTAAACAGGTCCTTACCAAAAAGCTTCTTTCTGACGAACAGTTCGGTTTCAGACCCGAACACTCACGGATTATGCAGATTCACTATCTTACATAATACTTCCTAGACGGCTTCTCCTACTTAACGCGTACCAGTTATCGAATCCACAACACCGATGCCCTCTTTTTCGACGTTGCGAAAGCGTTCAACAAAATTTGGCACGACGGCATACAAGCTTTTTAAACTTAACGTGCCCGATAGGCTTACTCACATAATCAGAGCCTTCTTTGCCAACCGCCTTTTCCTTTTTCGTATAGAGGGAACTCTCTCCTTCCAGTGCCCTCTCAGGGCTGAAGTCCATCAATGCTCTCCCCGCTCCTCTTCACACTCTACACAAGTGACATCCTGAAGGACCCAGTTGTCAACACCGCTTTCTTTGCAGATGATACAGAACTTTATGTCGCTCATTTTAACAAGAAATATTTTACAACGATGCTCTAAAGAGCCGCTAGTTGCTTAGGCGCTTGGTTTCGCTTATGGAGAATCGAAGTGAACCGTCGGAACAAAAATCCGAATAATTCTCCGGGCATGATCACTCTATTTGGCCGCCAGATCACATGGCAACAAACTGCCAAATAGCCAGGAGTTACATTCGACCACTCCAATACCTTTTTGAAATGAAAGTCACGTTCTTACCCAAACCAGGTAAGAATGACTATACAGACCCTAAATCCAACAGACGCATTAGCCTCACATCCTTTCTCCTAAAGACGATGGAGGGGATGTGTGAACGGGAGTTGAGGAGGTCGGCGCTAATTATCGTAGCGCTACACGAAAAACAACACACCTATAGCTTAGGTAAATCGACAGAATCGGCACTTCACCATGTAATAACAAAGATTGGAGAGGCCATCCAAAACAAAGTAATATGTCTAGGCTCCTTTACAGACATAGAAGGTGCTTTTGACAGAACAAATTTCTACAGCATAAAAGGTGCCCTAAGTAGACATAATATTGAACCGCCACTGACTAACTGGATAGTAAACATGCTCAGTACACGAACAATAAAGATTTCTAGTGAATCTCAGACAATTCAGATCATGAAAGGATGCCCGCAGGGTTGGGTTCTTTCATCTCTCCTGTGGAATATGGCCATTAATGAGCTCATCAGCAAATTTAACGCTAACCATTCGGTTATACAGCTAACACAGTCGGTTATACAGATGATCTGACAACACTGGTCTCTGGAAAGACAGCAAGCATTGTGTACGACCTGACCCAAGCGGCTCTCCGTATTGTGGAGAGATGTTAAACCGTTAATCCAAACAAAACGGTTATACTAATGTTCACACAAAAACGAATGCTGAATAACTATCATCTTCCAAGTCTTTTCAGCACAAAACTCCAGCTTTCCTCCGAGGTAAAATACTTAGGTCTTACCTTGGACAGTAAATTTAACAGGCGTTTTTAATTTATATTCTGTTGCTTATCTCTACATTCCTACGTCCTTCCTGTCGTGTCTTGTTCAGTGTATTGGTGACTCAAATAAGTTTTTTATAACACAAAGAATGCAATTTAATATTTAGAAATCACTATAATTGATCACTCCTATATTAGTCATTGAGTAGATTGGTACTGTAATAATCTACTAATAGCAGTAATATTATGGATACACTAGATGTACAACAACATCTGAAAAAGATTCACCCCACTCTAGAAAATAATGTTTATGCTGCCAATAAACTACCCATGTACACCCACGTACCAACGTATATAATATGCAATTTGGATACAGATGATAAACCAGGGTCACATTGGGTAGCTTTATATATCGATACGAATGACGTCGGTCAATATTTTGATTCATTCGGTCGGGCACCTGTACGATATCATCTAGAGTTTTTTAAAAGAAATTGTAAAAGATGGAACTGGAATGTTGATAGGATTCAGAATGAGTGGACTTCAGTTTGTGGCGAATATTGCTTAATGTATTTGCTATATAAGTTTCAGGGATGTTCAATGCATAGTTTTACGAGTATATTTATAGGGAACACATTGAACAACGATATTTTAGTGGATGAGATGTTTCGCTCCTATTTTATAGATAATTAGTAATAAGATTTTGTATTTTATAAATAAAAATTTTAACAAAATTAGGTAATGTGTTTTATTGATGATTCAGATTAGTGTAGATAGGAACAAAGGAGTATATAACAATATCACCACGCTGAGGAAGAATAGATAATGACGGTATTGAATGAACAATAGATAAGTAGATAAGAACAATGGAGCGCTAATGACGGTGGAGGCTCGAAGCGGATATCAATTAGATAAGAGTTAATTGATCTGCACATCTCCGGAACCGTGCATCCTACGCAAAAATGGACCGCAGATTCGTGATCAGAGCATGCCAAAACCTTTCTTTTTTTTTTTTAGGACCGTGAGTCGACGAACGTCGTACTTGTACCACTTCTGACTCAGTGCGCCAGAACTGTTACAACCTTTCTACAAGTGCGCCAGAACTGGTACAACCTAACTACTCACATTAAAGGAAATTAAGTATTTTAAAATTGTTATACAATTACGAAATCATAGTATGTAAATTTGCTGTCAGCCCACGTTACAATTATTTAAAGCTTCTTATGTCTTGCCGCGTGAAAGGTATGGCTGCAGAACCAATCAACCTAATTACATTTAGTGCGATGGTTTGACGCAATTATATGAGTATACTAATTTATAATACAGTCACATTTTTTTTGCTTCAAAAAATATAATTTTCCGTTGCATTTTCAACAACATATAGAAGATGATGTATTTCTGAACATTTCCGATGACAGTAATAAATTCTGTGTATAATTATCGTCATCATTATCATTTAAATCTATCACAAGTTTACTGCTGAACGATGGTGATGGTCACTATGGCTACTATATATATATATATATATATATATATATATATATATATATATATATATATATATATATATATATATATATATATGCATATAGGGGAGGCATGACCATAACAGCGGTCACTACGAACTTGCTCATACCCTGTATTTACCGGTACAGGAGGTACATATTAGCCACTAACATCTTAGCTACCTTCTCCAACTAACGGTTCCAAACCCACACATAAATGTAGAATAATTATGGTATTAGCAAAAAGTAAATGGTTCCAAGTGCTCGGCGAACCCAATAGCAGTACTGGTTATAATGGAAGCCAGATTGAGACTGGGCCTAGGGGTAAAGAATCCCCGAGCAGTGAAAGTAACGCATCGAAATGCTAAGCGACATAATTTCACCGAGACTCTCACCTTTTCATTCATTCGAGTCACCTATTTCATCTCCACGTGCATACCAGCCTTCAACAAGATCACAATCTGTATCACCTAACGTTATGCAGCAGGCTGTCGCCCATGAACCTGCACCCGCTCCAGGCAGAAATCCTTTATATATATATATATATATATATATATATATATATATATATATATATATATATATAGAGATCTGTTTACGGTAAATGTTGATCAGACGCGACTTCACGCGAGCACTTTGTTGATCCGAAAACGCATGTTGATCCGGCGCCTTTTGTTGATCCAATATGCATCTCTGGTAACTAATGTGGCTCCGACCGGATCAACATCTGCATTCACGAGACCATTTGCTAGCGTTGGCCGAAGTTGATCCGATATACAAATCCACCTTGCGATGGTTACGGAAAATGTTGATCCAATTTAAATGAGCCAATCAGAGCACAGCAAACGATAAGATAAACGATCGGATTGGCTGAATGCAGCCGCGACGTTGCCGTTTCGTATCTTTGGCGGTACAAGCTACAGATTAAATGCGTGTTATGTAATGCATTCAGAGTGCTGTTTGGTCTACCTCGTTATTGTAATGCGCCGGGTATGTTCGCGGATGCGCGTGTGGATTGTTTCTACACCAACATGCGTAAACGATGCACATCCCTGGTGCGCAGGGTGCGGGCCAGTTCCAATGGTATCATGAGGGCATTTTCTGATGGGTTTGAGGTCAGTACCTGAACCATTGTCATATGGTGCACATGCTGACTAATCGGGCCTGTCTTATATATA